>LR738546.1:360000-367500 GCA_902685375.1 Neostethus bicornis | reverse complement strand
ACCTATTTGTTTGTTTTTGGAGGAAACCAGAGAAAACCCACACATACACAGGTAGAACATGCAAACTACACACAGAAAGTCCATTTTTTTTAAGCCACGCCCCCACTCCGGGACTCAATCTTCTAACCTTCTTTTTGTGAGTTTGATGTTTTTTTTAGAAACTCACCCCGGCAGCTGTTGGAGGAACGCAGAGCAGGAGCAGCAGACACCTGTAGGAGACAGACACATCACACTGGTTTCCATGGTAACCCTCCGCTACAATCATAGGTAAACCAGCCAGATCAGGTCTCCACGGAAACAGTCTGACCTCACAGCTTTCAGATTCACTCGCTTCACGATAAGAGGGAAGTTTTTTATTTACAAACATGGAGGATAGAAGTGTGTGTGTTTATGTCACTTCCGTCATCCCTGTGATCCCTGATCTAGTTTCTGAAGAGGAGGCAGTAGGTGGCGCCAGCCTGGTTAGTGATTCCCTCTCTCCTCATGCCCTCCTCTGATTGCCCACACCTGGTTCTTAATGTTTGCGTCTGTGTCTCGTTTTCCCCTCATTATAAAAACCCTCCTAGGCGTCGTTACTCCGTCTGGTTGCCTGTTGATCTGTCTTCGTCCAATCAGTGTTCATCGTGATTCCACGTGCTCATTAGAATATCATTACATATGCGTCACCACATTATCATAATCCAGGAGTGATAGAGGGGTGATTGGAGCGGGATAGAGCTCAAGTTGGTTTACTTGATCCAACCAGGTGGAGGCTGGGGTGGTGGAAGGGGGGAGAGATGGAGGGAGTGAGGGTCGACGTCTTCAGAAAGACTATGAAATGCAGCGTTCTGATTTGTCCATCTGACCAGCATTCGCGCCCCTGGTGCTCCGCTTAACGAGTTCAATCAGCCAAAGACGGACATAATTCTCATAAAGTGAAGCCTTTGATCATTCGTTTAGTTTCTCTTACCCGATCAGCATCTTCACATCGGGTTGTCAGGACGGTCCTTCTGACTCCGCCCCCTGCTGGATCTGTGGAGGTGGTCAGAGTTAACCTGTTTAAAAAAATAAACACAAAAACATCAATAAAAAAAGCTATATTTTAATTAAACGTATTAAGTTGTCTAAGCTCCCAGCTGTGGTGGAACAGTGGTTAGTACGGTGGCCTCACAGCTAAAAGATCAGGGGTTCAGATCCCGAGTGGGGACGAGGCTTGGAACACTGTTCTTTCTTTCTGTGTGTAGTTTGCATGTTCTCCCTATGTATGTGTGGGGTTTTCTCCAAAATCATACATGTCTGAGGCTGTAGCGACCCGGTCCTAAACCAATGTTTTGATCCCTATTATGACCTGTTTATTTGTTTTTTATGCCATGTGTATCACCTGTTGTTTTCTTTTTTTTGGCGTGAATTCTGATTTATTTTGAGACAGCAGCGCATTCACTCTATCTTGCAGGCTAATCGTCTCCTTCCACGGTGGAAATGCGCTCTTCCGACCGACAATTACAGGTTCATTGCCATCGTTCGTCTCTTATTTTTTGTAATGTTAGTTTTACACTGTCAAACCGTGAGGTGAAGTCTTCCTTCGTAGAGCTGAGCGAAGATAATATATGGTCAGCTTTGCTTGTTTCTGGGTTGTTTTTACCGTCAGCCATAAGTCTGTGTAGTCCCTCATTCATCCAGGAGTGATCCATAGTAGAAAAAGTTTCAAAAAAGTCTTCTGGACAGTTTAATTCTTGATCAAGACGTTTTGACTTCCATCCGGAAATCATTTTCAATCTGAATGAAATGAACTGAAACCTGGATCTATTTATACTAACCTGAGTAAAAGGTAAAAAATAGTAAGAAGGGCTCGACCAATGAGGCTGTGTTACCTATGAAGGACTCGACCAATGAGCCTGTGTTACCTATGAAGGGCTCGACCAATGAGCCTGTGTTACCTATGAAGGACTCGACCAATGAGCCTGTGTTACCTATGATGGCTCGACCAATGAGCCTGTGTTACCTATGAAGGGCTCGACCAATGAGCCTGTGTTACCTATGAAGGGCTCGACCAATGAGACTGTGTTACCTATGAAGGGCTCGACCAATGAGCCTGTGTTACCTATGAAGGGCTCGACCAATGAGCCTGTGTTACCTATGAAGGGCTCGACCAATGAGCCTGTGTTACCTATGAAGGGCTCGACCAATGAGACTGTGTTACCTATGAAGGGCTCGACCAATGAGACTGTGTTACCTATGAAGGACTCGACCAATGAGACTGTGTTACCTATGAAGGGCTCGACCAATGAGACTGTGTTACCTATGATGGCCGTGAATGGCTCCTATTGTAAACACAGACCAGTAAACAAACGTATTATAAAAATGCTAAAAGCCTAGTGAATAGAAATTCCTGCTAACGAGAGGCGTGAAACTGGGTCACGAGGTGTCATCTTTAGTCCATGGCTTCAAAAGGCTGCTGTAAATCCCGGGCAGAATGTATCTAACGCCTCCACTCCGATTCAGTGAGGGATTTTCTTTCATCACAAAGATGGCTTCCTTCACCCCTCTTTCAAACCATCCTTTCTCTCTTCTTAGAATCTTCACCTCACTGTCCTCAAAAGTGTGTTTGGTGGATTTAAGATGCAGATGTACAGCAGACTGTGGACCACTAGAGGCAGACTGTGGACCACTAGAGGCAGACTGTGGACCACTTGAGGCAGACTGTGGACCACTTGAGGTAGACTGTGGACCACTTGAGGCAGACTGTGGACCACTTGAGGCAGACTGTGGACCACTTGAGGCAGACTGTGGACCACTAGAGGCAGACTGTGGACCACTAGAGGCAGACTGTGGACCACTAGAGGCAGACTGTGGACCACTAGAGGCAGACTGTGGACCACTTGAGGCAGACTGTGGACCACTTGAGGTAGACTGTGGACCACTTGAGGCAGACTGTGGACCACTAGAGGCAGACTGTGGACCACTAGAGGCAGACTGTGGACCACTAGAGGCAGACTGTGGACCACTAGAGGCTTCTCTTCTGTGTTGGTAAAGTCTTTTGTGGAGTGGTTGCTTCGTTTCACCAATGTAGTGTTCTTTCCAGCTCCCTTCACTGCACCGGATCAAATAAACTACATTGCTCTGTTTTTCTGTGGGCATCTTGTCTTTAGGATGTATGGTTTCTACCGGTTTAAAGAAAACCGGGATGTCATGTTGTCTGAAGATTCTCTGTAACTTCTCGGACAGTCCTAACACGTAGGGAATAGAGACTCCATTTTTTCTCTTCTCAGTTTCTGTTTCCCTCTTCTCACGTTTCTTGGACGTTCTCACCCTATTCAGGGCCCATTTGGGGTATCCACAGACCGAGGGGGCTTTTTGGACATACTGTGTCTCTTTTTCCAGTCCATTTCATTCAGATTGAAAATGATTTCTGGATGGAAGTCGAAACGTCTCGATCAAGAATGAAACTGTCCAGAAGACTTTTGAATGAGGGACTACACGGACCTTCAGCTGTAGTTTTTCCATCTTTTTCTGTCTGAGCTTTTGTTGTGTTTGGTTTTAAACCATCAGAAGTATTTCTTATATTTTATTAGAGCTTTAGCAGAGCAGCGTGAACACGTCTTTCTTTCTAAGCGGCCACCATAACCGAAGTCGTTTTTATTGTAATTTTAAGAGATGATCTCCTTCCTCAGCTCCTTCATGTGGAGTCTTCATGGACGTGTGGAGCTGAGCTCCTTCATGTGGAGTCTTCATGGACGTGTGGAGCTGAGCTCCTTCATGTGGAGTCTTCATGGACGTGTGGAGCTGAGCTCCTTCATGTGGAGTCTTTATGGACGTGTGGAGCTGAGCTCCTTCATGTGGAGTCTTCATGGACGTGTGGAGCTGAGCTCCTTCACGTGGAGTCTTCATGGACGTGTGGAGCTGAGCTCCTTCATGTGGAGTCTTCATGGACGTGTGGAGCTGAGCTCCTTCATGTGGAGTCTTCATGGACGTGTGGAGCTGAGCTCCTTCATGTGGAGTCTTCATGGACGTGTGGAGCTGAGCTCCTTCATGTGGAGTCTTCATGGACGTGTGGAGCTGAGCTCCTTCATATGGAGTCTTCATGGACGTGTGGAGCTGAGCTCCTTCACGTGGAGTCTTCATGGACGTGCGGAGCTGAGCTCCTTCACGTGGAGTCTTCATGGACGTGTGGAGCTGAGCTCCTTCACGTGGAGTCTTCATGGACGTGTGGAGCTGAGCTCCTTCATGTGGAGTCTTCATGGACGTGTGGAGCTGAGCTCCTTCATGTGGAGTCTTCATGGACGTGTGGAGCTGAGCTCCTTCATGTGGAGTCTTCATGGACGTGTGGAGCTGAGCTCCTTCACGTGGAGTCTTCATGGACGTGTGGAGCTGAGCTCCTTCATGTGGAGTCTTCATGGACATGTGGAGTCTTCATGGACGTGTGGAGCTGAGCTCCTTCACGTGGATTCTTCATGGACGTGTGGAGCTGAGCTCCTTCATGTGGAGTCTTCATGGACGTGTGGAGCTGAGCTCCTTCATGTGGAGTCTTCATGGACGTGTGGAGCTGAGCTCCTTCATGTGGAGTCTTCATGGACGTGTGGAGCTGAGCTCCTTCGTGTGGAGTCTTCATGGACGTGTGGAGCTGAGCTCCTTCATGTGGAGTCTTCATGGACGTGTGGAGCTGAGCTCCTTCATGTGGAGTCTTCATGGACGTGTGGAGCTGAGCTCCTTCATGTGGAGTCTTCATGGACGTGTGGTGCTGAGCTCCTTCGTGTGGAGTCTTCATGGACGTGTGGAGCTGAGCTCCTTCATGTGGAGTCTTCGTGGACGTGTGGAGCTGAGCTCCTCCATGTGGAGTCTTCATGGACGTGTGGAGCTGAGCTCCTTCATGTGGAGTCTTCATGGACGTGTGGAGCTGAGCTCCTCCATGTGGAGTCTTCGTGGACGTGTGGAGCTGAGCTCCTTCATGTGGAGTCTTCATGGACGTGTGGAGCTCCTTCATGTGGAGTCTTCGTGGACGTGTGGAGCTGAGCTCCTCCATGTGGAGTCTTCGTGGACGTGTGGAGCTGAGCTCCTTCATGTGGAGTCTTCATGGACGTGTGGAGCTGAGCTCCTTCATGTGGAGTCTTCATGGACGTGTGGAGCTGAGCTCCTTCATGTGGAGTCTTCGTGGACGTGTGGAGCTGAGCTCCTTCACGTGGAGTCTTCATGGACGTGTGGAGCTCCTTCATGTGGAGTCTTCGTGGACGTGTGGAGCTGAGCTCCTTCATGTGGAGTCTTCATGGACGTGTGGAGCTGAGCTCCTTCATGTGGAGTCTTCATGGACGTGTGGAGCTCCTTCACGTGGAGTCTTCATGGACGTGTGGAGCTGAGCTCCTTCATGTGGAGTCTTCATGGACGTGTGGAGCTGAGCTCCTTCATGTGGAGTCTTCATGGACGTGTGGAGCTGAGCTCCTTCATGTGGAGTCTTCATGGACGTGTGGAGCTGAGCTCCTTCATGTGGAGTCTTCATGGACGTGTGGAGCTGAGCTCCTTCATGTGGAGTCTTCATGGACGTGTGGAGCTGAGCTCCTTCATGTGGAGTCTTCATGGACGTGTGGAGCTGAGCTCCTTCATGTGGAGTCTTCATGGACGTGTGGAGCTGAGCTCCTTCATGTGGAGTCTTCATGGACGTGTGGAGCTGAGCTCCTTCACGTGGAGTCTTCATGGACGTGTGGAGCTGAGCTCCTTCACGTGGAGTCTTCATGGACGTGTGGAGCTGAGCTCCTTCACGTGGAGTCTTCATGGACGTGTGGAGCTGAGCTCCTTCATGTGGAGTCTTCATGGACGTGTGGAGCTGAGCTCCTTCATGTGGAGTCTTCATGGACGTGTAGAGCTGAGCTCCTTCATGTGGAGTCTTCATGGACGTGTGGAGCTGAGCTCCTTCATGTGGAGTCTTCATGGACGTGTGGAGCTGAGCTCCATCATGTGGAGTCTTCGTGGACGTGTGGAGCTGAGCTCCTTCATGTGGAGTCTTCATGGACGTGTGGAGCTGAGCTCCTTCATGTGGAGTCTTCATGGACGTGTGGAGCTGAGCTCCTTCATATGGAGTCTTCATGGACGTGTGGAGCTGAGCTCCTTCATGTGGAGTCTTCATGGACGTGTGGAGATGTTCAGAAGGAATGAAGACAGGATCTTCATCATCAGTGATTCCTGTCTGAACTAAAGATGGTGGACTGCTGCTGTTGTTCCACCACAGTGAAGGATCAACATGTGGAGCTTTTAGAGACAGTTTAACATCTTATTATGACTCACTGGAGCTTCAAACATCATTACCATGGTAACCCACATTCCACATAGAGCAGAGCCCAAAGTTGTGTCTTCCATTGAGGACTGCTCCTGCTCTATTCCACCCAACTCGACACCACCTAGCAGCTGTTAAGCTGTTTGGAGCTCTCTCATGGATTGGATCTACAGTCTTCTTCTTTCATAATCTCCCTTCGGGGGGAGGGGGGGACAGCAAGTCAGTTTCTTCCATCTAACCCTATCTCCTGCATCCTCTTCAGTCACACCAACTATCTTCATGTCTTCCTTCACTGTATCCATGAACCTCCTCTTTGGTCTTCCTCTAGTCCTCTTTCCTGGTGGTTCCTATCCTCACCGTGGTAACCAGGATCTATGTTCCTACCCTCACCGTGGTAACCAGGATCTATGTTCCTACCCTCACCGTGGTAACCAGGATCTATGTTCCTACCCTCACCGTGGTAACCAGGATCTATGTTCCTACCCTCACCATGGTAACCAGGATCTATGTTCCTACCCTCACCGTGGTTACCAGGATCTACGTTCCTACCCTCACCATGGTAACCAGGATCTATGTTCCTACCCTCACCATGGTAACCAGGATCTATGTTCCTACCCTCACCATGGTAACCAGGATCTACGTTCCTACCCTCACCATGGTAACCAGGGTCTACGTTCCTACTCTCACCATGGTAACCAGGATCTATGTTCCTACCCTCACCATGGTAACCAGGATCTATGTTCCTACCCTCACCATGGTAACCAGGATCTACGTTCCTACCCTCACCATGGTAACCAGGGTCTACGTTCCTACTCTCACCATGGTAACCAGGATCTATGTTCCTACCCTCACCATGGTAACCAGGATCTACGTTCCTATTCTCACCATGGTAACCAGGATCTATGTTCCTACCCTCACCATGGTAACCAGGATCTACGTTCCTACCCTCACCATGGTAACCAGGATCTATGTTCCTACCCTCACCGTGGTAACCAGGATCTACGTTCCTACCCTCACCGTGGTAACCAGGATCTACGTTCCTACCGTCACCGTGGTAACCAGGGTCTACGTTCCTACCCTCACCATGGTAACCAGGATCTACGTTCCTACCCTCACCATGGTAACCAGGATCTACGTTCCTACCCTCACCATGGTAACCAGGATCTACATTCCTACCCTCACCATGGTAACCAGGATCTATGTTCCTACCCTCACCATGGTAACCAGGATCTACGTTCCTACCCTCACCATGGTAACCA
>LR738546.1:325000-355000 GCA_902685375.1 Neostethus bicornis | reverse complement strand
CTGAGGTGTTCCCTGTCCAGCTGTGAGTCAGGTCCAGGGTCTGACTCTGGGTCTCCTCCTGGTGGGAACATAGATCCTGGTTACCATGGTGAGGGTAGGAACGTAGATCCTGGTTACCATGGTGAGGGTAGGAACGTAGATCCTGGTTACCATGGTGAGAGTAGAAACGTAGATCCTGGTTACCATGGTGAGGGTAGGAACGTAGATCCTGGTTACCATGGTGAGGGTAGGAACGTAGATCCTGGTTACCATGGTGAGGGTAGGAACGTAGATCCTGGTCACCATGGTGAGGGTAGAAACGTAGATCCTGGTTACCATGGTGAGGGTAGGATCGTAGGTCCTGGTTACCATGGTGAGAGTAGGAACGTAGAACCTGGTTACCATGGTGAGGGTAGGAACGTAGATCCTGGTTACCATGGTGAGGGTAAGAACGTAGATCCTGGTTACCATGGTGAGGGTAGGAACGTAGATCCTGGTTACCATGGTGAGAGTAGGAACGTAGAACCTGGTTACCATGGTGAGGGTAAGAACGTAGATCCTGGTTACCATGGTGAGGGTAAGAACGTAGATCCTGGTTACCATGGTGAGGGTAGGAACGTAGATACTGGTTACCATGGTGAGGGTAGGAACGTAGAACCTGGTTACCATGGTGAGGGTAGGAACATAGATCCTGGTTACCATGGTGAGGCTAGGAACGTAGATCCTGGTTACCACGGTGAGGGTAGGATCGTAGGTCCTGGTTACCATGGTGAGGGTAGGAACGTAGATCCTGGTTACCACGGTGAGGGTAGGAACGTAGATCCTGGTTACCATGGTGAGGGTAGGAACGTAGATCCTGGTTACCATGGTGAGGGTAGGAACGTAGGTCCTGGTTACCATGGTGAGGGTGGGAATGTAGATCCTGGTTACCATGGTGAGGGTAGGAACGTAGATCCTGGTTACCATGGTGAGGGTAGGAACGTAGATCCTGGTTACCATGGTGAGGGTAGGAACGTAGATCCTGGTTACCATGGTGAGGGTAGGAACGTAGATCCTGGTTACCATGGTGAGGGTAGGAACGTAGGTCCTGGTTACCATGGTGAGGGTGGGAATGTAGATCCTGGTTACCATGGTGAGGGTAGGAACGTAGATCCTGGTCACCATGGTGAGGGTAGGAACGTAGATCCTGGTTACCATGGTGAGGGTAGGAATGTAGATCCTGGTTACCATGGTGAGGATAGGAATGTAGATCCTGGTTACCATGGTGAGGGTAGGAACATAGATCCTGGTTACCATGGTGAGGGTAGGAATGTAGATCCTGGTTACCATGGTGAGGGTAGGAACATAGATCCTGGTTACCATGGTGAGGGTAGGAATGTAGATCCTGGTTACCATGGTGAGGATAGGAACGTAGATCCTGGTTACCATGGTGAGGATAGGAACATAGATCCTGGTTACCACGGTGAGGGTAGGAACGTAGATCCTGGTTACCATGGTGAGGATAGGAACATAGATCCTGGTTACCATGGTGAGGGTAGGAACATAGATCCTGGTTACCATGGTGAGGGTAGGATCGTAGATCCTGGTTACCATGGTGAGGATAGGAACATAGATCCTGGTTACCACGGTGAGGGTAGGAACGTAGATCCTGGTTACCATGGTGAGGATAGGAACATAGATCCTGGTTACCATGGTGAGGGTAGGAACGTAGATCCTGGTTACCATGGTGAGGGTAGGATCGTAGATCCTGGTTACCATGGTGAGGGTAGGATCGTAGATCCTGGTTACCATGGTGAGGGTAGGAACGTAGATCCTGGTTACCATGGTGAGGATAGGAACATAGATCCTGGTTACCATGGTGAGGGTAGGAACGTAGATCCTGGTTACCATGGTGAGGGTAGGATCGTAGATCCTGGTTACCATGGTGAGGGTAGGATCGTAGATCCTGGTTACCATGGTGAGGGTAGGATCGTAGATCCTGGTTACCATGGTGAGGGTAGGAACGTACAGTGGTGGTCAAAAGTTTACATACACTTGTAAAGAACATAATGTCATGGCTGTCTTGAGTTTCCAGTTATTTCAACAACTCTGATTTTTCTCTGATATAGTGATTGGAACACATCCTTCTTTGTCACAAAAAACATTCATGAAGTTTGATTCTTTTATGACTTTATTATGGGTAAACTGAAAATGTGACGAAATCAGCTGGGTCAAAAATATACATACAGCAACATGAATGAGCAATTTTGGAGACTTAGAAAGTTGTGTCAATGACATGAGCTTCATAGCATGACCTCTTAACTTCTTGTGAGTGATTATGAGTGACTACAGCTGGTGACTTCTCTGAGGCCATTTAATAAGGGCTCATTGGATAAAAACACCCACAAACGCTACAATGGGAAAGTCAAAGGAGCTCAGCACAGATTTGAAAAAGAGAATCATTGACTTGAACGAGTCAGGAAAGTCACTTGGAGCCATTTCAAAGCAGCTGCAGGTTCCAAGAGCAACAGTGCAAACAATTGTTTGTAAGTATAAAGTTTTGTTACTGCCACGATCAGGAAGAAAACGCAAGCTGTCACCTGCTGCTGAGAGAAAACTGGTCAGGAGGGTGAAGAGTCAACCCAGGAGCACCAAAAAGCAGATCTGCCAAGAATTAGAAGCTGCTGGAACACAGGTGTCAGTGTCCACAGTCAAGCGTGTTTTGCATCGCCATGGACTGAGAGGTTGCCGTGTCAGAAGGAAGCCCTTGCTCCAAAAGCGGCACCTTAAGGCTCGACTAAAGTTTGCTGCTGATCACATGGACAAAGTTCTGTGGTCAGATGAAACAAAAATTGAGCTGTTTGGCCACAATGCCCAGCAATATGTTTGGAGGAGAAAAGGTGAGGCCTTTAACCCCAAGAACACCATGCCTACCATCAAGCACGGTGGTGGTAGTATTATGCTGTGGGCCTGTTTTGCTGCCAATGGAACTGGTGCTTTACAGAGAGTCAATGGGACAATGAAGAAGGAGGATTACCTTCAAATTCTTCAAGAAAACCTGAAGTCATCAGCCCGAAGGTTGGGTCTTGGGCGCAGTTCGGTGTTCCAACAGGACAATGACCCCAAACACACATCAAAAGTGGTAATGGAATGGCTAAATCAGGATAGAATTAAGGTTTTAGAATGGCCTTCCCAAAGTCCTGACTTAAATCCCATTGAGAACATGTGGATAATGCTGAAGAAACAAGTCCATGTCAGAAAGCCAACAAATTTAACTGAACTGCACCAATTCTGTCAAGAGGAGTGGTCAAAGGTTCAACCAGAAACTTGCCAGAAGCTTGTGGATGGCTACCAAAAGCGCCTAATTGAAGTAAAAATGGCCAAAGGACATGTAACCAAATATTAGCATTGCTGTATGTATATTTTTGACCCAGCTGATTTCGTCACATTTTCAGTTTACCCATAATAAAGTCATAAAAGAATCAAACTTCATGAATGTTTTTTTGTGACAAAGAAGGATCTGTTCCAATCACTATATCAGAGAAAAATCAGAGTTGTTGAAATAACTGGAAACTCAAGACAGCCATGACATTATGTTCTTTACAAGTGTATGTAAACTTTTGACCACCACTGTAGATCCTGGTTACCATGGTGAGGGTAGGAAAGTAGAACCTGGTTACCATGGTGAGGGTAAGAACGTAGATCCTGGTTACCATGGTGAGGGTAGGAAAGTAGAACCTGGTTACCATGGTGAGGGTAAGAACGTAGATCCTGGTTACCATGGTGAGGGTAAAAACATAGATCCTGGTTACCATGGTGAGGGTAGGAACGTAGATCCTGGTTACCATGGTGAGGGTAGGAACGTAGATCCTGGTTACCATGGTGAGGGTAGGAACGTAGATCCTGGTTACCATGGTGAAGGTAGGAACGTAGATCCTGGTTACCACGGTGAGGGTAGGAACGTAGATCCTGGTTACCATGGTGAGGGTAGGAACGTAGATCCTGGTTACCATGGTGAGGGTATGAACGTAGGTCCTGGTTACCATGGTGAGGGTGGGAATGTAGATCCTGGTTACCATGGTGAGGGTAGGAACGTAGATCCTGGTTACCATGGTGAGGGTAGGAATGTAGATCCTGGTTACCATGGTGAGGGTAGGAATGTAGATCCTGGTTACCATGGTGAGGGTAGGAACGTAGATCCTGGTTACCATGGTGAGGGTAGGAACGTAGATCCTGGTTACCATGGTGAGGGCAGGAACGTAGATCCTGGTTACCATGGTGAGGGTAGGAACGTAGATCCTGGTTACCATGGTGAGGGTAGGAACGTAGATCCTGGTTACCATGGTGAGGGTAGGAACGTAGATGCTGGTTACCATGTTTAGGTAGTGCTAACCGCGGCACTACCATGCAGCCCACATTGATTCAATCAACCAATCAGGGCTCCAGGGAAGGGGGTGCTTCCCGTTTCTCTGTGTTGAATCGACCAGATGAACCCGCTGTTTCCAGTGGTAGTGATCTAGAACCAGCTGTTCTGCTTCCTCGACGGTCACTCCGAGTTGTTGGAGGTCGCCCGCTGTTATCTTGAACCATCAGCCATCGGGTACGGGTCTTATCCAGCCTGCCATCTTAGGGTTAAATTGAAGGATTGCTCTCGTAGGATGGTCGGTAGGCAGGCGGAGGACGCGGCTGTCACCAGAAATGTGGCATTATGCAGCCAGGTGAGATGCCTCGGGCTGGAGCATACCTGGTTAGAGACTCACTTGCGCCACCTGCTGTAGCAAACGCTCACCAGTG
This sequence comes from Neostethus bicornis, assembly GCA_902685375.1. Classification (NCBI taxonomy): domain Eukaryota; kingdom Metazoa; phylum Chordata; class Actinopteri; order Atheriniformes; family Phallostethidae; genus Neostethus; species Neostethus bicornis. The sequence continues at coordinate 350,248 of LR738546.1, read as the reverse complement.
ATAGAGCGTTTGCCCATGGACCTGAAGTTTGCCAGGGTGAATCCCACTGAGCTCATGGAGAAGACACTGAACTAGAGCTGGACTCGGGCATGAAAAGTTCGGCCAGAGTCCGACAGAATTTGGCCCGACATGAACATTTTCATTGGCAGCCCGAACCCGTTTGGAGACGGACATTATTCACATGTTTGCATGGCACACGTGCGAAGGGCGTCACATAACCACTCATGTGCCAGCCCGACCTCTAACCCTGACCCAACCCGACCGATGGGCCGGGCTCCAGCTAAGAATTACAGCTCTCTACCTAACCCCCCGTTTCTCCCACCACTGGCACCGCCCTGGCAGCCTGCTGCGGTGGAATGCAGCCCTGTTGAGGGACGATTAAAGTCAGTCAGTCACCTTCTTATCCGTCGATCCCTTATGGGGTTACAGTGGGTGCTGGAGCCCATCCCGGCTGATTCAAGGCAGGGGCAGGGTACACCCAAACAGGTTGCCAGTCTGTCGCGGGGCCACACACACACACACACACACACTCATTCCTAGGGGTAATTTGGCACCGGCCAATCAACCTAGCATGTATGTCTTTGAAGGGTGGGAGGAAACCCACGCAAACACAGGGAGAACATGTAAACTCCACACAGAAAGGACAGTGTACCAAGCCTCGTCCCCACCCGGGACTCGAACCCCTGACCTACTTACTGTGAGGCCACTGTGCTACCCACCGTGCCACCCATGAATAAAGTATACAGTATCATTATCATACGGGTGATGCCCAAGACGGAGACGAGTAGGTGTGCCCTGCCTTCCTCTGGAGAAACCTCTCCATCTTTTCCTCCCCCCTCCTCTCGCTACACATCCCGATGCCATCTGTAATCAGCGTCCATGGCGATCCCTGTCTGACCCGGTCTGTCTCCATGTTTGATCAGCTCCTCTCTCAGAGTCTTTGTTGGGTTTTCCAGACTGGATCCAGAAAACAGATAACGTGGATTCTTCTGAAGAATGAACGGAGATAAATTTAAATGGAAGACAAAACAATATGTAGAAAAGAACAAGAATTTTAATGGTTCTAAGGTTGGATTTTCAGAATAAAAATCATGCAAAATAGACTTTTAATCTGAAATAAATACTTTTTTCTGATGTTAAATATGAGAAATTACAGAAAAGGCTTCAAAAACAGGCTTTTAATTTGAAATAAATAGGAAACAGTTAGGATTTTATTAATTTTTGATGATGTTAAATATGAGAAAATACAAAGAAAGCTTGAAAAACAAGCTTTTAATCTGAAATAAATAGGAAACAGTTATGATTTAATTGATTTTTGATGATGACAAAAATGAGGAACTACAGATCCTGGTTACCATGGCGAGCGATGCCAGGGAAGCGACCCGCCTTGTTTGTCTTTTCCACGGGCATAAAAAATGAAACTAATCTTTTTAGGATGGAGTGAAGATCTGAATGGGTTTGTTTAGACTAGAGATTTAATCTCACACCAACATGTAGCACGTTTAACTTAGAAAAAAAAAAGTAAACAAACGTGTCGAGACGCGAAAAACACGAAGACAGACGCGACGAAGTCTGACAGAAAAAAAATGTAAATAATAAAAGAATGATGAATATCAGGGAGCGGGTCACCGGGGGCAACAGTCTGAGACGGAAACCCAGGGTCCTCTCACCCTGATGTATCCTCCTTCTCACCCAGGAAGATCCTGAGGTGTTCCCTGTCCAGATGTGAGACATAGTCTCTCCAGCAGGTCCAGGGGTCTGACTCTGGGTCTCCTCCTGGTGGGACAGAACACCTCACCAGAGAGGGGGGCATCCTAACAAGATGCTCGACTCTGGCTTCTAGATCCTGGTTACCATGGTGAGGGTAGGAATGTAGATCCTGGTTACCATGGTGAGGGTAGGAACGTAGATCCTGGTTACCATGGTGAGGGTAGGAACGTAGATCCTGGTTACCATGGTGAGGGTAAGAACATAGATCCTGGTTACCATGGTGAGGGTAGGAATGTAGATCCTGGTTACCATGGTGAGGGTAGGAACGTAGATCCTGGTTACCATGGTGAGGGTAGGAATGTAGATCCTGGTTACCATGGTGAGGGTAGGAACATAGATCCTGGTTACCATGGTGAGGGTAGGAACGCAGATCCTGGTTACCATGGTGAAGGTAGGAACGTAGATCCTGGTTACCATGGTGAGAGTAGGAACGTAGATCCTGGTTACCATGGTGAGGGTAGGAACGTAGATCCTGGTTACCATGGTGAGGGTAGGAACGTAGATCCTGGTTACCATGGTGAGAGTAGGAACGTAGATCCTGGTTACCATGGTGAGAGTAGGAACGTAGATCCTGGTTACCATGGTGAGGGTAAGAACGTAGATCCTGGTTACCATGGTGAGGGTAGGAACGTAGATCCTGGTTACCATGGTGAGGGTAGGAACGTAGATCCTGGTTACCATGGTGAGGGTAGGAACGTAGATCCTGGTTACCATGGTGAGGGTAAGAACGTAGATCCTGGTTACCATGGTGAGGGTAGGAACGTAGATCCTGGTTACCATGGTGAGAGTAGGAACGTAGATCCTGGTTACCATGGTGAGGGTAGGAACGTAGATCCTGGTTACCATGGTGAGGGTAGGAACGTAGATCCTGGTTACCATGGTGAGGGTAGGAACGTAGATCCTGGTTACCATGGTGAGGGTAGGAACGTAGATCCTGGTTACCATGGTGAGGGTTGGAACGTAGATCCTGGTTACCATGGTGAAGGTAGGGATGTAGATCCTGGTTACCATGGTGAGGGTAGGAATGTAGATCCTGGTTACCATGGTGAGGGTAGGAACGTAGATCCTGGTTACCATGGTGAAGGTAGGGATGTAGATCCTGGTTACCATGGTGAGGGTAGGGATGTAGATCCTGGTTACCATGGTGAGGGTAGGAATGTAGATCCTGGTTACCATGGTGAAGGTAGGGATGTAGATCCTGGTTACCATGGTGAGGGTAGGGATGTAGATCCTGGTTACCATGGTGAAGGTAGGGATGTAGATCCTGGTTACCATGGTGAGGGTAGGAATGTAGATCCTGGTTACCATGGTGAGGGTAGGAATGTAGATCCTGGTTACCATGGTGAAGGTAGGGATGTAGATCCTGGTTACCATGGTGAGGGTAGGGATGTAGATCCTGGTTACCATGGTGAGAGTAGGAACGTAGATCCTGGTTACCATGGTGAGGGTAGGAACTTAGATCCTGGTTACCATGGTGAGGGTAGGAACGTAGATCTTGGTTACCATGGTGAGGGTAGGAACGTAGAACCTGGTTACCATGGTGAGGGTAGGAACGTAGATCCTGGTTACCATGGTGAGGGTAGGAACGTAGATCCTGGTTACCATGGTGAGGGTAGGAACGTAGATCCTGGTTACCATGGTGAAGGTAGGGATGTAGATCCTGGTTACCATGGTGAGGGTAGGGATGTAGATCCTGGTTACCATGGTGAGGGTAGGAACGTAGATCCTGGTTACCATGGTGAGGGTAGGAACGTAGATCCTGGTTACCATGGTGAGGGTAAGAACGTAGATCCTGGTTACCATGGTGAGGGTAGGAACGTAGATCCTGGTTACCATGGTGAGAGTAGGAACGTAGATCCTGGTTACCATGGTGAGGGTAGGAACGTAGATCCTGGTTACCATGGTGAGGGTAGGAACGTAGATCCTGGTTACCATGGTGAGGGTAGGAACGTAGATCCTGGTTACCATGGTGAGGGTAGGAACGTAGATCCTGGTTACCATGGTGAGGGTTGGAACGTAGATCCTGGTTACCATGGTGAAGGTAGGGATGTAGATCCTGGTTACCATGGTGAGGGTAGGAATGTAGATCCTGGTTACCATGGTGAGGGTAGGAACGTAGATCCTGGTTACCATGGTGAAGGTAGGGATGTAGATCCTGGTTACCATGGTGAGGGTAGGGATGTAGATCCTGGTTACCATGGTGAGGGTAGGAATGTAGATCCTGGTTACCATGGTGAAGGTAGGGATGTAGATCCTGGTTACCATGGTGAGGGTAGGGATGTAGATCCTGGTTACCATGGTGAAGGTAGGGATGTAGATCCTGGTTACCATGGTGAGGGTAGGAATGTAGATCCTGGTTACCATGGTGAGGGTAGGAATGTAGATCCTGGTTACCATGGTGAAGGTAGGGATGTAGATCCTGGTTACCATGGTGAGGGTAGGGATGTAGATCCTGGTTACCATGGTGAGAGTAGGAACGTAGATCCTGGTTACCATGGTGAGGGTAGGAACTTAGATCCTGGTTACCATGGTGAGGGTAGGAACGTAGATCTTGGTTACCATGGTGAGGGTAGGAACGTAGAACCTGGTTACCATGGTGAAGGTAGGAACGTAGATCCTGGTTACCATGGTGAGGGTAGGAACGTAGATCCTGGTTACCATGGTGAGGGTAGGAACGTAGATCCTGGTTACCATGGTGAAGGTAGGGATGTAGATCCTGGTTACCATGGTGAGGGTAGGGATGTAGATCCTGGTTACCATGGTGAGGGTAGGAACGTAGATCCTGGTTACCATGGTGAGGGTAGGGATGTAGATCCTGGTTACCATGGTGAGGGTAGGGATGTAGATCCTGGTTACCATGGTGAGGGTAGGAACGTAGATCCTGGTTACCATGATGAGGCTAGGAATGTAGATCCTGGTTACCATGGTGAGGGTAGGAACGTAGATCCTGGTTACCATGGTGAGGGTAGGAATGTAGATCCTGGTTACCATGGTGAGGGTAGGAACGTAGATCCTGGTTACCATGGTGAGGGTAGGGATGTAGATCCTGGTTACCATGGTGAGGGTTGGAACGTAGATCCTGGTTACCATGGTGAAGGTAGGGATGTAGATCCTGGTTACCATGGTGAGGGTAGGAATGTAGATCCTGGTTACCATGGTGAAGGTAGGGATGTAGATCCTGGTTACCATGGTGAGGGTAGGAACATAGATCCTGGTTACCATGGTGAGGGTAGGAACGTAGATCCTGGTTACCATGGTGAGGGTAGGGATGTAGATCCTGGTTACCATGGTGAGGGTACCCTCATGTTTTTCCATTTTAAATACAGATGTTTTTTTTTTACAGGCCTGTTTCTGCAGCGGGAAGTCCGTCTGCCACTGTGAAGGAATCAAAGGTGAAAAGGTGAGAGGTTAAACCATCGTATAAACTCACACACAGCTTGGTTCTCAAATAGTAGGACGGGTAGTGCCAATGCAGGAGGGGCGTAAGCGACCCATGGCAGCGATGTCCTACTAGTCAGAGCATGCCCTGGGAGAATTGGCTCCATGCCAGGCGTGTCCAACTCTGGTCTTTGAAGGTGTACCACGTCTTCCTGGTTCGTCAGCTGAAGTGAAATCAACAGCCAATCAAATCTGACGCCATGACTCATTAACCTGTGATGGGCACAGCTCCTAAAGCTGTGCCTCCTTGGCTCACCAGAGTGACTTATAACCGTCATTTGAGTGCCACCTCGATGCCCACTCACCCCATCCACCGGCGTCCCAGTCCCGTGGCACTGTGACCAACCGACGCCTTACAGAGCGGGCAGTCGGGTAGAATGATACGTTTTTTTTTTTTTTCTCTGAGCTCTTTTACCCCACCTGGTGGACAGATGATGAACTGCATGTTCTTCTTCCGCAGGGGGAACAGGGTTACCTTGGATACCCCGGACTTCCTGGTGCCATGGGTTACCCTGGCAACGAGGGCAATCAGGGTATGATTGGAGAGAAGGTACGATGAGTGACACCTTGCCATCCCAGAATATTCACAGTCTCTTTAGATTGAGACGCGTTTATTTAAACAAATAAATGTGTTAATTAATGAGATTTTTTTACTGGAAATTTAAGCATATTTTGATTATTTTTACAGTTTTTTTTTCCTCCATATTAAAAAAAATAAAAATAAAAGATGAACTTTTTCTTTAAAACCTTGTTGATGATGTTTTCCTGTTCAGGGAAACCGAGGACCGGCAGGAAGTCCAGGACTTAAAGGATCCAGGGTAAGGACAGGATGGAGTTCAGGAAACTGCCACAAGAGGGAGGCAGACTAAAAATAAATCTCAATTATTACAGGGGCTTCCTGGAAAGGCGGGGTACCCGGGATCCCCGGGTCTGCCGGTAAGACCTTCATCATCCCTCATACCGCCATACCCCCTCATACCACCATCACCCCTCATACCACCATCACCCCTCATACCACCATCACCCCTCATACCTGAATCACCCTCATACCACCATCACCCCTCATACCTCCATTACCCCTCATACCTCCATCACCCCTCATACCTGAATCACCCTCATACCACCATCACCCCTCATACCTCCATCACCCCTCATACCTCCATCACCCCTCATACCACCATCACCCCTCATACCTGAATCACCCTCATACCACCATCACCCCTCATACCTCCATCACCCCTCATACCTCCATCACCCCTCATACCACCATCACCCCTCATACCGCCATCACCCCTCATACCACCATCACCCCTCATACCTGAATCACCCTCATACCACCATCACCCCTCATACCTCCATCACCCCTCATACCACCATCACCCCTCATACCGCCATCACCCCTCATACCACCATCACCCCTCATACCGCCATCACCCCTCATTCCACCATCACCCCTCATACCTGAATCACCCTCATACCTGAATCACCCCTCATACCTCCATCACCCCTCATACCTCCATCACCCCTCATACCACCATCACCCCTCATACCGCCATCACCCCTCATTCCACCATCACCCCTCATACCGCCATCACCCCTCATACCACCATCACCCCTCATACCTCCATCACCCCTCATACCACCATCACCCCTCATACCACCATCACCCCTCATACCTCCATCACCCCTCATACCTCCATCACCCCTCATACCACCATCACCCCTCATACCGCCATCACCCCTCATACCACCATCACCCCTCATACCTCCATCCTCCCTCATACCACCATCACCCCTCATACCACCATCACCCCTCATACCTCCATCACCCCTCATACCACCATCACCCCTCATACCACCATCACCCCTCATACCTCCATCACCCCTCATACCACCATCCTCCCTCATACCTCCATCACCCCTCATACCACCATCACCCCTCATACCTGAATCACCCTCATACCTCCATCACCCCTCATACCACCATCACTCCTCATACCGCCATCACCCCTCATACCACCATCCTCCCTCATACCTCCATCACCCCTCATACATCCATCCTCCCTCATTCCTGTTCAGGGAAACCGAGGACCGGCAGGAAGTCCAGGACTTAAAGGATCCAGGGTAAGGACAGGATGGAGTTCAGGAAACTGCCACAAGAGGGAGGCAGACTAAAAATAAATCTCAATTATTACAGGGGCTTCCTGGAAAGGCGGGGTACCCGGGATCCCCGGGTCTGCCGGTAAGACCTTCATCATCCCTCATACCGCCATACCCCCTCATACCACCATCACCCCTCATACCACCATCACCCCTCATACCACCATCACCCCTCATACCACCATCACCCCTCATACCTCCATTACCCCTCATACCACCATCACCCCTCATACCTCCATCACCCCTCATACCGCCATACCCCCTCATACCGCCATCACCCCTCATACCACCATCACCCCTCATACCACCATCACCCCTCATACCACCATCACCCCTCATACCTGAATCACCCTCATACCACCATCACCCCTCATACCGCCATCACCCCTCATACCACCATCACCCCTCATACCACCATCACCCCTCATACCGCCATACCCCCTCATACCGCCATACCCCCTCATACCACCATCACCCCTCATACCACCATCACCCCTCATACCGCCATACCCCCTCATACCACCATCACCCCTCATACCACCATCACCCCTCATACCTGAATCACCCTCATACCACCATCACCCCTCATACCGCCATCACCCCTCATACCACCATCACCCCTCATACCTCCATCACCCCTCATACCTCCATCACCCCTCATACCGCCATCACCCCTCATACCACCATCACCCCTCATACCACCATCACCCCTCATACCACCATCACCCCTCATACCTGAATCACCCCTCATACCGCCATCACCCCTCATACCGCCATCACCCCTCATACCTCCATCACCCCCTCATACCACCATCACCCCTCATACCACCATCACCCCTCATACCACCATCCTCCCTCATACCTCCATCACCCCTCATACATCCATCCTCCCTCATTCCTGTTCAGGGAAACCGAGGACCGGCAGGAAGTCCAGGACTTAAAGGATCCAGGGTAAGGACAGGATGGAGTTCAGGAAACTGCCACAAGAGGGAGGCAGACTAAAAATAAATCTCAATTATTACAGGGGCTTCCTGGAAAGGCGGGGTACCCGGGATCCCCGGGTCTGCCGGTAAGACCTTCATCATCCCTCATACCGCCATACCCCCTCATACCACCATCACCCCTCATACCACCATCACCCCTCATACCACCATCACCCCTCATACCTGAATCACCCTCATACCACCATCACCCCTCATACCTCCATTACCCCTCATACCTCCATCACCCCTCATACCGCCATCACCCCTCATACCACCATCACCCCTCATACCACCATCACCCCTCATACCACCATCACCCCTCATACCTGAATCACCCTCATACCACCATCACCCCTCATACCTGAATCACCCTCATACCACCATCACCCCTCATACCACCATCACCCCTCATACCTGAATCACCCTCATACCACCATCACCCCTCATACCTCCATTACCCCTCATACCTCCATCACCCCTCATACCGCCATCACCCCTCATACCACCATCACCCCTCATACCACCATCACCCCTCATACCACCATCACCCCTCATACCACCATCACCCCTCATACCTGAATCACCCCTCATACCGCCATCACCCCTCATACCGCCATCACCCCTCATACCTCCATCACCCCCTCATACCGCCATCACCCCTCATACCTCCATCACCCCCTCATACCACCATCACCCCTCATACCACCATCACCCCTCATACCACCATCACCCCTCATACCACCATTACCCCTCATACCTCCATCACCCCTCATACCACCATCACCCCTCATACCACCATCACCCCTCATACCGCCATCACCCCTCATACCGCCATCACCCCTCATACCACCATCACCCCTCATACCACCATCCTCCCTCATACCTCCATCCTCCCTCATACCTCCATCACCCCTCATACCTCCATCACCCCTCATACCACATTCACCCCTCATACCTCCATCACCCCTCATACTTCCATCACCCCTCATACCACCATCCTCCCTCATACCTCCATCCTCCCTCATACCTCCATCACCCCTCATACCTCCATCACCCCTCATACCACATTCACCCCTCATACCTCCATCACCCCTCATACCACCATCACCCCTCATACCACCATCACCCCTCATACCACCATCACCCCTCATACCTCCATCCTCCCTCATACCTCCATCACCCCTCATACCGCCATCACCCCTCATACCACCATCACCCCTCATACCACCATCACCCCTCATACCACCATCACCCCTCATACCACCATCACCCCTCATACATCCATCACCCCTCATACCACCAGCCCCCCTCATACCACCATCACCCCTCATACCACCAGCCCCCCTCATACCACTGTGCCCCCTCTCTGTGTTTTCAGGGTCTCCCTGGAAACGAAGGTCCTGTCGGTTTACCAGGAATCCCAGGATGCAACGGGACAAAGGTGTGTAAAGCAAGTCGATCCGTGTCCTCGTTTATTAGATAGATCCTGGTTACCATGGTGAGGGTAAGAACGTAGATCCTGGTTACCATGGTGAGGGTAGGAACGTAGATCCTGGTTACCATGGTGAGGGTAAGAACGTAGATCCTGGTTACCATGGTGAGGGTAGGAACATAGATCCTGGTTACCATGGTGAGGGTAGGAACGTAGATCCTGGTTACCATGGTGAGGGTAGGAACATAGATCCTGGTTACCATGGTGAGGGTAAGTACGTAGATCCTGGTTACCATGGTGAGGGTAAGAACGTAGATTCTGGTTACCATGGTGAGGGTAGGAACGTAGATCCTGGTTACCATGGTGAGGGTAGGAACGTAGATCCTGGTTACCATGGTAAGGGTAGGAACATAGATCCTGGTTACCATGGTGAGGGTAGGAATGTAGGTCCTGGTTGCCATGGTGAGGGTAGGAACGTAGATCCTGGTTACCATGGTGAGGGTAGGAATGTAGGTCCTGGTTACCATGGTGAGGGTAGGAATGTAGGTCCTGGTTGCCATGGTGAGGGTAGAAACGTAGATCCTGATTACCATGTTGAGGGTAGGAACGTAGATTCTGGTTACCATGGTAAGGGTAGGAACGTAGATCCTGGTTACCATGGTGAAGGTAGGAACGTAGATCCTGGTTACCATGGTAAGGGTAGGAACGTAGATTCTGGTTACCATGGTAAGGGTAGGAACATAGATCCTGGTTACCATGGTGAAGGTAGGAACGTAGATCCTGGTTACCATGGTAAGGGTAGGAACGTAGATTCTGGTTACCATGGTAAGGGTAGGAACGTAGATCCTGGTTACCATGGTGAAGGTAGGAACGTAGATCCTGGTTACCATGGTGAGGGTAGGAACGTAGATCCTGGTTACCATGGTGAAGGTAGGAACGTAGATCCTGGTTACCATGGTGAGGGTAGGAACATAGATCCTGGTTACCATGGTGAGGGTAGGAATGTAGATCCTGGTTACCATGGTGAGGGTATAGATTACACAGACCATGAGTACAGATGTTTTTTTCCAGGGAGACGTCGGTTACCCCGGATACCCTGGGCTTCGTGGGCTTCCCGGGCGGTTGGTAAGTCCTTCTCACGTTCCTGTTGAGTTTAAGCCGCGTTGGCACGATGCTAACAGTGATGATGTGTTTCAGGGCGATGAGGGTCCTCGTGGCATGAAGGTAAACCTGATCTTTCTGCTGGTACCCTGCTTCTTTCTGACACACGCCCGCTCTTTCAGGGCGACACGCGGATCTTCCCGGGTACACCTACAATAAAAGGGATGCCAGGACTACAAGGACCCATCGGAGAAAAGGTTTGGACCCACCTGGCCGGGTACATGTTGGGCATCTTGTGTTTGCTCATAATCTGAACTTCATTGCAGGGATTAGGAGGAGCGCCAGGAGAGCCGGGGTTGGCAGGACCTCCAGGACTGCCAGGACGACCCGTACGCAGAGTCCCACCATTCATCACCCAACGTGCCCGATTCCAACCCACTGAAATGTTTTTGTTTTACAGGGTAATCCAGGGTTGCCAGGCTTACCAGGAGAAAAGGTTGGAGATGCCGTTTTTATTTTATAAACTGGCAGAGATTTGATTTGGGTGGCATGAATCAGGGAGATGAAGGGCTACCTCTGGTGGTGGGCGAGGGAATCATGACAGTTCTTCTTCTTCCATCATTTCCCTTCAGGGGGCGCCACATTAAGTCAGTTTCTTCCATCTAACCCTATCTCCTGCATCCTCTTCAGTCACACCAACTATCTTCATGTCTTCCTTCACTGTATCCATGAACCTCCTCTTTGGTCTTCCTCTAGTCCTCTTTCCTGGTGGTTCCAAATCCAGCATCCTTCTTCTGATGTACTCTCTCTCTCTCCTCTGCACATGTCCAAACCATCTCAGTCTGACCTCTCTGACTTTAAAACCTCTAACATGTGCTGTTCCTCTGATCCTGTCCATCCTGGTCACTCCCAGAGAGATCCTCAGCATCTTCATCTCTGATACAAACATCTCTGTTTCCTGTCTTTGAATCAGTGACACTGTCTCTAGACCAATCAGCATGGCCGCTCTCACCACACTGTCTCTAGACCAATCAGCATGGTCGCTCTCACCACACTGTCTCTAGACCAATCAGCATGGCCGCTCTCACCACACTGTCTCTAGACCAATCAGCATGGCCGGTCTCACCACACTGTCTCTAGACCAATCAGCATGGCCGCTCTCACCATACTGTCTCTAGACCAATCAGCATGGCTGCTCTCACCACACTGTCTCTAGACCAATCAGCATGGCCGCTCTCACCACACTGTCTCTAGACCAATCAGCATGGCCGCTCTCATCACACTGTCTCTAGACCAATCAGCATGGCCGCTCTCATCACACTGTCTCTAGACCAATAAGCATGGCTGCTCTCACCACACTGTCTCTAGACCAATCAGCATGGCCGCTCTCACCACACTGTCTCTAGACCAATCAGCATGGCCGCTCTCACCACACTGTCTCTAGACCAATCAGCATGGCCGCTCTCACCACACTGTCTCTAGACCAATCAGCATGGCTGCTCTCACCACACTGTCTCTAGACCAATCAGCATGGCCGCTCTCTCCACTGTTTTCTACACTTTCCTTTCATTTTATCTGAAACTCTTCTATCACACATCACACCTGATACTTTCCTCCACCCGTTCCAGCCTGAGCGGGTACATGAGGATACAGAATGTTCTGGTTTCAAGACAAGTTGTTGAAAACAGCAGAAGTGTGCAGATGTCCAGAAGTAGACATGCGTGGGTGCGAAGAGTTGAAAAGTTGCTTATGTTGGTAAAAGTTGTAAAATGGTTGACTAATACAGACATGTAGAAAATGCTGGTTATGTGGGGATGTGAAAAACACACACAATTATCGTAAGTTCACGACCATAAGGCACAACTAAAAGTCTCAAATTTTCTTCAAAATGAGCGGTGCGCCCTATCTGATTTGTGATTGGTGGACGTATTAGAGAACCATCAGGCGGACGCAGTTGAAAACATGAGAATGTTAAAGGGTGAAGTGTGTGTGTGGATTATGTCTAAAAGAACAGGTGTGTGTTTTATGCAGAACATTGCTGTTTTAAAAACACTGAAAATGGAAAAGAGACACGCTTATGAAGCTCAGTTTAAACTGATGGCGATCAGCTGCGCCGGGCGAGTTACGCCACAGTTTGCCAGTGGATTATAGATGCTCGGGCTAACGTGTCTGCTGGCACTGTTGTCCGAGCTTTCCCAAAAGCGGGCATCATTTCCGAGGAGCTGCACGGGTCAGAAAGTGACTCTGACAGCGTGGAAAGTGAACCTGTGAGGTTGGATTTAGAGCAGCTGTTAGATTCAGAACCAGAGGATGAGGACTTGGATGGATTTAATAAATGACTTTATGACGACTGTAAATAATATTTAAATAAAACCAACCAAACTCAGTTTTACTCCTGATCTATTTTTAAATACGCACGTGTGTGTGAGTATGCGCGCGCATCTATGTGTATGTGTGTGTTATTGTAAGGTGGACTTACGTAGTAGAGGATATGTTTATAAAACCAGCGCCCTATCATCAGGTGCGCCTTATGTGTGTGTTAAATACAGAGCACGCAAAATTTGGACTGGGCGTTTTAATACGGTGCGCCCTGTGGTCGTGAAAATACGCTACATTAAGCTTAAATTTATAGAATGGTATATAGATGGTATATGAGTAACTGTGAACACATGAGTATCTGAGTAAATACAAATAAATCTGAGCTTATCTTACAGCAGGCATGAGGCTTGACATGGGCAGGGCTCTCAGCGATCTTGCCAGGGCTCTTGGCGACATTGGCAGGGCTTCAGCCAGTCAGGACAGGCTTGGTGACTTGTGTCCACTGGTCCATTCGTGGTCGGGTCATTCTCTCCCAAATCAGGGAGATGAAGGAAGATGCCAGGGCTCCGTCTTGGGGTGGGCGAGGGAATCATGACCTCAACCCCCCCAACCCTCTTAACGACCACCTCCAGGTGGTCAAGGGTACATAGGCAGACGTGACATGGGTGGGAAGGCTTGACGTCGGCAGGCTTGACCTGGGCATGGAAGGGAGGGATTGCCGGTTCGATCCTCCGCCAGGAGTTCGTGCCAAGGTGTACTCGACCAAGACACCGAACTCTTCAGGGCATCTGGTCCGGCTGCCTCCTTGCCTGGTGAGGTGTTCCGTCCCACCAGGAGGAGACCAAGAGGCAGACCCTGTACCCGTCCAACCATAACACAAAAAACTTTGTTTTTCAGTCTTTAGAAATAAAAATGTCTTCAGTCTTTTTTGTGGAGCCCTCAAGCTCTCTAGAAGATCGTTCCAGAGCCGTGGAGCAGCTGCCTGGAAGGCCCTGTCCCCCATAGTGGAGAGTTTGGTCCTTGGTTGGTGCAGGAAGGAGGAGGAGGAGGAGCGCAGATCTCGGACAGTGGTGGTGAGGGTTAGGAGGAGGAGGAGGAGGAGCGCAGGTCTCAGACAGTGGTGTGGAGGGTTAGGAGGAGGAGCGCAGGTCTCAGACAGTGGTGTGGAGGGTTAGGAGGAGGAGGAGGAGCGCAGGTCTCAGACAGTGGTGTGGAGGGTTAGGAGGAGGAGCGCAGGTCTCAGACAGTGGTGTGGAGGGTTAGGAGAAGGAGGAGGAGGAGCGCAGGTCTCAGACAGTGGTGTGGAGGGTTAGGAGGAGGAGCGCAGGTCTCGGACAGTGGTGTGGAGGGTTAGGAGGAGGAGGAGGAGGAGCGCAGGTCTCAGACAGTGGTGTGGAGGGTTAGGAGGAGGAGCGCAGGTCTCAGACAGTGGTGTGGAGGGTTAGGAGGAGGAGGAGGAGCGCAGGTCTCAGACAGTGGTGTGGAGGGTTAGGAGGAGGAGGAGGAGCGCAGGTCTCAGACAGTGGTGTGGAGGGTTAGGAGGAGGAGGAGGAGCGCAGGTCTCAGACAGTGGTGTGGAGGGTTAGGAGGAGGAGGAGGAGCACAGGTCTCAGACAGTGGTGTGGAGGGTTAGGATGAGGAGGAGCGCAGGTCTCAGACAGTGGTGTGGAGGGTTAGGAGGAGGAGGAGGAGCGCAGGTCTCGGACAGTGGTGTGGAGGGTTAGGAGGAGGAGGAGGAGGAGCGCAGATCTCGGACAGTGGTGTGGAGGGTTAGGAGGAGGAGCGCAGGTCTCGGACAGTGGTGTGGAGGGTTAGGAGGAGGAGGAGGAGGAGCGCAGGTCTCAGACAGTGGTGTGGAGGGTTAGGAGGAGGAGCGCAGGTCTCAGACAGTGGTGTGGAGGGTTAGGAGGAGGAGGAGGAGCGCAGGTCTCAGACAGTGGTGTGGAGGGTTAGGAGGAGGAGCGCAGGTCTCGGACAGTGGTGTGGAGGGTTAGGAGGAGGAGGAGGAGCGCAGGTCTCAGACAGTGGTGTGGAGGGTTAGGAGGAGGAGGATGAGGAGGAGCGCAGGTCTCAGACAGTGGTGTGGAGGGTTAGGAGGAGGAGGAGGAGGAGCGCAGGTCTCAGACAGTGGTGTGGAGGGTTAGGAGGAGGAGGAGGAGGAGCGCAGGTCTCAGACAGTGGTGTGGAGGGTTAGGAGGAGGAGGAGGAGGAGCGCAGGTCTCAGACAGTGGTGTGGAGGGTTAGGAGGAGGTGGAGGAGGAGCGCAGGTCTCAGACAGTGGTGTGGAGGGTTAGGAGGAGGAGGAGGAGCGCAGGTCTCAGACAGTGGTGTGGAGGGTTAGGAGGAGGAGGAGGAGCGCAGGTCTCGGACAGTGGTGTGGAGGGTTAGGAGGAGGAGGAGCGCAGGTCTCGGACAGTGGTGTGGAGGGTTTGGAGGAGGAGGAGGAGCGCAGGTCTCAGACAGTGGTGTGGAGGGTTTGGAGTTCTTGGAGATAAACAGGTGCAGTGCCGTGTATGCACTGATGGGTGAGGAGGTCTATATTTAACGGGTAGCCAGTGGAGGGATTTGAGGATGGGAGTGATATGGTCATATTTGCGCCTCCTTATCAGGGTCCGGGCAGCGCAGTTCTTCGGTAAGGCCCTGCATGGCATCCCTACAAGGAGGGCATTGCAGTAATCCAGCTGAAGGAGATGGACATGGGCGTAGCCTGGCTTTATTTTTAAGATGGAGGAAGGAAACCCTGCAGAGATGGTGAATGTGGGATCAAAGGTGAGGTTAGAATCCATTTTATTGGATTCAACCTGGACAGGGAACACGTCAGGATCCTCCTGGGTGAGATGGAGGATGCCACCTGGGGTTAGAGAAGCCTGGGTTACCCGTCTGAGGGTGTTGCCCACGACGACCTGGCCGTGGATGAGCGGATGACGGCGGAACGGAACTGAAGTTTGATGAAGTTTTTTTTTGTTTCAGGGTCAAGAAGGTATAAGTCCGACGAGCCCAGGACCCCGCGGGCAGAAGGTGAGCTGACAGGTTGGCATGTGGGTGATACGTTTACCAGCGGACTGTTTTCTTTCAGGGTGAACGAGGACCACAAGGAATACCCGGGCAGAAAGGAATCAAACTTTACGTGGAGGGACCCAAAGAATTAAAGGTATGTTGTTTTTTATACCAATTGGTTTGAGATTAAATCTGATCCTTTTTTGTTCCGTCATCTTCCGCTTGTTCCGGGGTCGGGTCGTGGGGGCAACAGCCTCAAACGGGCAGCCCAGGCCTCTCTCACCCCGGCTGCATCCTCCAGCTCACCTGGAAGGATCCCAAGTCGTTCCCCAGCCAGCTGTGAGACATAGTCTCTCCAGCAGGTCTTTCTGTCACCACCCACAACTGGTTACCATGGTGAGGGTAGGAACGTAGATCCTGGTTACCATGGTGAGGGTAGGAATATAGATCCTGCTTACCATGGTGAGGGTAGGAACGTAGATCCTGGTTACCATGGTGAGGGTAGGAACGTAGATCCTGGTTACCATGGTGAAGGTAGGAACGTTGATCCTGGTTACCATGGTGAGGGTAGGAATATAGATCCTGGTTACCATGGTGAGGGTAGGAACGTAGATCCTGGTTACCATGGTGAGGGTAGGAATATAGATCCTGGTTACCATGGTGAGGGTAGGAACGTAGATCCTGGTTACCATGGTGAGGGTAGGAACGTAGATCCTGGTTACCATGGTGAGGGTAGGAATATAGATCCTGGTTACCATGGTGAGGGTAGGAACGTAGATCCTGGTTACCATGGTGAGGGTAGGAACGTAGATCCTGGTTACCATGGTGAAGGTAGGAACGTTGATCCTGGTTACCATGGTGAGGGTAGGAACGTAGATCCTGGTTACCATGGTGAGGGTAGGAATATAGATCCTGGTTACCATGGTGAGGATAGGAACGTAGATCCTGGTTACCATGGTGAGGGTAGGAATATAGATCCTGGTTACCATGATGAGGGTAGGAATATAGATCCTGGTTACCATGGTGAGGGTAGGAACGTAAATCCTGGTTACCATGGTGAGGGTAGGAATGTAGATCCTGGTTACCATGGTGAGGGTAGGAACGTTGATCCTGGTTACCATGGTGAGGGTAGGAATATAGATCCTGGTTACCATGGTGAGGGTAGGAATATAGATCCTGGTTACCATGGTGAGGGTAGGAATATAGATCCTGGTTACTATGGTGAGGGTAGGAATATAGATCCTGGTTACCATGGTGAGGGTAGGAACGTAAATCCTGGTTACCATGGTGAGGGTAGGAAAGTAGATCCTGGTTACCATGGTGAGGGTAGGAACGTAAATCCTGGTTACCATGGTGAGGGTAGGAATGTAGATCCTGGTTACCATGGTGAGGGTAGGAACATAGATCCTGGTTACCATGGTGAAGGTAGGAACGTTGATCCTGGTTACCATGGTGAAGGTAGGAACGTTGATCCTGGTTACCATGGTGAAGGTAGGAACGTAGATCCTGGTTACCATGGTGAGGGTAGGAACGTAGATCCTGGTTACCATGGTGAGGGTAGGAACGTAGATCCTGGTTACCATGGTGAGGGTAGGAAAGTAGATCCTGGTTACCATGGTGAGGATAGGAACGTAGATCCTGGTTACCATGGTGAGGGTAGGAACATAGATCCTGGTTACCATGGTGAGGGTAGGAACGTAGATCCTGGTTACCATGGTGAGGATAGGAATGTAGATCCTGGTTACCATGGTGAGGATAGGAACGTAGATCCTGGTTACCATGGTGAGGGTAGGAACGTAGATCCTGGTTACCATGGTGAGGATAGGAATGTAGATCCTGGTTACCATGGTGAGGATAGGAATGTAGATCCTGGTTACCATGGTGAGGATAGGAATGTAGATCCTGGTTACCATGGTGAGGGTTGGAACGTAGATCCTGGTTACCATGGTGAGGGTTGGAACGTAGATCGACTTGTAAATCGAGAGCTTTGTTTTTCGGCTCAGCTCTCTCTTTACCACGACGAACCGATGCAGCATCCTAGTTATTGCTGATGCCGCACCGATCTGCCTGTCGATCATCCGCTCCATCCTTCCCCCATTTGTGAACAAGACACCAAGATAAATCTGATCCTGTTTCTATAAATCTTCTGCTTTTATTTTGAAGGGTGAACCCGGTGAAACAGGGGCAAAGGGGTGCCCAGGACCTCCGGTAAGTCTAACTGAAACCCTGACCTTCTATTTCAGAAGGTCAGGGTCTGTCCCCTGAGGGGGGTGATGCCCCAGACGGGCATTACCCCCCCTCCTATTGGCACTACCAATCCTACCACCCTGCCCATCAATTCTGTTCTTCTACACCAGGGGTGGGTAATTATTTTTTATCAGGGGCCGCATGAGAAGCCTGAATTGTGTCAGAGGGCCACAAACTTTCTTTCATTTTAAAATACATAGCTGGTACTGATCATCATAAGAATAAAGCACTCTGTAAATATGTAGATTAGGTTATGTCAAACTGTGCTCTATTGGTTAAATAAGAAGATGAGCAGCTGGGCAGTGCCACGTACATCGCAGCTCTTCATCTAAAGACAGAGAAAAAAGTCAAAGTTACCCGCTGTGTTCTTCAGCGATGTCCTCGTTACGGTGCGTCAGGAGAGTGAAACCTTCTCTTTTTTCTCTCTGGACACATCAGCTCAGCAGAGAGATAAACACTCTTTAATAAACACTCCGTCAGAAAACGTCTTCGTTTTTCTGGGGATTTTGTGAGAAATGACGTCTGTGTGTGTGTGTGTGTGTGTGTGTGTGTGTGTGTGTGTGTGAAGTTTAGTTTGTAGTTTTCATCAGACTCCCTCCCTCGCTGCCACGCTCGCTGCCACGCTCTTCACCAGACAGACTTCATGCTTGGTGGTGTCGTGGTGTGTGAACCACAGACTTTCATTTCTCTAAAGAAATATTTAGAAGTCCATGTTTTCTTTTCTTGGGGTGTGCCCACATCTTGGGGATAACCTGGTGAACGGCATCACCTTCACTCACACACGTGTATACGCCAGTGAAGGCGCTACGTCTACGACGTGCATACGTAGCGACGCAACGCTTTTCAAAATAAAAGTTAAAAAAAAAGTTTAATTTATGGTGTTTATGATTGGCCGGGCCGGACAGGGGCGTACAAAGGGCCGGATGTGGCCCGCGGGCCTTAATTTGCCCAGGTCTGTTCTAAAGAAACCCAGCAACGCCTTTCGACCCCGTCCATGCCCACCCAATCCTAACCCACTCTTCAGATTTACCACCCTCTATATCGCCAACATACCCGCCCTTTACCCTCATAGGCACCACACTTCACCACACCGCCCACAGTTCCCACCCGGGTGCCTTCCCACCCTATAAGGAAACATTTAACCCTGTGTGCCCCATACGCAACCGACTAATCACCACCTGTACCCTCCTACCCCCTACCATCCTCTGAACTCTATACAGACCTGTAAGCCGCGGTTCCCGCTCCATGTGCCACATCTTCTTCATCCCGTCCCTCACCACGGGCAGAGCCACGACCATCTCCACCTCCCTACCTGCCACCGACCTCTTTGCCACCCTATTGAGACCATCTCATAACAAACCCTGGCGATATCTCACCTTACCCGACCCGAGCCCCTTGACCTACGGACCCTAACCTTCACCACAATGCTCAACTTCTTCCTTTCTACCCACAGGGGGCACCAGGAAGACTGGGCATAAAAGGGGAGAAGGGAGATCGAGGGGAGCCGGGATCACTGGTGAGCCAACCTGGCATGAATGCCACGTGAAGTTTAAATTTATAAAAACCAGCTTGACCCACCTGAAGCGTCTGAACGGATCTACGATGTGTTTCAGGGCAAACCTGGAAAGATCGGATTCCCCGGAGAATTTGGACAACAGGTAAACGTTTCTATGTTTATGTTGGCATCCTGTTCCGTTCTGAAGCTCATTTCAGCTCACCACCCACAGCTGGTGACCATGGTGAGGGTAGGAACATAGATCCTGGTTACCATGGTGAGGGTAGGAACGTAGATCCTGGTTACCATGGTGAGGGTAGGAACGTAGATCCTGGTTACCATGGTGAGGGTAGGAACATAGATCCTGGTTACCATGGTGAGGGTAGGAACGTAGATCCTGGTTAAAATGGTGAGGGTAGGAACGTAGATCCTGGTTACCATGGTGAGGGTAAGAACGTAGATCCTGGTTACCATGGTGAGGGTAGGAACGTAGATCCTGGTTACCATGGTGAGGGTAGGAACGTAGATCCTGGTTAAAATGGTGAGGGTAGGAACATAGATCCTGGTTACCATGGTGAGGGTAGGAACGTAGATCCTGGTTACCATGGTGAGGGTAGGAACGTAGATCCTGGTTACCATGGTGAGAGTAGGAACGTAGATCCTGGTTACCATGGTGAGGGTAGGAACGTAGATCCTGGTTACCATGGTGAGGGTAAGAACGTCGATCCTGGTTACCATGGTGAAGGTAGGAACGTAGATCCTGGTTACCATGGTGAGGGTAAGAACGTCGATCCTGGTTACCATGGTGAGGGTAGGAACGTAGATCCTGGTTACCATGGTGAGGGTAGGAACGTAGATCCTGGTTACCATGGTGAGGGTAGGAATGTAGATCCTGGTTACCATGGTGAGGGTAGGAATGTAGATCCTGGTTACCATGGTGAGGGTAGGAACGTAGATCCTGGTTACCATGGTGAGGGTAGGAACATAGATCCCGTTACCATGGTGAGGGTAGGAACATAGATCCTGGTTACCATGGTGAGGGTAGGAACATAGATCCTGGTTACCATGGTGAGGGTAGGAACGTAGATCCTGGTTACCATGGTGAGAGTAGGAACGTAGATCCTGGTTACCATGGTGAGGGTAGGAACGTAGATCCTGGTTACCACGGTGAGGGTAGGAACGTAGATCCTGGTTACCATGGTGAGGGTAAGAACGTAGATCCTGGTTACCATGGTGAGGGTAGGAACGTAGATCCTGGTTACCATGGTGAGGGTAGGAACGTAGATCCTGGTTACCATGGTGAGGGTAGGAATGTAGATCCTGGTTACCATGGTGAGGGTAGGAACGTAGATCCTGGTTACCATGGTGAGGGTAGGAACATAGATCCCGTTACCATGGTGAGGGTAGGAACATAGATCCTGGTTACCATGGTGAGGGTAGGAACATAGATCCTGGTTACCATGGTGAGGGTAGGAACGTAGATCCTGGTTACCATGGTGAGGGTAGGATTGTAGATCCTGGTTACCATGGTGAGGGTAGTAATATAGATCCCGTTACCATGGTGAGGGTAGGAACATAGATCCTGGTTACCATGGTGAGGGTAGGAACATAGATCCTGGTTACCATGGTGAGGGTAGGAACATAGATCCCGTTACCATGGTGAGGGTAGGAACATAGATCCTGGTTACCATGGTGAGGGTAGGAACATAGATCCTGGTTACCATGGTGAGGGTAGGAACATAGATCCCGTTACCATGGTGAGGGTAGGAACATAGATCCTGGTTACCATGGTGAGGGTAGGAACATAGATCCCGTTACCATGGTGAGGGTAGGAATATATTGGATTGAATTACTACTGGATGTTGTTGATCAGCTGGTACCCACCATGATGACGAGCAGCTCCTGAGCCAGCTCGATCAGGCATCCTCCTGAAGGATGGCGCCTGTGAGGCAGGCGACTGTCCTGTAACCCGAGGGTTGCCGATTCGATCCCCCACTAGGAGGTCATGTCAAGGTGTCATTGAGCAACCACCTGTGGCTTAGCGAACAGACCCCTCCCACCATCGTCAACAAAAATAAACAATGACTGAAATCTGTTGCCAGGGAAACCCCGGAGATCGTGGAGACCTCGGTCCTCCTGGCATCGATGGAGCTCCGGTGAGTACAGCCAATCAGAGGGCTCCTCTCTTCACACCAGGTTCTAATTCATTCTAATGGATGTTTGTGTTCAGGGTGAGAAGGGCGTTCAAGGATTTACAGGTCCCCCAGGAGAGGTGGGTCAGTACCAAACGTTCATGTGGGCATGGTGCCCAAGGTTCTAACATGTCGGCTGTCGACAGACCCTCTACAGGTACAGGTACATGAAAGGTCTGCCAGGTGTGACCGGACCGCTAGGACCACCGGGACTACCTGGAGAACAAGGTAAACAAAACAAGCTTCACTGTGGTGACAATTTCATGCCATTCCTACCCGTTAGACCCTTCTTCACGGAGAGGAAAACCTCAGCAGCGCCATGATGGTGGTGAGGGTGAAGTAGGACCCAGATCCAATGCCAGTTTTAACCAGTTTATGGAAGGAACTGAAGAAGCTCGACCGGAAGGAGACCCCGGCTGGATGTCGAAGGGACCAGATGGATGGAGATCACCATGGTAACCAGGATCAATGTTCCTACCCTCACCATGGTAACCAGGATCAATGTTCCCACCCTCACCATGGTAACCAGGATCTACGTTCCTACCCTCACCATGGTAACCAGGATCTACGTTCCTACCCTCACCATGGTAACCAGGATCTACGTTCTACCCTCACCATGGTAACCAGGATCTACGTTCCTACCCTCACCATGGTAACCAGGATCTACGTTCCTACCCTCACCGTGGTAACCAGGATCTACGTTCCTACCCTCACCATGGTAACCAGGATCTACGTTCTACCCTCACCATGGTAACCAGGATCTATGTTCTTACCTTCACCATGGTAACCAGGATCTACGTTCCTACCCTCACCATGGTAACCAGGATCTACGTTCTACCCTCACCATGGTAACCAGGATCTACGTTCTACCCTCACCATGGTAACCAGGATCTACGTTTCTACCCTCACCATGGTAACCAGGATCACCATGGTAACCAGGATCTACGTTCCTACCCTCACCATGGTAACCAGGATCTATGTTCCTACCCTCACCATGGTAACCAGGATCTACGTTCCTACCCTCACCATGGTAACCAGGACCTATGTTCCTACCCTCACCATGGTAACCAGGATCTACTTTCCTACCCTCACCATGGTAACCAGGATCTAAGTTCCTACCCTCACCATGGTAACCAGGATCTACGTTCCTACCCTCACCATGGTAACCAGGATCTATGTTCCTACCCTCACCATGGTAACCAGGATTTACGTTCCTACCCTCACCATGGTAACCAGGATCTATGTTCCTACCCTCACCATGGTAACCAGGATCTATGTTCCTACCCTCACCATGGTAACCAGGATCTCACCGTGAAGGCGGGTCTAAAGTAGTCATGGGCAAACTACGGTCTGCGGGCCACATGCGGCCTGTTAAATGTTTTAATCCGGACCACCAAACCTGAAAAAAATTAAATAAATAAACCTTTTTAATGTTTTATTTTTCCTGTAATTTTGATGTTTTGTCACTAGATGTCGCCAAAAATACAACATCACTGCTCCCATTAAAATGTGTGTGTCCGTGACGCCCACGCTGTCAAAATAAACAGGGTGCACAGATATGGAACGCCATCAGGGTCACTACACGTGCGTAATCTAGCGCTAGATTTGATGATGACTTCCTGAAGGAACAGAGACCTTCAAAATAAAAGTTATTTATTTGATTTTCTGTGTTTAAAGACTCATTTCAAAATAAGAGATTTTATTTTAATGCTTTCTTTTTATTTTTATTGAAAATTAAAGCACATTGTTTTTCCACCAATCAGGTGAGGGCACCAAACCATGCCAACCATCTACTCCTGGTCCCGCCCCTTTAATGTTAGAGCTCAATGTGGCACGCCAATCAAAACGTTTGCCCACCTCTGGTTTTTAAAATCAGGAATTTGCTGAAATTGTTTAATTAAATTCTGTTTATTTACGTTTTAACTTTGTTTACATTTTATTTTTATTTTTTTATTTGTCCTGTTTCAGGATTGGTCGGTTTTCCCGGGCTCCGTGGCGACCCAGGTGGGTACAGTTTCATCCTGCTCCTGATTGGTTAACAGACATGTCGTCTCTCATCCCACTGCCAGCTTCAGTTTGGTCCGATTGGCACCAAGCTGGCAGTAAATACCCTCCCAGTTTCACTTAAAACCAAACCTAATTTAAACAGAAACTATCCAGTTGGTTTTAAACACCGGTGGCACAGTGGGCGGCATGGTGGGTACCACAGCAAGAAGGTCATGGGTTCAAGTCCCAGGGTGGGCATGAGGCTTGGCACACTGTCCTTTCTGTGTGGAGTTTGCATGTTCTCCTCGTCTCTGCGTGGGTTTCCTCCCACCCTCCAAAAACATGCATGTTGGCTGATTGGCAGTGCCCGTAGGAATGTGTGTGTGTGGCCCCGCGACACATTGGTGACCTGTTCGTGGTGTACCCCGCCCCTCGCCTTGAATCAGCCAGGATGGGCACCGCCCACGACCCTGGCAAGGAAAGACGGTTAAGAAAGAGACTGACGAGAAGCACCTCACCAGGTCAGTTCCTGGTCAGGTGTTCTGAGCATGCCCAGTGAGAGGAGACCCAGAGGCAGACCCTGTACCCGCTGGAGGGACTCACAGCTGGAGAGGGAACACCTCAGGATCCTCGTGGGTGAGATGCAGGGTACACCCGGGGTGAGAGAAGCCTGGGTTGGTGCCCAGGGGACCCGGTCCCTGGGTAAGCAGAAGACGACAGAACAAAAAAATCAGTAAAACGTGACTCTTTTTTTCACCCGTAGGCGTCGGTCTTACTGGACGACAGGGCCCGCGGGGGCTCCCGGGCACTGCCGGTCTCAGAGGAGAACCAGGAGAACCAGGACCAAATCTGATTGGACCTCCAGGACAGGATGGGATTCCAGGACGTCCCGGAATCCAAGGAGAGCCTGGAGAACCAGGACAACAAGGTAGGTATGACCTTCTAACCTTCAATGCCAACCCTATATCCTCTGATTTCTCTGCTGGCGTTCCACACGGATTCTCTCCAACGCCAGTGGACAGAATAAAAAGAACCCGTGATCGGCAAAGTCCGCAAAGTAGGAACCTTCATTTTTTTTAATCAATGTGAACAGAAGGCTTCAAATTATGGAGAGTAGCCCCGCCCGCT
>LR738546.1:242500-320000 GCA_902685375.1 Neostethus bicornis | reverse complement strand
GAGGAAGGCTGATCTGGCAGGGGTTGGAGGAAGGCTGATCTGGCAGGGGTTGGAGGAAGGCTGATCTGGCAGGGGTTGGAGGAAGGCTGATTTGGCAGGGGTTGGATGAAGGCTGATCTGGCAGGGGTTGGAGGAAGGCTGATCTGGCAGGGGTTGGAGGAAGGCTGATCTGGCAGGGGTTGGATGAAGGCTGATCTGGCAGGGGTTGGAGGAAGGCTGATCTGGCAGGGGTTGGATGAAGGCTGATCTGGAAGGGGTTGGATGAAGGCTGATCTGGCAGGGGTTGGATGAAGGCTGATCTGGCAGGGGTTGGATGAAGGCTGATCTGGCAGGGGTTGGAGGAAGGCTGATCTGGCAGGGGTTGGAGGAAAACTGAGGGTTCCCATAGGACAGGGAGATGATTGGACACCGCCCAATCCATGACAGGACAGCCCCGCCCACAAGGGATGGCACCTGACGTCTCAAACACAGCTGGGCGGGCAGAAGGAAGTAGACCCCTAGTGAGGAACGGCAGCGGAGGAGTCGGGAAGAGAGGGTGGATCCGGGTGAAGGACGACCCGACCCCTCCCCTCAGGACCGTAGCCCCCCCCTCAGGACCGTAGCCCTCCCTCAGGACTGTAGCGCCCCCTCAGGACTGTAGCCCCCCCCTCAGGACCGTAGCCCTCCCCTCAGGACCGTAGCCCCTCCCCTCAGGACCGTAGCCCCTCCCTCAGGACCGTAGCCCCTCCCCTCAGGACCGTAGCCCCCCCTCAGGACCGTAGCCCCCCCTCAGGACCGTAGCCCTCCCCTCAGGACCGTAGCCCTCCCCTCAGGACCGTAGCCCCTCCCTCAGGACCGTAGCCCCTCCCCTCAGGACCGTAGCCCTCCCCGGCGACCCGATATCGCAGACCCCGTCCTCGCCAATGTGAACGGATGAGCCGTTGGAACATGAAAGCTGGCGCCCCATCGATTAGCCAATGAGGGACAGGGGGAGGGGTAAAAGAGGAGGAGGAGCCAATGGGAGCCAATTTATAGTTAAATCAGCCAATCAGAGGCCTTCTTAATTGTCTATCCCCCCCCACCCCCCCCCACACACATATAAACACTTATACACACACACACATACACACACATACACTATATTACCAAAAGTATTGTCTCACCTGCCTTTACTCATTCTATGATCTGAAGTGCCATCCCATTCCTAACTCATAGAATTCAAGATGATGTCGGTCCACCTTTTGCAGCTATTACAGCTTCAACTCTTCTGGGAAGACTGTCCACAAGGTTGAGGAGAGTGTTTATAGAAATTTTTGACCACTCGGTGAGGTCACACACTGATGTTGGTCGAGAAGGCCTGGCTCTCAGTCTCCGCTCTAATTCATCCCAAAGGTGTTCTATCTGGTTCAGGTCAGGACTCTGTGCAGGCCAGTCAAGTTCATCCACACCAGACTCTGTCATCCACGTCTTTATGGACCTTGCTTTGTGCACTGGTGCACAGTCATGTTGGAAGAGGAAGGGGCCCGCTCCAAACTGTTCCTACAAGGTTGGGAGCATGGAATTGTCCAAAATGTTTTGGTATCCTGAAGCATTCAATGTTCCTTTCACTGGAACTGAGGGGCCAAGCCAAGCTCCTGAAAAACAACCCCATACCATAATTCCTCCTCCAACAAATTTCACAGTTGGCACAATGCAATCTGAAATGTACCGTTCTCCTGGCAACCTCCAAACCCAGACTCGTCCATCAGATTGCCAGATGGAAAAGCGTGATTCATCATCCAGAGAACGTGTCTCCACTGCTCTAGAGGCCAGTGGCGGCGTGCTTTACACCATTGCATCCGACGCCTTGCATTGCACTTGGTGATGTGTGGCTTGGCTGCAGCTGCTCGGCCATGGAAACCCGTTCCATGAAGCTCTCTGCGTTCTGTACTTGGGCTAATCTGAAGGTCACATGAAGTTTGTAGCTCTGTGCAGAAAGTCGGCGACCTCTTTGCACTATGCGCTTCAGCATCCGCTGACCCCTCTCCGTCACTTTACGTGACCTACCACTTCGTGGCTGAGTTGCTGTTGTTCCCAAACGCTTCCATTTTGTTCTAATAGAGCTGACAGTTGACTGTGGAATATTTAGGAGCGAGGAAATTTCACGACTGGATTTGTTGCACAAGTGGCATCTTATGACAGTTCCACATTGGAATTCACTGAGCTCCTGAGAGCGGCCCATGTCTTGTTTCACAGTCTGCATGCCTGAGTGCTTGAA
Source organism: Neostethus bicornis (assembly GCA_902685375.1). NCBI lineage: Eukaryota > Metazoa > Chordata > Actinopteri > Atheriniformes > Phallostethidae > Neostethus > Neostethus bicornis. The sequence continues at coordinate 317,764 of LR738546.1, read as the reverse complement.
TTTATATACCTGGGGCCAGAACACCTGATTCTGATCATTTGAATGGGTGAGACAATACGTTAGGTAATATAGTGTACATACATACACACACACATATACACCAATGAGCCAATGGGAGCCATTTTACAATTAAATCAGCCAATCAGACGCCTTCTTAATCGTCTATCCCACACACACATATAAACACACACACACACACACACACACACTCATATTTAACCCTGAGAAACTTCCTGATTTTCAGGGAACTTCGGGATCAAAAGGAGACCGGGGTCCATTTGGTGAGACTGGACCTCGAGGACCACCGGGTCAGACCGGACCTCCAGGACCGCTGGGTGGCGGAGCGCCCGGGTTTCCTGGACCAAAAGGGGAAACAGGATTCTTCGGGCAGCCTGGATCGCCCGGACCGCCCGGTGAGTTTATTCCAGGTGGATTAACCAGAGAAACGTGACCCGGGTCTAAACCAGGGTTCTTATTCCAGGTGAGAAAGGAGAACCAGGAAGGATCGATACCACCCCAGGAGATCCGGGTCTTAAAGGAGACAGAGGGCGTCCTGGTAACCCCGGAACGCCGGGTAAACGTCACACGCCAACATTTAACAAGTTAAATCACCAGAATTACAGGATTTTATTTTGAAAGGGCTGCACGATGACCTCACAGAAGGGCATGAATCATTAGCCTTTCTGTGTGGAGTTTGCATGTTCTCTTTGTCTATAGGGTTTTCCATGGGATCCTCTTGCCCTCCAAAACCAGGATCTACATTCCTACTCTCACCATGGTAACCAGGATCTACGTTCCTACCCTCACCATGGTAACCAGGATCTATGTTCCTACCCTCACCATGGTAACCAGGATCTACGTTCCTACCCTCACCATGGTAACCAGGATCTACGTTCCTACCCTCACCATGGTAACCAGGATCTATGTTCCTACCCTCACCATGGTAACCAGGATCTATGTTCCTACCCTCACCATGGTAACCAGGATCTACGTTCCTACCCTCACCATGGTAACCAGGATCTACCTTCCTACCCTCACCATGGTAACCAGGATCTACGTTCCTACCCTCACCATGGTAACCGGGATCTACATCCCTACCCTCACCATGGTAACCAGGATCTACGTTCCTACCCTCACCATGGTAACCAGGATCTACGTTCCTACCCTCACCATGGTAACCAGGATCTACGTTCCTACCCTCACCATGGTAACCGGGATCTACATCCCTACCCTCACCATGGTAACCAGGATCTATGTTCCTACCCTCACCATGGTAACCAGGATCTACGTTCCTACCCTCTCCATGGTAACCAGGATCTATGTTCCTACCCTCACCATGGTAACCAGGATCTACGTTCCTACCCTCTCCATGGTAACCAGGATCTACATCCCTACCCTCACCATGGTAACCAGGATCTATGTTCCTACCCTCACCATGGTAACCAGGATCTACGTTCCTACCCTCTCCATGGTAACCAGGATCTAAGTTCCTACCCTCACCATGGTAACCAGGATCTACGTCCCTACCCTCACCATGGTAACCAGGATCTACGTTCCTACACTCACCATGGTAACCAGGATCTACGTTCCTACCCTCACCATGGTAACCAGGATCTACGTTCCTACCCTCACCATGGTAACCAGGATCTACGTTCCTACCCTCACCATGGTAACCAGGATCTATGTTCCTACCCTCACCATGGTAACCAGGATCTATGTTCCTACCCTCACCATGGTAACCAGGATCTACGTTCCTACCCTCACCATGGTAACCAGGATCTACGTTCCTACCCTCACCATGGTAACCAGGATCTACGTTCCTACCCTCACCATGGTAACCAGGATCTACGTTCCTACCCTCACCATGGTAACCAGTGGGGATGGTGACCGAAAAAAAAAAAGATTGCCGATACAAGCATCTGAAATGATCTTCCTCTGCAGGGTGGCAGGGCTCTCACTCAGAGATAGAGGGAGGAGCTCTGCCCTCCAGGAGGTTTAGGAGGGTGAAACGTTCCTGAACATCTGTATTACCTTCCAGGTGTGCAGGGAATCCCAGGCATTCCAGGATTCGTGGGTCTAAGAGGAGAGAGAGGAAGCGATGGATTCTCCGTCTCTGGTCCTCCAGGATTCCCAGGAGTTAAAGGTCCGTTTAAACCAAACGTTTCCTCAAACTGAAACTAAAAGCCGTTCCTCTGCAGGTGAGAAAGGAACACCTGGACCTCCGAGTTCACCGAGCTACGGCATCAAAGGAAGAGGAGGACCGTCTGGAAGCCCTGGACTCCCTGGACAGAAGGTAACGAACTGGAGTTTGCATGTTCTACCCAAGTATGCTTTTCAGAACAAAACCCAAGCTTCTCGTTCCTCACTATGGTAACCAGACCATGGTTACCATGGTGAGGGTAGGAACATAGATCCTGGTTACCATGGTGAGGGTAGGAACATAGATCCTGGTTACCATGGTGAGGGTAGGAACGTAGATCCTGGTTACCATGGTGAGGGTAGGAACATAGATCCTGGTTACCATGGTGAGGGTAGGAACATAGATCCTGGTTACCATGGTGAGGGTAGGAACGTAGATCCTGGTTACCATGGAGAGGGTAGGAACATAGATCCTGGTTACCATGGTGAGGGTAGGAACGTAGATCCTGGTTACCATGGTGAGGGTAGGAACATAGATCCTGGTTACCATGGAGAGGGTAGGAACATAGATCCTGGTTACCATGGTGAGGGTAGGAACATAGATCCTGGTTACCATGGTGAGGGTAGGAACGTAGATCCTGGTTACCATGGAGAGGGTAGGAACATAGATCCTGGTTACCATGGTGAGGGTAGGAACATAGATCCTGGTTACCATGGTGAGGGTAGGAACATAGATCCTGGTTACCATGGTGAGGGTAAGAACATAGATCCTGGTTACCATGGTGAGAATAAGAATGTAGATCCTGGTTACCATGGTGAGGGTAGGAACGTAGATCCTGGTTACCATGGTGAGAATAAGAATGTAGATCCTGGTTACCATGGTGAGGGTAGGAACGTAGATCCTGGTTACCATGGTGAGGGTAGGAACATAGATCCTGGTTACCATGGTGAGGGTAGGAACATAGATCCTGGTTACCATGGTGAGAATAGGAATGTAGATCCTGGTTACCATGGTGAGGTAAGAACGTAGATCCTGGTTACCATGGTGAGGGTAGGAACATACAGTAGATCCTGGTTACCATGGTGAGGGTAGGAACGTAGATCCTGGTTACCATGGTGAGGGTAGGAACATAGATCCTGGTTACCATGGTGAGGGTAGGAACATAGATCCTGGTTACCATGGTGAGGGTAGGAACGTAGATCCTGGTTACCATGGTGAGGGTAGGAACAAAGATCCTGGTTACCATGGTGAGGGTAGGAACGTAAAACCTGGTTACCATGGTGAGGGTAGGAACGTAGATCCTGGTTACCATGGTGAGGGTAGGAACATAGATCCTGGTTACCATGGTGAGGGTAGGAACGTAGATCCTGGTTACCATGGTGAGGGTATGAACGTGCTCCTTTTGTCTCACTCCCTTCTCTCTCTGGGTCTCAGGGCGATCGAGGTTCTGGTACCCGCGGTCTGATGGGTCGTCCTGGTCCTCCAGGTGAACATGGTTCTGTTGGACCTCCAGGAAACCCTGGACCTCTGGGGCTGAAAGGTTTCATCGGAGCTGACGGTGCCAACGGTTTACCAGGACCCAAAGGTACCTCAGAGCGGGCGCCCGGATTCTTCTTTTCCTTTTTGGGCCACATTTTGTCCTCAAGCCTCATTTTGAACCTCACTGTCTCAGAAACACAGAGCTGTGAATGGTTGATTTGAATTCCCCTTTAATTTTCAGGTGAACCCGGTCCGGATGGCTCCTGTGGCCCTCCAGGTCCACCTGGACCCTGTTTTCCAGGACCCACCGGACCCCGAGGAGAAGCGGGACGAATCGGGCTCATCGGCTTCACAGGTACCACACACCCACTTCTAGCTCTAACGCTCTGAAACCCACCTCATACGTCTCTGTGTGCAGGTCGTCGTGGTAACCGAGGTGCACGAGGAGACCCGGGGTCAGCCGTGAGGCAAGTACCCGGACCCCCGGGTCCTGATGGATTCATCGGAGCAAACGGGGAAACGGGAAGAGAAGGAAGCGAAGGAGTGAAAGGCTTCAGGGGATTGGATGGAGAACCAGGAAGTCCAGGTGAGGAGGAGGAGCCTGATTAATATTCATAAACAGAAAAGAATCCTTTAATGTTATTGGCTGTCAACGATCTTCGTTCCTACCCTCACCATGGTAACCAGGATCTACGTTCCTACCCTCACCATGGTAACCAGGATCTACATTCCTACCCTCACCATGGTAACCAGGATCTATGTTCCTACCCTCACCATGGTAACCAGGATCTACGTTCCTACCCTCACCATGGTAACCAGGATCTACGTTCCTACCCTCACCATGGTAACCAGGATCTATGTTCCTACCCTCACCATGGTAACCAGGATCTATGTTCCTACCCTCACCATGGTAACCAGGATCTACGTTCCTACCCTCACCATGGTAACCAGGATCTACGTTCCTACCCTCACCATGGTAACCAGGATCTACGTTCCTACCCTCACCATGGTAACCAGGATCTATGTTCCTACCCTCACCATGGTAACCAGGATCTACGTTCCTACCCTCACCGTGGTAACCGGGATCTACATTCCTACCCTCACCATGGTAACCAGGATCTACATTCCTACCCTCACCATGGTAACCAGGATCTACGTTACTACCCTCACCGTGGTAACCGGGATCTACATTCCTACCCTCACCATGGTAACCAGGATCTACATTCCTACCCTCACCATGGTAATCCGGATCAACATTCCTACCCTCACCATGGTAACCAGGATCTACATTCCTACCCTCACCATGGTAACCAGGATCTACGTTACTACCCTCACCGTGGTAACCAGGATCTACGTTCCTACCCTCACCATGGTAACCAGGATCTACGTTCCTACCCTCACCATGGTAACCAGGATCTACGTTCCTACCTTCACCGTGGTAACCGGGATCTACATTCCTACCCTCACCATGGTAACCAGGATCTACATTCCTACCCTCACCATGGTAATCCGGATCAACATTCCTATCCTCACCATGGTAACCGGGATCTACATTCCTACCCTCACCATGGTAACCAGGATCTACATTCCTACCCTCACCATGGTAACCAGGATCTACATTCCTACCCTCACCATGGTAACCAGGATCTACGTTACTACCCTCACCGTGGTAACCAGGATCTACGTTCCTACCCTCACCATGGTAACCAGGATCTACGTTCCTACCCTCACCATGGTAACCAGGATCTACGTTCCTACCTTCACCGTGGTAACCGGGATCTACATTCCTACCCTCACCATGGTAACCAGGATCTACATTCCTACCCTCACCATGGTAATCCGGATCAACATTCCTATCCTCACCATGGTAACCGGGATCTACATTCCTACCCTCACCATGGTAACCAGGATCTACATTCCTACCCTTACCATGGTAACCAGGATCTACGTTCCTTCCTCACCAAGGTAACCAGGATCTACGTTCCTACCCTCACCATGGTAACCAATGTGGGTTGTGACCGAATCCTGGATACAAGCGACTGACATGATCTTCCTCTGCAGGGTGGCAAGACTCACTCTCAGAGATAGAGGGCGGAGCTTTGCCATCCAGGTGGAGCTTGGAGTAGAGCCGTTGCTCCTCCAGGTTGAGAGAATCCAGTTGTCATGGTTCAGGTATCTGGTTAGGATGCCTCCCTCTCCGGTGAGGTGTTCCGTCCCCCAGGAGGAGACCCAGAGGCAGACCCTGTACCCGCTGGAGAGACTATGTCTCAATCTGGGGAATTGTGGTCGATCTCCTGTTTTCAGCTAGAAAACTACAAACATGGCGGACAGATGCTTTTATCTCTGTTCTCTGATTTGGTAGGACGTTTTCTCATTGATGCCTGCAATCCCTGACCTAGTTTCTGGATGTGACCTGATGTTTTTCAGGCATCCAGGGAGACGAGGGAAGTCTAGGACCAATGGGGAATCCAGGAGCCAGCGGAAAACCAGGAGAACCCGGAGCACCAGGACCAGCAGGTCAGATCCGGAATGATAGAAACAGGGTTCTGTTGGACTTATGCCAACATGTGTCTGTTCTCAGGTGAAACCGGAGCCAGCGGGCAACAGGGGACTTCAGGAGATCCAGGACTTCCAGGAGACAGAGGGAGACCCGGGGCTAAAGGCTTCCCAACAGACGTGCCATCTGTGGGCGAGCCGGGAGAACCAGGGGAACCCGGTATGTCAGACGGGAGACACAGGAGCTTCTCCATGAGCCTTGGTCCTACAAGAAGGCCCTCACAGGAAGAAGGTCGAGGCCTGGAGTAGGGACGGGACTGAATCATGTCCTATCCGTGTGGAGTTTGCATATTCTACCTGTGTATGTGTGAACGCCACAGTATTAGAGTAATACTACAGTACTGATCTATTACTGTCACCTGTTTTGTCTTGTTGAAAGGGCCACTGGTGCTTAGGGTCATTAACTATCAGGGGTGTGAATGCCTTTGGGCACTGTGAAGGTGTTGCTAGGGTAAGACAATGACCTGATGGCATTTCAATTCATCTCGTGGACAGGTAAGTACCTTGTTTACACCTAAGTGGGTCTAGCTAATCTCTAAAGGTGGTCTACTTACCTTCTATTGTCCTCACCGAAACTAAACAACCAATAAGACGCTCCCTTGGTGGTCACATGATAATAGCCCTGTGAACTGAACCTGCTACCCCAAGGAGAGAATGGATTCATGTTATGAAGCTCTGTGTTCGTTCAGATGGGTATATTCATAAATAAAGGGTACTGATGTGAAGTATAGTTTGTATATATTGGAGGAGAAAAGTATCAGGTGTGATGTGTGAAAGAAGAGTTTCAGATAAAATGAAAGAGAAAGTGTAGAAAACAGTGGTGAGAGCGGCCATGCTGATTGGTCTAGAAACAGTGTGGTGAGAGCGGCCATGCTGATTGGTCTAGAGACAGTGTGGTGAGAGCGTCCATGCTGATTGGTCTAGAGACAGTGTGGTGAGAGCGGCCATGCTGATTGGTCTAGAGACAGTGTGGTGAGAGCGGCCATGCTGATTGGTCTAGAGACAGTGTGGTGAGAGCGGCCATGCTGATTGGTCTAGAGACAGTGTGGTGAGAGCGGCCATGCTGATTGGTCTAGAGACAGTGTGGTGAGAGCGGCCATGCTGATTGGTCTAGAGACAGTGTCACTGATTTAAAGACAGGAAGCAGAGATGTTTGTATCAGAGATGAAGATGCTGAGGATCTCTCTGGGAGTGATCAGGATGGACAGGATCAGAGGAACAGCACATGTTAGAGGTTTTAACACTAGAAGCCCCAGCATTTTTTCAACCTCCTATCCTTCATCTGACCCTCTCTACCAGGCCGGCACCCTGAGGAGCAGTGTCGTCCAAAGGTTTTTGTTATTCAATAAGAGTCGTTAGCTCTTTAGCACTCTGCTGCCTTTCTCATTTTGGTCTTTTGTGCATGTGTTCTCTCAATACAGGATTTAACTTTTGGGAATCAGATCTCACTTCAGCTGTCTCAAGGCACAAACGTATAGACTGAAAAACAGATTTCCTCCATCAAACACAGTTTGACCAATTTACTAGAGCCATCAGGCCTTGACAAGCCTAGGATTTGTTAACTTTGTTCCCAATGTATCTGAATCTGGCTTCAAATAGTATGTCCTGTGCCTATGGTGAGATGTTTGTAATTCGGTAAATATTGCAAAATTATGATTCCTGTTATGGACGTAGCGCCACCTAGAGTTGATGACATTTTTAGACTTCATGCTAATTCTCATGCTGTGTTTTTCTAAACATTTGGTGTTACACTCTTACAAAGCTCAACTGACTGTGAACTCTTACACACACACACATGTCTGACTGTATGTAGAGTTTTATTATGTATTTATATATATAGCTTGATACTGATTCTAGTTCATTTTTTATGTTGCAGTATGACAAGGTTATAAGGCGGTATTACAGAATACAGACTGCACAACAAAATGCTTGGTTTTTTTGTCAGTTTTATTATCAAAAACGAAGAAATGAAATAATGAAACAAAATGTAAAAACATGACGGAGTCTCTCTAACAAGTCACAGTTTGAGATTCAGCTACATTCCTCACACCACCTTGGAATCTTCTTTTCACATGTGCCACACATGTACCTGTAGCACTGAGAGCATCTCACAGTGATGCGGTTACTGTGGCATCGGCGCTTCACTTGGCACTTAGCTCTTTTTCCAGGGCTGGGTGTGGAAGGCTGTTGCCGAAGCACCTTTTCTTTGACTGCTGCCTTGGATAACACATGACGCTGAGCCAGCTCTTCTGCAAGTTGCCACAGGAAGTCCACCCTGCGCTCCTGCATCCCGCTGCATGCTTGCCACAATATGTACGCATTCAGTGCTGCCATGTCAATCATATTATAAAACACAGCTACGGGCCATCGTCGTGTTGGCACACGGACAGTGTACTCCCTCACCATCTAGTCCATGATATCAACACCACATTTGGTGGTGTTGTAGAGGGTGATGGTGTTTGGCTTCTTTTTGGCGTTATCCGCAGTCTCAATGACGTCATGCATGCTGCTAAGGATCAGGACATTCTTTTTGCGCTTTGCGGTGTAGACGGTCATAGTGACTCCAGTGGTTGAAAGCACCTGATAAATAAGACACACGGCATTATTGTCACAGCACACACAGCGCTACAAAAGTTAAAGAATAAAGACAGTTTGGTCATTGTTCGGGTGATCTGTGGGTTTCTGAACCTCTTTGACCAACAGTCACGTAGTGCTGGCAGCCTGATGATTCCGCGGAAGATGATCACTGAAACAAATGCCATCAGCTCAGACTGGGGGAGAAACCACTCAGCCTTCCTTCGCTGTCCGTGCTGATTTGTCCACTCTTGAATGGTACGGAACATGTTCTGAGTGATAAAGGTCAGAAAACTCTGAAGACGGCTCGTAACACGTCTCCTGGTGGAATCTGTGGGCTCTCCCTGTGAGGGGTATGGTTCAACATGCGTGAAATTGAGCCGAGCCCCAACCTCTGCTTCAAGCCACACTGTTCCATCTTTGGCTTTTTTTGTTGGGGGACAAGTCTCCACATCTGCAGTGTGAACACATTTAGATAATGAGCCAAGTGGTTCCGTCTCGAGCCACACTGTTCCATCTTTGGCTTTTTTTGTTGGGGGACAAGTCTCCACATCTGCAGTGTGAACACATTTAGATAATGAGCCAAGTGGTTCCGTCTCGAGCCACACTGTTCCATCTTTGGCTTTTTTTGTAGGGGGACCAGTCTCCTCATCTGCAGTGTGAACATATTTAGATAATGAGCATTCAAACGATATTGCAAACTTTTGCAAAGTTATGACTGGACAGATGAATAGACAAACAAATAAATTATAAACTGAAATAAAATCTCACCTGAAGACTGCTCCTCCTCCTCCGTTGAATCTGCCTCAAGATTCACCTCATCGTCCCCTGACTCACACATGTCCACTCTGGACAGAATCTGCTCCAGGGCCTCCTCTGTCGTAATTCTCCTACCTCTCTGCATCTTTTGGGTTGTGTTTGAAAAATCTAGCTGTATCTGAGCTTTATAAGTCCACTTGGCACAAAAGGAAAATGCATTGCTCTACCATCCCCCACTACAGACCTTTGTTTTCCAATGAACCACAATCGGTCCGTTGGAGGAAAAAGCAGTAGCAAAAAACAAGCATTGTGTTGTCATACTTCAACATAAAACATGGAATAGAATCTGTACCAAGGTATACATAAATAAGACAAAGAAATAAGAAAATAATAATTAAAAAACAAAAAACTTAACATGTAGTCTGACGTGTGTGTGTCTGTGTGAAAGAGTTCACAGTCAGTTGACTCCATGAGAGTGTATCACCAAAAATGTTTAGAAAAACACAGCATGAAATAGCATAAAATAGCATGAAATAACATGAAATCTAAAAATGTTATCAACTCTTGGTGGTGCTAGGAATCATATTTTTGGAATATTTACCATCTTGAAAACATCTCAGTATAGGCATAGGACATACTATTAGATAGCCCAACCAGCTTCAGATACGTATATTGGGGCACAAAGTTAACAAATCCGAGGCGTCTCAAGGCCTAAAGGCTCTAGTAAATGGCACATAGACTGTGATTTGATGGATGAAATCTGCTTTTCAGTTTATTGGTCTAAACATTGAGATAGCAGAAGTGAGATCTATCCTGAATTCTTTTGAGAAAACACACCCAGTGAGGAAGGCTGCATATGTAAGCTCCTGGCTGGAGGTCTACATCTTGTCAAACTGGTTTGACTGAGCCAGAACTTGCTTGTGTGAAGTACCTTCCAAACAACTCTTAAGTGCCTTGTTTTAATAACAAAGCAGAAGGCTGGGGTCTAGAAGAAGCTTTCAGGTAGGTTAGTCAACTGACTCAATCTGGAGTCTCCTAGTGTTAAAGTCAGAGAGGTCAGACTGAGATGGTTTGGACATGTGCAGAGGAGAGAGAGAGAGTACATCAGAAGAAGGATGCTGGGTTTGGAACCACCAGGAAAGAGGACTAGAGGAAGACCAAAGAGGAGGTTCATGGATACAGTGAAGGAAGACATGAAGATAGTTGGTGTGACCGAAGAGGATGCAGGAGATAGGGTTAGATGGAAGACACTGACTTGCTGTGGCGCCTCCTGAAGGGAAATGATGGAAGGAGAAGAAGAATAGATCCCATCCCTGCCACCAGTGCTACATTGGTAAAGCAGCGGTGGGCCAGTGTTGGGCTAGAGGACCCATGGGTCTACCAACTTGTGTCTATCGGTGCCAAGCTTTGACTGGGCGTTGGTGGAGCAGGGTGAACTTAACTGGAAAAGACAAGCATGTTTTTGGAGAGTGGTTGGAATCTGGATAAACCGTGAGAACATGCAAACTCCACACAGAAAGGCCAGTGACTCAAGCCTTGCCGCCACTCCTGGATTCAAACCCCTGACCTTTTAGCTGTGAGACCTTCATGCAGCCCTCACTTGATTGTTTATTAACTAAAGACTTTTATTGTGAAATTTTATAGAGATTTTTTTCTGTATTAATTTAATAATTTATTAATGTATTAATTTATTTATTTTTTTAGGGGGCGCTGGTCAGCCTGGCATGAGAGGAGAGGTGGGTTTCCCTGGCAGACCGGGACTACCTGGTAGAACCGGTGCACCAGGAGGTCCAGGACCAGCAGGTGAGGATAAATGTTCCTTCTGGGTTTTAAGCAGGAGGTTAATCACTGTTCTTTCAGGTCCAGCAGGAGAACCAGGCCGAGATGGAGAGAGAGGTCCACCGGGGACGTGTGGACCTTCTGGTGACCCCGGACTGATCGGATTCCCAGGTACACTAGAACCAAAACCAGGAAGATGTCTGGTTACGCTCTGGGTGAGGGTAGGAACGTAGATCCTGGTTACCATGGTGAGGGTAGGAACGTAGATCCTGGTTACCATGGTGAGGGTAGGAACATAGATCCTGGTTACCATGGTGAGGGTAGGAACGTAAATCCTGGTTACCATGGTGAGGGTAGGAACATAGATCCTGGTTACCATAGTGAGGGTAGGAACGTAAATCCTGGTTACCATGGTGAGGGTAGGAACATAGATCCTGGTTACCATGGTGAGGGTAGGAACATAGATCCTGGTTACCATGGTGAGGGTAGGAACGTAGATCCTGGTTACCATGGTGATGATAGGAACGTAGATCCTGGTTACCATGGTGATGGTAGGAACGTAGATCCTGGTTAGCATGGTGATGATAGGAACGTAGATCCTGGTTACCATGGTGAGGGTAGGAACGTAGGGTTGGTGAGGATAGGAACGTAGATCCTGGTTACCATGGTGAGGGTAGGAATGTAGATCCTGGTTACCATGGTGAGGGTAGGAACGTAGATCCTGGTTACCATGGTGAGGGTAGGAACATAGATCCTGGTTACCATGGTGAGGGTAGGAACGTAGATCCTGGTTACCATGGTGAGGGTAGGAACATAGATCCTGGTTACCATGGTGAGGGTAGAACGTAGATCCTGGTTACCATGATGAGGGTAGGAACGTAGATCCTGGTTACCATGGTGAGGGTAGGAACGTAGATCCTGGTTACCATGGTGAGGGTAGGAACATAGATCCTGGTTACCATGGTGAGGGCAGGAACATAGATCCTGGTTACTATGGTGAGGGTAGGAACGTAGATCCTGGTTACCATGGTGAGGGTAGGAACATAGATCCTGGTTACCATGGTGAGGGTAGGAAAGTAGATCCTGGTTACCATGGTGTGGGTATGAACGTAGATCCTGGTTACCATGGTGAGGGTAGGAACGTAGATCCTGGTTACCATGGTGAGGATAGGAACGTAGATCCTGGTTACCATGGTGAGGGTAGGAACATAGATCCTGGTTACCATGGTGAGGGCAGGAACATAGATCCTGGTTACTATGGTGAGGGTATGAACGTAGATCCTGGTTACCATGGTGAGGGTAGGAACGTAGATCTACTGGTAAATTGTGAGCTTCTCTTTTTGTCTCAGCTCTTTTTTTTACTACAACGGATCGATGCAGCGTCCTAGTTATTGCTTACGCTGCACCGATCCCCACTCGGCTGCATAAGCTACGAAAAAAACAAAATTATCAAAAGCTTTTATGTTGAAATTTTTATTGGAATTTTGGGAAAATCGCTGATTATTAAAAGTGGTATTTTTTAAAAGGGTTATGATATCCTCGCCCCGAGTTAGCCTTAGCTAGACGGCTAATTAACAGCGTTCCAAAAAACAGAGTTACTCGGTTTTTGCTGTTTTATTTTAAAAAATGGCACTCCACCAATGTCCTTTTTGACCGATCGTTAAAAGGACAGATATAATCTCAGGCAAACAATTGTCTTAAAAAAATAAATAAACAAAAAAAGAACGGGACCTCATGCTCCGCCATCATGGATTTTGCATACTTTGTTAACCTACGTCATTATGAAAAGTAAAGACAGTAACAGCACGCAACCACTAGAGGGTGCTGTAAACACATGTACAACATCTACATTACTTATTAAACTTATAATGGACAGAATAAGAGTGAAGGATGTCTCAGTGGGTAAAACTACTTCCTGTTTATTTGCTGCTGGGTTTAACTACGTCCTGTTTGTTCTGGCAGGTGAGACAGGTGAGAAAGGTTCTACAGGTGGGTGTGGCATTCCAGGAGAACCCGGGCTGTTGGGGGAAACTGGACCTAAAGGTCTGAAAGGAGAACCGACCTCAGGAGGACCAGGCACCAAAGGTCCCCCAGGAGAGAAGGTATGGCCTGTCCCGTCACACCAAGCCTTCACTGGTGCTCCATCTGGGTCATAACTAATTACCATTTAATGATTATTAAACCGTTTTATTCTTCAGACCTTCACAATAAAAGTCTAATTAAATCTTCACAATAAAAGTCCCGGATGGCAGAGCTTCTCCCTTTATCTCTGAGTGAGAGTCCTGCCATCCTGCAGAGGAGGATTATTCAGCTGTTTGTATCTGTAATCCTGTTCTTTCGGTCACAACCCACACTGGTTACCATGGTGAGGGTAGAAATGTAGATCCTGGTTACCATGGTGAGGGTAGGAACGTAGATCCTGGTTACCATGGTGAGGGTAGGAATGTAGATCCTGGTTACCATGGTGAGGGTAGAAATGTAGATCCTGGTTACCATGGTGAGGGTAGGAACGTAGATCCTGGTTACCATGGTGAGGGTAGAAATGTAGATCCTGGTTACCATGGTGAGGGTAGAAATGTAGATCCTGGTTACCATGGTGAGGGTAGGAACATAGATCCTGGTTACCATGGTGAGGGTAGGAACATAGATCCTGGTTACCATGGTGAGGGTAGGAACTTAGATCCTGGTTACCATGGTGAGGGTAGGAACGTAGATCCTGGTTACCATGATGAGGGTAGGAACTTAGATCCTGGTTACCATGGTGAGGGTAGGAACGTAGATCCTGGTTACCATGGTGAGGGTAGGAACGTAGATCCTGGTTACCATGGTGAGGGTAGGAACATAGATCCTGGTTACTATGGTGAGGGTAGGAACGTAGATCCTGGTTACTATGGTGAGGGTAGAAATGTAGATCCTGGTTACCATGGTGAGGGTAGGAACTTAGATCCTGGTTACCATGGTGAGGGTAGGAACGTAGATCCTGGTTACCATGGTGAGGGTAGAAATGTAGATCCTGGTTACCATGGTGAGGGTAGGAACGTAGATCCTGGTTACCATGGTGAGGGTAGGAACTTAGATCCTGGTTACCATGGTGAGGGTAGGAACGTAGATCTTGGTTACCATGGTGAGGGTAGGAATGTAGATCCTGGTTACTATGGTGAGGGTAGGAACGTAGATCCTGATTACCATGGTGAGGGTAGGAACATAGATCCTGGTTACCATGGTGAGGGTAGGAACGTAGATCCTGATTACCATGGTGAGGGTAGGAACATAGATCCTGGTTACCATGGTGAGGGTAGGAACGTAGATCCTGGTTACCATGGTGAGGGTAGGAACGTAGATCCTGGTTACCGTGGTGAGGATAGGAACATAGATCCTGGTTACCATGGTGAGGGTAGGAACGTAGATCCTGGTTACCATGGTGAGGGTAGGAACGTAGATCCTGGTTACCATGGTGAGGGTAGGAACGTAGATCCTGGTTACCATGGTTTTCTTTTTCTGTTTTCAGGGCGATCCAGGATACCCGGGGTTTCCTGGGGTGAAGGGAACCCCAGGTGAGGGAGGCTTTGGACCTCCAGGGCCGCCCGGTCCCTGTGGTCCTCCGGGCACACCTGGACCACCAGGAGTCAGAGGTCAGACTGTTTCCATGGAGATCAAACTGAACTCCTGCCGTCCACCAATAGAAACGATCTTTGATCTTCTTGCAGGTTCTCCAGGTTCTGCAGGTGAAAAGGGGCGTGGTGGTTCTCCAGGTACCCGCGGCCCTTCAGGAACCCCCGGCCTCCCAGGTCTATAAAACTACACTTCCACTTCCTGTCACACGGTTTCCTTCTTCCTGTCTGAACGTCACTGCTTCCTGCAGGTAACAAAGGCCCACCTGGAGATCCAGGTCCGGCTGGGCCCAGAGGGAGCCAGGGCAGAGATGGCATCCCTGGTCCTCCTGGAGAGAAAGGAATCATGGGAGGTGAGCGTAGAACCAGATTTGTTTCTTAAGGATGGCATGAGGTGGTAGAGATGAAGGACCAGAAGAAGAGCCGGTTTTAACCCGCAGGTAATCAGGGGTAAGAGAGGTGGGCATGTGAAGCCAGGGTTGGCGGGACCAGAAAGAGGAGCCATCGGAGGGGAAACACGAGGCTGAGGGTCCAGACGTGGAGGGACACCGTCATGGCAACAGCTGGTCATGGCGTCGTCCCGCTTTGTTTACGTCCACGACCAGCTGCTAGCTCTCAGAACCCAGATCCATCGTGGCTGGCAGAGTCGGTGCCATCCTGACAGAACTGAGAATGAGACGATCTGGAAGGAGGCGCTTTGTGCCCAGTGGCCCTGTGGTTGTCATGGGTAACATCCGGTCGCTCGCTGGCAAGATGGAGGAACTGGTGGTGCTCGTTCTGACCCAGTGGAATGTGGAGGTGCCACTTAAACCCGACTCCGTGGATTCATTACTGGTAGCTGTTCAGATGCCAGGTTTCACACCGTGTAAGCGGACCTGTCACCCTACCCATTGAGCCATCCTGCCCCGTGCCAGCCTTAAAATGTGCCACACTAGAGGGGCTTTTAAAATGAGTTGGGAAGCTGAGGATGAACCGGAAGCTGTACCAGTTTCTGAACCGTTCTTTTTTTCCAGAGGGGTTTCCCGGACCGCCCGGACGAGAAGGGGACACGGGACCACCTGGTAAGTCCTGGTTTCATCATGCCAGTTATTTTCTGTGCCCTCCTCCTCACCCACTACTCCTCCTTCTGCCAGCCCGGGGCATATGAACTAGGGGTGGGCGTATCGATCCTAATATCGATACCAACGCTAGTATTGATATCGATCGATGCTCCGATTAAAATATCGATATTTTGGTTGAAGTTTTACCCCTCCGCACTTTGCTTCTGTTTTTTTTTTTTTTCAAAGGCAACCTAACTTATCCGTTGGCCCCGCCCCCTCTCTCCTCTCATTGGCTGTGACACGTCACATGACTCAGTGACTCGGGGCTGGGAATTGTATTTATTCAGCGTTTTTCAGGATTCTTAAAGACACTTCACATTATTCATCCACTCCATACCAGGTGATGGTAAGCTACTGTTGTACCCACAGCTGCCCTGGGGCGGACTGACAGAAGTGAGGTTGCCATTTTATGCCATCGGCCCTTCTGACCATCACCAACCAATCACACACACCATTCAGACTAGGCAACGTGGGTGAAGTGTCTTACCCAGGGACACAATGGCAGTTTAATCTCAACGTCCGTCCCACTGTGGAACCTGGGGTTCCAGCGGTCTCCCATCCATGTACTGCCCACGCTCAGTCTGCTTAGCTTCTGAGGTCTGACGGGATCAGGCATAGACAGGCTGGTATGGCCACATGCCCTGACCCGTGACCCCTTCTGTTTCCCAGAGGCAGCGCTCATTAACAGAGAGAGAACACCAAGGTAGATACTGATGGTGAAAGAACAACATAATCATCTTCATCATTAGTTAACGTTTGTTTACAACTGGGCACTTCTATGGATCTACCTACCTGTGTTTATACTTATACTTAGTCATACTACCGTAATTTCACGACCATTAGGCGCACCGTACTAAAAGGCACAGTCTCAGTCACACACCGCCTTACAACAACACACACGCAAGCATGCAAATGTGTGTATTAAAAAATAGATCGGGAGTAAAACTGAGTTTGTTTGTGTTTTATTTAAGTAGTAACGATACTAAACAAACACATTACCGGTAATAGTCTTTATTCAAATCCATCAAAGTCCTCATCCTCTGTTTCAGAGCAGGTCCACTTCGCTCCTCGCTGTCAAAGTCACTGTCTGTACTGCAGAGGTGTCAAGTAGCGAAGTAAGACTACTTCGTTACCTTACTCAAGTAGAAAATCTCGGTATCTTTACTTTAACGAAGTAATTATTTTTTTGTCTACTTTTTACTTTTACTCACTACTTTTTTATGCAATTATCTGTACTTTTACTTCGTTAAATTTATAAAAAGTAGTCGCTACTTTCTCCATTTTGTCACCGTTGAAAAGCCGCGACTGTTTGTCGGTTTTTTTTTTTTTTATGAACCCTGAATGCATCAAACAAAGGAACAGATGAATGATTGGCTGATAGGTCCAGTCAATCATTACTTTGGGGCGAGTAGCCCCGCCCACAAACTTTTACAAAGCAGGAACGTTAGTTTGCGTGTTTAAGACTTGTTGCGGGCTCGGAAATCAAAGTGTGTCTGATGCTGCAACACTGAACTTTGATTGAATTATCAGTTTTATGAAAAAAACCACAGCAAAGAAATGTTTTATTATTATTTTCAGTCTGCGGTTATTGTAAACGTCTTTGCTGAAAATATTGTAGATGGTATTTTCATAAAAATAACTTTGATCTGTGACGCACTATTTTATCTTTAGAAACAAAGCTAATTGAACTGATTTATCCATAATTAGTAGTGGATGAAGTATTTGTGTTTAAAAGCATCCAAAATGTTATTGATTAGTTTATAAAGACTAACTGAGGAGATTAAAACTACACATCGCTTAGATTTTGTATCATGTAGATGTTTGGGTTAACATTAAAAAAACCTTATATGTACACATATACATGTAGATATGTATATATATATAAATTTATATATACCGTCTCCTAAGTCCCGCCCCTACTGGTTTCTTTCTGGGTTTCTTAAAATCTTATTTCTCTGGTTATTTTTTCATTTTTACAGTTCTTAAAATTTTAGAAAAAGAATCCAAGGATTTTGCCTCCTGTGTGTTTCCTTCACTCCCACTGCCTTACGAGTGCATGTAAAGGGTGTTATTTTGTTAATGGGCGTGGTTTTACTGGGTGTACGATATTTTTTGTAAAATACAATAATTTTACGTCATTAGTACAATAATCCAGCACCTCCCACCTGGCAACGCTGCCCAGGCTGTATGTGGCACTCTCATACTTACCAACTTGTTAAAGACTATTCAGTATTGCCTCAAAGAACTTTGAAAACTAGCTGCCTTCAAGGCTTGAAAAAGCCTTTTGGTCATTTTTTTATTTATTTATTTATTTACATTGAGTGTGTTTGTGTCTTCTGAAGTTGGTTAAATTAGGTGATGCAGAGTGAAGCTTGGTAGCTGAAGGGACGTTACATAATGCCCTGCTTATGATAATACATTTGATTGTGTTCATTAATCGATTTCCAATAAAGATTATTAAGAAATAAATGTTTCTGATTCATAAAGTTTCACCAAAACACTTTCATTTATTATCATATTTTCTGCTCCTTAAAGCATGTGATAATAGTTAAAAAATATGTTCATACGCTTTTGTTAACAATATTCCTTTTTTCTGAAAATTACTTTTACTTTTTTACTTTAAGTAGTTTTAAAATAGGTTACTTTTTACTTTTACTTAAGTAGAAAACTTGAGTTGATACTTCTACTTTTACTAAAGTAGTTTTTTAACTCAGTATTTATACTTCTACTTGAGTAGAAAATGTTGGTACTTTTGACACCTCTGCTGTACTGTGCGGCTCCTCAGAAAGGATACCAGCTTTTGAGAAAGCTCGGATAACAGTACCAGCAGATACGTTGGTCCAAGCATCTACAATCCATTGGCAAACTGTAGCGGAACTCGCCCGGCGGCTCGATTCCCATGTTCCTCTGCGTAGCTGATTGTCTTCATCTTAAACTGAGCGTCATAAACGTGTCTCTTTGACATTTTCAGGGTTAAAACAGTAATGTTGTTCATACAGCACATACCTTTTTATAAACAATCCACGTTCACACTTCACTCTTTAACGTTCTCATGCCGTTTCTTTCAGGTCCACCTCACGGGCTGCGCGTTTTCTTTTAGGTCCGCCTTTTCTCACACACAAGGCGCACCGCTCATTTTGAAGAAAATCTAAGACGTTTATATGAGCCTTATAGCCGTGAAATTACGGTATATACTGTGACCCTAACCCTTGATGCAAAGATAGTCATTTAAAAACTAAAATATCGGTATCGGTCTGGTGTTTACTTGGTATCGGATCGATACCAAAGCTTGCAGTATCGCCCACCCCTGATATGAACCATGCCACATAGAGCTAGTACTCCCTGCACACACTCTGACAACGAGAGCACCACTGCCTACTAGTGTAGAGGATGTGTAATTACACTTTAAAAAACAAACAGCATGTTACCCGGAGGCATGAGGAGGACCGCATTGGGCTGTGCCTACATAACCAAACCGTCTCCTTGCAGGTTTCCCCGGGGATCAGGGACCCCCTGGTGCCTGTGGCCCACCTGGCCCACCTGGTCCTCCAGGAGATTCCGGTACAGATGGACCTCCTGGACCACCTGGACCTCCCGGCTCTATGGGACAGGCAGGGTTCTGCATCGGTGGCGTGAAAGGAGACAGAGGACTGCCCGGATTCCCCGGACCGAAAGGTGACGCAGGAATTTAAACCTCAGATACAGATGCCTTATTAATGCCCAGTGTTACAGGGTGTATGGTCTAGGACAGGTATGGGCAACCTACGGTCCGCGGGCCACATGTGGCCCGTTGAACGGTTTAATCCGGCCGCCGCACTTAAAAAAATTAAGTAAATAAACCATGTTGTTTTATTTTCCTGTAATTCTCATGTTCCATCACGCGTGACCGTTCCGTTGTCTTCCGCTCATACGGAGCTGGGTGGCAGGGGGTACCATCCTCAGACGGGAAGCCCAGGCTTCTCTCACCCCGGCTGCATCCTCCATCTCACCCAGGAGGATCCTGAGGTGTTCCCTGTCCAGCTGGGAGACTTAGTCTCTCCTGCAGGTCCAGGGTCTGACTCTTGGTCTCCTCCTGGTGGGACGGATCACCTCACCAGAGAGGGAGGGAACCTATCCAGATGCCTGGACCACCCCATCTGGCTTCTCTCAACCTGGAGGAGGAGCTGCTCTACTCTGAGCTCCTCCAGGATGGCAGAGCTCCTCACCCGATCTCTGATTGTTTTTTTTAAGCAGCTTAAGAGAGAGCTTCAGAACAGCTGCTAGGTGGCACCAAGTTGGGTGGAATATGGGTTACAATTGTTACCAGCAAATTGTTTTGTTCCACCACAGTGAAGGATCTAGATGTGGAGCTTTTAGAGACAGTTTAAGATCGTATTAGGATTCACTGGAAAGGAAAAACATGGTTACCATGGTAACCCACATTCTACCTGACTCAGCAGCACCTACCAGCTGTTCAGCAGCTGTCTCTTGGACTGGAGCTACTGGAGGCTCACATTTCCCCAGCTAGGGATTACTAAAGGACCTAAGGCTCAGCCGCTTGGTGGAATAGAGCTGGTACACCCGTTGGTGGGACACACTTAGCGCCCCTTCGTATGCCCACAATTCATAATCCTCGCCCATCCTTTCCAGCTGCTCTATCCGTCCAGATTAGATACCCGGCATAACGCATCCCATCAAACTGACTGTGTGATGTGGAAGGAGGAGGAGCCAAGATGACTTATGACCAGGCAGTCAGGGCACCTGGCATGGAAGGATGGCAGTGACCCGACGTGGAAGTCTGGGACTTCCAGAGGCGGGGCCAAAAGGAGGAGGGGCTATGACATCACAGGATGTCTCATCCACCAATGGCCAACACCCGCCATGACAGATGTACTGCTTGTTGGCACACATAGCTGGCACACGACCAAAGTTCCCGGATGTCCGACTTCTTCCATACCAAAAACAAAACTGGCACTAGACCAGGCATGGGCAAACTATGGCCCATGGATTGCCCTTAAATAGGCAGCAGGATCCACGGGTGTGTGGCATCAGGAATCAATCTGATGTAATGAGGAAGGTTCAGGGCTCCCTCTAGTGGCAGGCGAGGGGATCACGACAGACTACCCCCAGTCGAAATGAGCAGCCTAGCGCTACTGAGCATGCTCAGAACTTAATAGAGGCACTCATTCTATTCCAGTAGGACCTTGTCGGATAAACACACTACCCACGTTACCCACGTCTGACTTCACATTCTTCACTGATGAAGGAGATCATCTTCGTTTCTGTCTCCAGGTGTCCGGGGTTATAAAGGTCCTCCAGGACCACCTGGTCTGGGGTCAAAGGGCGATAAGGGGGATAAAGGACCCGGTGGCCCCTCGGGAGCTCCTGGTCCTCCTGGTGATGCAGGTCCTAAAGGCACCCAGGTCAGACGAAAACTCACCCGACGGCTTTAAACTCTGAGAAAAAAATGATTATGGTTGTTTGTTTGATTTTTTAGGGTGGAACCGGACCTTCAGGACCACCTGGAGAGAAAGGGGTGATGGGTGCCCTGGGTGAGGGCGGACCCAAAGGTGAGAATGTCTCAAAAGCAAAGGTGGTACCAAAAAAGCCATGGCACCGTCGAGCTAAAACTCACTGGCAATGAGAAAGCGCCCATCCTTCTAAATCCTCCTGTTTTCCAGGTGGCGCTGGATTGGACGGACCGCCGGGTGATCCTGGCAGGAGAGGACTTCCTGGGCTTCGTGGTAGACCAGGTGAACCGCCCACTTCCAACGACCCGCTGGTAGATATGGGGTACTAACGTTGGTTTGCCCTGCAGGAGAACCAGGGAAAGACGTGAGGCAGGATATGTTTCTGGTGCCAGGCGATGTTGGACCTCCTGGAGAGGCGGGGTTAAAGGGGCGATGTGGACCTCCAGGGGGGTACGGGAGGGACGGAGAGAGAGGTAAGCAGTGTGTGAGGGCGGGCAGAAGAGATGCCCAAACTATGTGGTGGGTAACATCCCATAGGACTCCTCCTGCTGGCGAGAGTAACGCCTGGCGCCCCATTCCTACCCTCACCATGGTAACCAGGATCTACGTTCCTACCCTCACCATGGTAACCAGAATCTACGTTCCTACCCTCACCATGGTAACCAGAATCTACGTTCCTACCCTCACCATGGTAACCAGGATCTACGTTCCTACCCTCACCACGGTAACCAGGATCTACGTTCCTACCCTCACCATGGTAACCAGAATCTACGTTCCTACCCTCACCACGGTAACCAGAATCTACGTTCCTACCCTCACCATGGTAACCAGGATCTACGTTCCTACCCTCACCACGGTAACCAGGATCTACGTTCCTACCCTCACCACGGTAACCAGGATCTACGTTCCTACCCTCACCATGGTAACCAGGATCTACGTTCCTACCCTCACCATGGTAACCAGGATCTACGTTCCTACCCTCACCATGGTAACCAGAATCTACGTTCCTACCCTCACCATGGTAACCAGGATCTACGTTCCTACCCTCACCATGGTAACCAGGATCTACGTTCCTACCCTCACCATGGTAACCAGAATCTACGTTCCTACCCTCACCATGGTAACCAGGATCTACGTTCCTACCCTCACCATGGTAACCAGGATCTACGTTCCTACCCTCACCATGGTAACCAGGATCTACGTTCCTACCCTCACCATGGTAACCAGGATCTACGTTCCTACCCTCACCACGGTAACCAGGATCTACGTTCCTACCCTCACCATGGTAACCAGGATCTACGTTCCTACCCTCACCATGGTAACCAGGATCTACGTTCCTACCCTCACCATGGTAACCAGGATCTACGTTCCTACCCTCACCATGGTAACCAGGATCTACGTTCCTACCCTCACCATGGTAACCAGGATCTACGTTCCTACCCTCACCATGGTAACCAGGATCTACGTTCCTACCCTCACCATGGTAACCAGGATCTACGTTCCTACCAAAGAAACCTGATGAATCGTCTGAGGTGTTGTACCCTCCACTCGCTGGCACATGTTCAGCTGTCTGTTTTGTGCCCTCTTCTTCAAACGAACCCTCTGTTTGCAGGCGGAGTCGGACCAGGAGGAGAGAAAGGAAGAAGAGGAGTGGGCGGTCCCTGTGGGGAGAAGGGCGAGAAAGGAGAGGCGGGCTATCCAGGTCAGAAAGGTAAACATGCCAGTGACTGGCGCTACCTAGTGGTCCAGGTCAATTTCAATTCCCTCCAGCAAATAGGTCAGGGTTTGTAGGTATTATCTTGTTTTTGCAGCAGTGAGAAAACGTCCTACCCAATCAGAGAAGAGAGATAACTGTGTCCGTCCGCCATGTTTGTAGTTCTCTAGGTGAACCTGCTTATACAGTACAGTAAGTGTTGGCCATACAGCAAGTAGGTTGGGGCACGAGTCGTAGATTGGGGGCAAGGCTTGAAACACTACTCACACGGGATAGATTCCGGTGCCACCCGTGCCCTTACCAGGGATAAGGTTCCGAAGACGAAGTGTGACTTGTAGAGAGATCTGATTGGATGAATAACGGATTCCTCTTCAGGTCCGCAGGGTGGACCCGGTCTCACAGGATCTAAGGGGTCAACGGGCACGCAAGGCGGGGTGGGTACATGTGGGAACACCCCGGGCGTGTCTGGATTCCTGTTTACACGACACAGCCAGCGGGCAGTGCCCCCTTCCTGCCCAGAGGGCACGGTACAGATACAGGACGGGTACTCGCTGCTCTTCATCAACGGGAACAGTCGAGCACACGGGCAGGACCTGGGTACGTCTCACACACACACACACACACACACACACACACACACACAGATATACATACACACATACACACACACACACACACACACACTCATATACACACTCACACACATACACACACATATACACACACACATACATACACACATATACATACACACACACACATACATACACACATATACATAGACACACACACATACACACTCACACACATACATACACACACATATACACACACACACATACATACAGACATATACATAGACACACACACACACACACACACACTCATACATACACACATATACATACACACACACACACACACACACTCATACACACACATATACATACTCACACACATACACACACACACACACTCATACACACACACACACACACACATACACACTCACACACATACACTCATATTCACACATACACACACTTATACACACACACACACTCTTAGACACACACACTCATACACACACACAGACACACACACACACACACACACACACTTATACACACATACACACACACACACACATATACCCTCACACACACACTCATACACACACACACACGCATACACTCATATTCCCACATGCACACATTTATACACACACACACACATACACACACTCATACACACACACACACACACACTGATCTCAGGATGGTTCCCTTACAGGGTCACTGGGCAGCTGTTTGCCCCGCTTCAGCACCATGCCCTTCCTCTACTGCTTCTCACCCCAAACGTGCCACTACGCCGCCCGCAACGACTACTCCTGCTGGCTCTCCACCAACGAACCCGTGCCAGCGGGCGTCACCCACATCCCAGAGAACCTGCTGGAGCGACAGATCAGCCGGTAACCCCCGCCCCCTCACACGGCACCGGTAAGGTGGTATCATCTGACAGGTTGTGTTTCAGGTGTTCGGTCTGCGAAGCGGTCGCCAACGTCATCGCCATCCATAGCCAGACGTCCCAACCCGCCGTGTGCCCGTCCGGGTGGACCCCGCTGTGGTCTGGGTTCTCCTTCGTCATGGTGGGTCGTACCCGTCACCCGTCACCCGTCACCCTTTACGTCTAACCTGAAAGGGCGTTTGGTTTCCTAGGAAACGGGCGTAGGGTCGGAGGGATCGGGGCAGCCGCTGGTTTCACCCGGGTCCTGTTTGGAGCAGTTCCGGAAGGTGCCCTTCGTCGAGTGCCATGAGCGGGGAACCTGCAACTACTACAGCGGGTCGTACAGCTACTGGCTGGCAGCGCTGGACCCGGAGAACATGTTCAGGTAAAGGGGCAAAGACGGGCACGGGTCTGGAGAAGATGTAGTCTCTCCAGCAGATGTGGGGTCTGACTTGGCATGGGCAAACTACGGCTCGCGGGCCACATGCGGCCCGTTGAATGGTTAAATCCGGCCCGTCGGGACTTGAAAAAATAAAATAAATAAACTTTGTCAATGTTTTATTTTTTTTGTAGTTCTGATGTTTCGTCACTAGATGGCGCCAAAAACAACAACACTTCCGTTGTCTTCCGCTCATACAGACTAGGTTGCCGGGGGTGACACCCTCAGATGGTAAACTCAGGCTTCTCTCACCCTGGCTGCATCCTCCAGCTCCTCCCACTATGTCTGAGAGACCCCGCCCACCCCGTAGAGGAAGCTCATTTCAGCCCTAAAGCAAATCAGTTAAGCTTTTCCATGATGTGCTCCAATTTTCTTACATGTTAGATCGGGGTGGGCAAACTTTTTGGTTTGTGGGTCACATTGAGTGGTAACATTTGACCAGGGGAACAGGATCAGATGGATGGCATGCTTTGGTACCCTCTAGATTAGACCGAGAGAATGGGGTGATAGGTCTGAAATCTAACACGCTTGTTTACGTGTGTGTATTGGCCCTGATGGCTTTCCATATCTGTACGCACTGTTTATTTTAATGGAAGCTGTGTTTTTGTATTTTTGGCACCATCTGGTGACGAAAGATTAGAATTACAGAAAAAATAAAACATTAAAAGGATTCCGTTCTGTTCCGTCGTCTTCCGCTTGTTCCGGGGTCGGGTCGCGGGGGCAACAGCCTCAAACGGGCAGCCCAGGCCTCTCTCTCCCCGGCTGCATCCTCTAGTTCACCCGGAAGAATCCCAAGTCGTTCCCCGGCCAGCTGTGAGACATAGTCTCTCCAGCGGGTCCGGGGTGACCAGATGCCCGAACCACCCCATCTGGCTCCTCTCGACCTGGAGGAGGAGCGGCTCGACACCGAGCTCCTCCCGGATGGCAGAGCTCCTCACCCGATCTCTGAGTGAGAGCCCAGCCACCCTGTGGAGGAAGCTCATTTCGGCCGCTTGTACCCGCGATCTATTTATTTAATTTTTTCAAGTCTCGGCGGGCCGGATTAAAACGTTTAACAGGCCGCATGTGGCCCGCGGGCCGTAGTTTGCCCATGCCTGGTCTAGTGGCAGTATTGTTTTTGGTGTGGAAGAAGTCAGGCATCTTGGAACTTTGGGCATGTGCCAGCTTATGTGTGCCAACAAGCAGTACAGGGGTGTGTTCCTGGTGGTACCTCCTCTTGGTACTGGTACGTAACGCTAGGTCAGGGCTGGGCAAACTTTTTGGTTCCCGGGCAAATTGAGTTCTAACATTTGACAAGCAGGCCGGACCCATTGGGGGAGGGAGGGGGGCGTGCCCCCCCCTCCCTCTCTATGTCAACAAAAAATGTGTTGTTTTCACTTTAAATATTGTAAACTTTGGTCAAAATATGAACGAAAATGCAGAAAAAAAAATTACTTATTTTTCAAAAGGTTCTGGGGGGAGGGGGTGGATTCCCCCCCTGGCGGGCACCATATGTGCCCATTTTGTGCCCCCCTTTAGAAAATCCAGGGATTGCCCCTGGGAACAGGATCAGATGGCTGGCATGCTTTGATAACATCACGGAGCCACACACACACACATTTTAATGGGAGCAGTGTTGGGGTGTTTTTGGCGCCATCTAGTGACGAAATAAAAAATCAAGAAAAAAAAAAAAAAATCAAACTAACGTTGTTTATTTTTAATTTTTTTTCTTCTTCAGCGGGCCGAATTAAAACGTTTAACGGGCCGCATGTGGCCCGCGGGGCGTAGTTTGCCCACGCCTGCACTAGGTGATAACACACGCACGACCCACGATTTACCAGCTGCTTTCTCATGTTTTGAATGATTTGTTTTACGTCATCTGTCATGGCGGATGTGACATCATATGACGTCATAGCCCCGCCTCCTTTTGGCCCCGCCTCTAATCCTCCCTCTTTGTGAAGCTAAAACTTGGCATCTCTGAAACATTTATGAATGGAATAAAAATGCCACCCTCTGTGCCCCCCATGCCAGTCTCTTTGCCAGCGTTCACAGTATAACCCGTAAGCCTTGGTCTTCTTCTCCTTGTGGCAGAAGCACCCGTCTGGGCATCACCACCTGGTAGCGTCACTACTAATCCTCATACCCACCTCCTCATGCCCGACCCACCGATCCTGTTCTTCTAAAGTAACCCAGCAACGCATTGCGACCCCGTCCATGCCCACCCAATGCCAACACACTCTCCAGATCTATCACCTTTAACCCAGTATCCCCCACACACCCGCTACCCGCCCTCTGCCCCTCATACGCACCACACTGCCCACTCTTACCATCCTGGTGCCTTCCTACCACCCTAAGAGAAACATTTAACCCTGTGTGCCCGTTCCACAACCGACTAATCACCACCTGCGCCCTCCTCCCTTCCTCCTGCCAGGTGACATCATCAGGCCAGGCGTCCAATCAGCAGCCACCACAGTCCAGGACCTGAGAATAAAAAAAAAAAACAATACACAAAATGGCCACCAGATGGTGCCATAGTACATCAGTTTGAATGCCCGTCATTCTGTTGGCGTTTTAAAAAGGGGCGGGTCCACGGAGGGGGCATGGTGGGCACACGCCTCCTCGCCAACCACCCTCTTTGGTCCGTTATCCCCTGGCAGGGCAGCGAATGGGCACCAAATAGGAGGGCGGGTGCTGCCCTCATGCCCCCCAACGGGTCCCTCTGTTGGCGTAGAACCCGATAGGTTATAAATGATCGTACGTTAGAGCCGATGCCCGCCATGTCGCTGCCCGTCATGCCGTTGCCCGTCATGTCGCTGCCCGCCCGGTGGGCGCTCTCCTCCCCTGAGTCATGGCGTTTTTGTGTTTCCACAGCAAACCGCGGTCCTGGACCCGCTCCGAGGACGCCAGCGGGATCAGCCGCTGCACGGTCTGCATGAAGAACATCTGAACGCCACGTTACCGACGACGACGAGGCGACCAATGAGCCGCACCGACGGTCGCCACGGAGACGGAAGCAGCACGTGAGAGGGAACCAGTGGGAGACACCGAAAGGTGCATTCTGGGAAACGTAGTCTGGACTCAAAGAGAGTTTTTTTTTTTTTTTTTTTTTTAGAGAAATTAAAATATTCAGTTTTTGGACCAAAAAACACTTTTTTTTTCTTTTTTTTTTTTTTTTCACAGAAACGTGAATATTTATAAAAAAAAAATTTTGTGTTAAAAAAATAAAATAAATAATTTTGGTGATTTTTTTTTGTATTTTTGACGGGGTTGTGACCCCACACACACTGGGGTCACACACACACACACACACAAGGGTGTATGAGTGTGTAACCCTTTTTACACATTCATACACACACAGTCATTCCTAACATGTATATTTTTACAGGAAACCAGAGAAAACCCACACACATGTAGGTAGAACATACAAACTACACACAGAAAGACCAGTGTATCAAGGCTTGTTTCACCTCAGACTGAACCCTGACCTTCTTGCTGTGAGGCCACCGTGCTACCCGCTTCACCACCGTGCCAACTATGTCTCTTAGATACCCGTAGGCTCACGAGAGGAAACGAGTTTGAGTAGCAGTAGAAGACGTAACGCCATGCCCGTCGTGCCCATCATGCCCATCATCCTCCGTCGCCAGTGTATGCCACACATGGGGCCAACCCGTAGCGTTGTGCCCAGGCTGAGACGGGTACAGAGGAGGCTCCACCCGCTCCACAGCTCCACCCGACCTACAGCAGCAGTGGGAAACCTGAGAGGAGCTCCAATGCCAACCGTGGTGGAGCGGGTTGCACGGTGGTCTCACAACAAGAAGGTCAGGGGTTCAAGTCCCGGGTAAGGATGGGGGTTGGAACACTGTTTTTTTTCTGTGTGTGGTTTGCATGTTCTCCTTGTGTATGTGTGGGTTTTCTCTGGTTAAATATAAACACATAGTATATGTTTGGTTTATTGGCTGCTAGGAAAGTGTGTGTGTGTGTGTGTGTGTGTGTGTGTGTGTGTGTGTGTGTGTGTGTGTGTGTGTGTGTGTGGTCCTTTGACAGACTGGTGACCTGTTCTAGGTGTACCCAGCCTCTCCACAGGGTTGGCCCTTGAACCCCCCCCGTGACGTCATTAAGAATGGACGGTTCAGAAAATGAATGAATGAAAAATGTTAAATTTTGTGTAAATACAGCATTTGAACACCAGAGGGCGACAAACCTTTGATTTCAGAAAAATAATGGAGCACCTGTTTTATATATTGGAGTGTGTGTGTGTGTATATCTGTGTGTGTGTGTATATCTGTGTGTGTGTATGTGTTTATGTGTGTGTATATGTATGTGTGTGTGTGTGTGTGTATATGTGTGTGTGTATGTACAGCGGTGAAA
This sequence comes from Neostethus bicornis, assembly GCA_902685375.1. Taxonomy (NCBI): domain Eukaryota; kingdom Metazoa; phylum Chordata; class Actinopteri; order Atheriniformes; family Phallostethidae; genus Neostethus; species Neostethus bicornis. The sequence continues at coordinate 288,310 of LR738546.1, read as the reverse complement.
ATAAGTATTTGACACATCAGCATTTTTATCAGTAAGGGGATTTCTAAGTGGGCTATTGACTCAAAATTTTCACCAGATGTAGCCATCAAGCCAAATATTGAATTCATACAAAGAAATCTGAACATTTAATTATACAAGTTGAGTCATAATAAATAAAGTGAAATGACACAGGGATTAAGTATTGAACACATGAAGATAACAAGGTCCAAAATGGCATAGAAAGCCAGGAGATCACCTGAAATCTGTCAGTATTGAGAGAGAAACCCTGCCCCCTATCAGTACTAATTGATATCAGCTGCTTTAGTCCTAATTGTTGGCCTATAAAGACTTCTCATTACCCAGGAAAGACTTCATGATGGGTAAAAGCAAAGAACTCTCTCAAGATCTTCGTAATCTTACTATCGTTGAAAAGCATTTTGATGGGAATGGTTATAGGCGCATTTCCAGAATGCTGAATGTTCCTGTGAGCACTGTGGGGGCCATTATCTGGAAATGGAAAGAGCATCAGTTCACCATAAACCGGCCACGATCAGGTGCTCCACGTAAGATCCCTGTCCGAGGAGTCCAAAGAATAATCAGGAGAGTTCTCCAAGAGCCAAGAACCACTCGGGCAGAACTTCAGGAAGACCTTGCATCAGCAGGTACTGTTGTTTCAAAGAAAACTATAAGCAATGCATTGAACCGCCATGGCATCCATGCACGCTCACCACGCAAGACTCCACTGCTGAACAAAAAGCATGTTGAGGCTCGGTTAAAGTTTGCCAAACAGCATTTGGAGAAGCCTGTGGATTATTGGGAGACTATAGTATGGTCAGATGAAAGCAAAATTGAACTTTTTGGCAGTCATTCTACACACCATGTTTGGAGAAGAAATGGCACTGCCCACCACCCCAAGAACACCATGCCTACAGTTAAGTTTGGGGGAGGAAGCATAATGGTTTGGGGCTGCTTTTCAGCAAGGGGTACTGGCAGACTTCATATTATTGAAGGCAGGATGAATGGAGAAATGTACCGGGACATTCTGGATAAAAATCTGCTGCCATCAACCAGAAAGCTGAAATTGAAAAGAGGGTGGACATTTCAGCAAGACAATGATCCCAAACACAAGGCCAAGGAAACAATCAAGTGGTTTCAAAGAAAGAAAATCAAGTTGCTTGAATGATCACCTGACCTAAATCCCATAGAAAATCTATGGAGAGAACTGAAGAGCAAAGTTCATAAGAGAGGCCCAAGGAACCTTCAAGATTTAAAGACCGTTTGTGTAGAAGAATGGGCCAGAATCACTCCTGAGCAATGCAGACGACTGGTCTCTCCATACAAGAGGCGTCTAGAAGCTGTAATCACCAACAAAGGCTTTTCTACAAAGTATTAAATAAAGTGTGTTCAATACTTATTCCCTGTGTCATTTCACTTTATTTATTATGACTCAAGTTGTATCAATTTGTATCAAGGTGTGGAGACGGTGGCCGCGTGGTTAGCGCGTTTGCCCGCGGACCAGAAGGTCGCGAGTTCGCGTCCCACGGAGAGCACGTCTAGGGTCCTTGGAGAAGACACCTAACCCCCGCTTCTCCCACCATTGGCGCCGTTGAAGGGCAGCCTGCTGCGGTGTAAGGAGTGCAGCAAACAAATTTCCCCGGTGAGGGATGAATAGAGTAATTCAAAATAATAAAAATAAAAAATAAAAATAAAAAATAAAGTATTCTTAAATGTTCAGATTTCTTTGTATGAATTCAATATTTGGCTTGATGGCTACATCTGGTGAAAATTTTGAGTCAATAGCCCACTTAGAAATCCCCTTACTGATAAAAATGCTGACGTGTCAAATACTTATTATCCCCGCTGTGTGTATGTGTATGTGTGTGTGTGTGTATATCTGTGTGTATGTATTTATGTGTGTGTATGTGTGTTTGTTGTCATGGTAACAGTAACTTCTTTTTACCCCGTCCTGCCCGGCGTTACGACCATCAGGACGGCATTCGAACGTCGGGTGTTGCCAACCAGATTTGACCTACCAGGCCTGGCACCATGTGGCTGGAGCTGAGAGGAAGAGGTAAAGGGTGGCAGACCCACCGGACTGTAACCCGGGTGGTTGCCGGTTCGATCTACCCGTTCATACCCCCACGGCTTGCATGCCAGCTTCCACCATTAGCTATGAAGACACATGCCATGCTTGTGGCATGACGGGCCTTGAGGCCGCTGGTCCAGGGTCAGGTCGCCAGGGAAACCACCTTCAGACGGGAGCTAGCCGCTGGGAGCTAGCCGCTGGGAGCTAGCCGTTAGCAGCTAGCTGTTAGGAGCTAGCCGTTAGCAGCTAGCCATTAGCAGCTAGCCGTTAGCAGCTAGCTGTTAGGAGCTAGCCGCTGGAAGCTAGCCGTTAGCAGCTAGCTGTTAGGAGCTAGCCGCTGGGAGCTAGCCATTAGCAGCTAGCTGTTAGGAGCTAGCCGCTGGGAGCTGGCCGCTGGGAGCTAGCCGTTAGCAGCTAGCTGTTAGGAGCTAGCCGCTGGGAGCTAGCCGTTAGCAGCTAGCCGTTAGCAGCTAGCCGTTAGCAGCTAGCTGTTAGGAGCTAGCCGTTAGCAGCTAGCCGTTAGCAGCTAGCCGCTGGGAGCTAGCCGTTAGGAGCTAGCCGTTAGCAGCTAGCCGTTGGGAGCTAGCCGTTAGCAGCTAGCCGTTAGCAGCTAGCTGTTAGGAGCTAGCCGTTAGCAGCTAGCCGTTAGCAGCTAGCCGCTGGGAGCTAGCCGTTAGCAGCTAGCCGTTAGGAGCTAGCCGTTAGCAGCTAGCCGCTGGGAGCTAGCCGTTAGCAGCTAGCCGTTAGCAGCTAGCCGTTAGCAGCTAGCCGTTAGCAGCTAGCCGCTGGGAGCTAGCCGTTAGCAGCTAGCCGCTGGGAGCTAGCCGTTAGCAGCTAGCCGTTAGCAGCTAGCCGCTGGGAGCTAGCCGCTGGGAGCTAGCCGTTGGAAGCTAGCTGTTAGGAGCTAGCCGTTAGGAGCCGCTGGCATGGAAGCTGGCACCCCCCATCAGGAGAACAGGGGTTCTGTGTCTTGCTCGTGGGCACCTTGGCATGAACCCGGGTGGAGGATTGAACAGGTGACACTGAGGTGGCAGGACGGTCGTCTTGCCCACTGAGCCACCGCCCTCATGAGGTTTAAACATGGTTACCATGGCAACCTGCATCCTGCCATGTTCCACCAACCTGATGTTTCAGTGCCATCTAACACTGTGTGTGTGTGTATATGTGTGTGTGTGTATGAGTGTTCGTATGTGTATGTGTGTGTATATTAGTGAGTGTGTATGAGTGTGTGTATGTGTATGAGTGTGTGTATGTGTATATGAGTGTGTGTGTGTGTCTGTGTGTGTGTGTGTCTCCCCCCTCTCCTCACTGCGTGACGTGCTGCCCTCCTCCTGGTGGGTGTTTGTGTATGAGTGTGTATGTGTGTGTGTGTATGTGTGTGTATATCTATGTGTGTGTGTGTATGTGTATATCTATGTGTGTGTGTGTGTGTATATCTATGTGTGTGTGTGTGTGTATGTGTGTGTGTGTATATCTATGTGTGTGTATAATTATGTGTGTGTGTGTGTATATCTATGTATGTGTGTGTGTGTATATCTATGTGTGTGTGTGTGTGTATGTGTGTGTGTGTATATCTATGTATGTGTGTGTGTGTATATCTATGTGTGTGTGTGTATGTGTGTGTGTGTATATCTATGTGTGTGTGTGTATGTCTCCCCCCTCTCTTGCTCCCTCCATCCCCCCATCCTTACTGCGTGACGTGCTGCCCTCCTCCTGGTGTGTGTGTGTGTGTACGTGCTGCCCTCCTCCTGGTGGGTGTGTGTGTGTGTATGTGTGTACGTGCTGCCCTTCTCCTGGTGGGTGTTTGCCCATGCCAGCGGGCCCTCGGAGACGCTTGCCGCTCATTAGCCGTTGCCATGGTAACCACTGATCACTAATGCGGTGTTTATTAGCCAGAGATGACGCGTCCTGCCCGCCGCGCGGAAACCCGTTAGAGTCCTGTAAACAAGTTATGTAGGGATCACCGACCGGGACCGGATCACCGAGTAGGACCGGATCACCGACCGGGACCGGATCACCGAACGGGACCGGATCACCGAACGGGACCGGATCACCGAGTAGGACCGGATCACTGAGCAGAACCGGATCACCGAGTAGGACCGGATCACCGAACGGGACCGGATCACCGAGTAGGACCGGATCACTGAGCAGAACCGGATCACCGAGCAGGACCGGATCACCGAGCAGGACCGGAACACCTAGCAGGACCGGAACATCGAGCAGGACCGACCTCCGTGAAGCCCCGCCCCTCTTAAAAAAATATGAACAAAAATAAACAAAAAAAATGTCAATCTTTTGCTCCATTTTAGTTTTTTTTTTATTAAAAAAAATATGATTCAGATGATGACGTCATCCAGACCTTCATTTATTTCCGGGCGTCGCCACTTGACGCCACTTTGATGACGTCATCAACCAAATTGTATTTCTTAAAATAAAAAATAAAACAGCACAAACGATTGACATATTTTTTGTTTATTTATTTTTTTCAAGAGGGGCGGGGCTTCACGGAGGTGGATTCGTGTGCTTACTCCTTTTATTTAAAGATCCACAAACCAGACTGAGAGAAATAAATAAATAAATAAACAAGAACAGAACCAGATTAATGAACGTGGTAAAGAAGCTCAAACTAAATGAGCCCGGTGTTCTGAACAACCGGAAGTAAACAACTGGAAGTAAACAACCAGTCGCAGAAACCTAAAAATAACACACATAAGGGAGAGACGAAGAAGAAGGTGATCAATTCATCCCTCAACGGAAAAATTCTGTGTTGCATCGCACCGCAGCAGGCTGCCATGGTGGGAGAAACGGGGGGTTTGGTGTCTTCTCCAAGGACACCAAGACATGGTGAACTTCTGGTCAAAGGTGAACGTTCTACCACTGAGCTATCGCCTCCTCACCTGGGGTTTTAACCTCAAAATGCCAGGGAGGGAACCAAGGACGGACTACCATCCGTCAGAAAGATATACAGGCTGCCCGGTGGCCTCAAGGTCAGGGGGCTTGAGTCCCGAAATGGGGACGTGGCTTCAAACACTGGTCTTCCTGTGTGTAGTTTGCATGTTCTACCTGTGTATGTGTGGGTTTTCTCTGGTTTCCTCCAAAAACATACACGTTAAAATGATTGGTTGCTAGGAATGAGTGTGTGTGTGTATGGGCCCGCAAAAGGCTGGCAACCTGTTTGGTCTGTATCCATGTCTATGCCAGCCTGTCAACGCCTGGTACCGTCAGACCTCAGACCCGCGTATAGAACTACAAACATGGAGGACGCAACCGTATAGCAGCCATAGAACTACAAACATGGTGAACGCCACCATCTAGCAGCTGAAGAACTACAAACATGGAGGAGGTAACCGTAGCAGCTACAGAACTACAAACATGGAGGACGCAACCGTATAGTAGCTACAGAACTACAAACATGGAGGACGCAACCGTATAGCAGTTACAGAACTACAAACATTGAGGACGCAACCGTATAGCAGCTACAGAACTACAAACATGGAGGACAACCGTATAGCAGCTATAGAACTACAAACATGGAGGAAGCAACCGTATAGCAGCTACAGAACTACAAACATGGAGGACAACCGTATAGCAGCTATAGAACTACAAACATGGAGGACACAACCTTATAGCAGGTACAGAACTACAAACATGGAGGACGCAACCGTATAGCAGCTATAGAACTACAAACATGGAGGAAGCAACAATATAGCAGCTACAGAACTACTAACATGGAGGACGCAACCATATACCACCTTCACCACCCTCACCACCCCCACCACAGGTATTCACACAGGTATTCAAGTTTTTCAGTCAGTTTTTCAGTGTTTGTGACCCATTTTTTTGTGATTTCGGGCTTTGATGTTGGCACGCGGTGGGTTTGAGGAGGTGTTGGGTCTTTGTGTGGAAGCTGTGAAGGTGGAGGGGGAGGACGGGGGTGGTGGGCACGGGGGGGTGAGGCTGTAATAAAGGCATTTGTGTTGCTAATGAAGTCTGAATGCTCGGTTAATTCCCCCGCTCTGGGTTTTATGGTTTTATGCCACCTGCTGCCGCGCTAATGCACTTCTGTTTAAATTCCTTCATCACCACGCAGCTGCCAATCAATACCATCCGCATGGAGGCGGGGCATAGGGGGGGGCGGCCGGGGCTACCAGGCCTCATAAGAGCAGCAGCTCCCAGACCAGGAGCAAACACCCAGAAGGAGAAACCAGACCCGTACCACCTGCTCCTCGTATCTGCCGCCATGCACCGTACCCGCTGCCCCGTCGTTCTGGTTCTCGCCACCCTGGTTCTCTGTGCTCTGGGAGCTTCTGCCCAGTCTGACCAGGATCAGTACCAAGACCAGGACCTGGATCTGGAGCTGCGTCACCACCGCCTGCTGCAGCGGGCAAGGAGTGCCGGGCTCCTGTCTCAGGTAAGACTCAGACGTCCCGCTGGTGGCAGACGTCCTGCAGGTGGCAGACGTCCTGCTGGTGGCAGACGTCCTGCAGGTGGCAGACGTCCCGCTGGTGGCAGACGTCCTGCAGGTGGCAGACGTCCTGCTGGTGGCAGACGTCCTCCAGGTGGCAGACGTCCTGCTGGTGGCAGACGTCCTGCAGGTGGCAGACGTCCTGCTGGTGGCAGACGTCCTGCAGGTGGCAGGCGTCCTGCTGGTGGCAGACGTCCTCCAGGTGGCAGACGTCCTGCTGGTGGCAGACGTCCTGCAGGTAGCAGACGTCCTGAAGGTGGCAGACGTCCTGCAGGTGGCAGACGTCCTGCAGGTAGCAGCGGCACCTGTGTTTAAGTCTTTACTGGGCAGTGCCAAGCGTTACAGTTCCTGGATACAGTTCCGCTTATCCGGTGCCAGGTCGCCGTGGGTAACACCCACCTCCGTGAGGCAGGCAGCTATTAAAAAAAAATAAAATATGCCCATCTTTTTGTGCTGTTTTATTTATTTTTTTAAGAAGTAGAATTTGAACGATGACGTCATCAGCTATGACGTCATCAAAGATGGCGACACCCGGAAATGAATGAATTCATTGATTTCCGGTGGTCGCCATCTTTGATTACGTCATAGTTCGAATCATATTCCTTAAAAAGAAAAAAAACCTAAAACAACACAAAAAGATTGGCTTTTTTTTTGTTTATATTTTTTAAGAGTTGCCCACTTCACGGAGTCGTACCAGCCTCAGACGGGTAAACCCAGGCTTCTCTCACCCTGGCAGCCTCCTCCGGCTCACCCAGGAAGATCCCGAGGTGTTCCCTGTACCCACACCATGGGAACCAGTGTGGGTGGCACCCCGGAAGAACCAGATCATAGATATAAGCGGGTGAAATAATCCTCCTCTGCAGGGTGGCAAGGCTCTCAATCAGAGCTAGAGGGGCGAGCTCTGCCATCTGGGAGGAGCTCGTTGGTCAGACGTGAATGGGCACCATCATGAGTGGGAGATGATCTGATACCAGGGTGATGGGCACCTGGGGTAAGAGGAGACACGTGTAGAGATAGGGAGTTGGTGCCAGGTGTACAGGCCGGAAGGAGGACGACCATGATGGCATGGTTCTGTTTCTTCTTTAGGATTGGAGTAAACGGGCAGTGGAAGACCTCCTGGCACAGATGTCTCTGCCCGATGGCGAGCCCCAGCGAAGCGCCGAAGTGGTTTCCACAGCAACCGGAGGGAGAATAAACCTGGAGCGGTCCGTCGACCCGCCCAACACCATGCCGCGCGAACGCAAAGCCGGCTGCAAGAACTTCTACTGGAAAGGTTTCACTTCCTGTTAGAGACGTCCAATCCCGGCTCTCCGAGCTCCCCCAGCCGACCAATCAGCTGTTTGTTCCTGAATAATTAATGTAATTATCAATAAAGTAATAAAATGATGACATCAGCGTCTTTTTTTTTCTTAAAGAGGAACACAGCTAACGATCTAATCCTCCCAGACCGTTCTGGTAGGGTTAGGTTCTAACCCAGGGGTGGGCAAACGTTTTATTTCTTGGGGCACATTGAGTTCTAACATTTGGGTCCAGAACAGGATCAGATGGATGGCATGGTTTGGTACCCTCACCTGATTGGCATCTGGAGAAAACATGTGATTTAATTTACGATTAAAATAGAAAAAAAAGCATTAAAACAAAATTTTTTGTTTTGAAATGAGTTTTTAAACGCTTGAAAATCAAATGATGAACTTTTATTTTGAAGTTCTCTGATCCTTTAGGAAGTCATTGTGACGTGAGGGTCTAACAGACTGCAACGACACCCAGGAATCTTAGTCCTGGGACAATGGAGGCCTGACCTGGTTGCTGTAGACACCAGGACCGCGCCAGGTCTGGACTCAAAATACAACAAATCAAAATGACTTTAATTACACAACACAATGATTTTCAAAATAAAATGGATCCACAAGGAAAGCTCCAAGCAGACAAAGAAACTGGTGACCAGATTAATTAAATCTAATTAAAACAAAAGAGAAGGATCATGCTCACGTTGGTTCGTAAACAGTTCCTTGTCTGAGAAGCACAGTATTAATCAGACTGATTATTTACAATAATATGGACAAAACAACGGCTTCTGCTGAACGGTGACGTCACGAGCAGCCACACACCTGCCGTGATTGCTAATAGTGTAGCGAAGGGGCTGCAGGCAACCACCGGAGCTTTCAACAGCCGGTAAGAACTCCAATCATAACACAGCGCGCCTGACGTGCACGCTCTAGATAGGGTGAGGGGCAGGGAGATGGAGAACCCTGGGGGTCTAGAGTAGTCCTGTAGATCAACTCCTCCACACCGTGAGTCCACTCACTCAAGTCTGTCGTGTGATGGCGAGCACATGTCAAACATGGCGCTAGTCCCGCCCACCTGCCACATCTTCATCACTCTCTTCCTGATTGGCTTTTCTTTTTTTTTTTTTCAAAAACATCAAGCGCATTAAATTTCAAATTTAGCGCTTAAAAACGTGCATTTAGCGCTAGTTTTCGCATGCGTAGTGACCCCGATGGCTGTCTATATGAGCGCGCATGGTTATTTTGACAGCGTGCGCATCACGGAGACACGCTCATTTTAATGGGAGCCGTATTGTTGTATTTTTGGTGCCATCTGGTGATGAAAACTCTGAATTTCAGGAAACATGAAACATTAATAAGGTTTATTTACTTATCAGTTCAACTATAGTGATCCTGTTTTGCTATATAGATATCTTCCGTATTCTTCCGTCCCGTTTTTGGCACGTAAAATCTCAAGATCCGTTTGCCCGAGCGCAGCCGTTCAGGGCTCAAAACGACCGGCTCGGAAATGAGATTTACGAATCTATTCAACTTTTTGAAATTTTAATCGGTTTCCGATTTATCGCAAAAAAACACGACAAAAATTGGCCCCATTGGAAATAATGGGATTTTGGCCAAAAACCACATGCTCTTCAAAGCTTTCCAGCTCTGGCATACTTTTAGCTAGAAACACCATTTAAAGTTTAAACGGGTCACAAGGATTTGACCTCTATAACATCTAAAGGACACTTTCATACCTTCTACGGTTTCAGAGCAATCACTTTATAAAAAAAGTGAAAAAATCAGATTTTTTTTTTTTGCCTCTCGCGCACTCTAGAAACAGAGTGGTGAGACAAACCAGACTCTTTGTGTTCAAAAGGCTCTAGCTCCCACAATTTTTGGCGCACCGGAATTTTTTTTATATCAAAACGGAGGAAATTTCGTTACGGAACTTTTACACCTTAAAATTTTTTTCGTCAGAGCAACCGTTTAGCCGCTACGGGCTCCCGAAGGTCAAGAAGTCAGGTTTTATTTTTGTCCCTCTGACCGAAATTTTTTTTTTTCGCCTTCCAAACAAATTTTTATAACTCTTTGAGTTTTTATCCCACAAACATAAATTTTAGCTCAAAACGGAGGAATTTTTGTCCTCTTTCATCCAAGGTGACTCTTGAATCTGTCAGACCAACAGATTTTCCTCTATGGTCCTCAGAAGGAGACCTCCCCCCAAAAAGTGACATTTTTGGACACTAAAATGGCTGCCATTTCTTTTCTGAATTACCATCGCAAATAAAATTACATCCCCAAGTAGATTTCATCGTCCTGCTTCTAAATCTGAAAGAATTTTCTGTTACCGTTTTTGCGCAATTAGCATTTGTTTGCCTTTTCAGAAATTCTCTGTCCCACCTGAGCAGGTGTGTTTTGCCGCCCAATTAATGAGCTCTCACAGGCTCATCTCCTTATAAGGTAATGAAGGAGTCTGTGTGATGTCACAGACATCTCCTTATTTGGAAGTAGGCGGTGCTGGCTGTATGCAGATTCTGTTTCTGTGGTCTTGTGACCTGCATCAGGTGTGTTTTGAGGCGCAATTAAGGAGCTCTGATGAGAAGACAGCTCATTAGAACTTTTCAGTTGTTTTGTTTTCTTAACTTTAAAGCATAATTAGACAACTTTAACAAGATTTTCACAATAAAAGGCCTAAAATAATAAAAAATTATTATATTTTACACATTTTTTTACATTAATTTTTTTCTTTTTTTATTAATTCTTCGTCTTTTTTTAGAATTCAACTTAAAAGCATATTTCGCCATTTTTAATGAGATTTTCACAATAAAAGACAAAACTTTATAAAAATTTAATGTGTTTGAAATCCTTTTCCAGCACATATGTACATTCAGGGTTTTTTTTAGCCAGCTTTCAGGTCATTTTCAGCATCAGAGGATGAAAAAAAAAAAAAAGGGCTTCGGCGTCCTCGCCCCCCGCGAGCAGGCATTCAACGCGCTGTTTCTCCGAAACAGCATACTCTAGTTTTTTTTCATGTTATGCGGTCAGATCAAATCGTTTAATGGACCGCATGTGGCCCGCGGGTCGTGGTTTGCCCACGCCTGGTCTAACATAACCACCTATTTACGTTTAGGGAACCTTATGATAACGTTTCCTGGAGTCTCTGTTTGCTGGGAAGTGGTGCCCAGGTGTGGGTCGCCAGGGAAACAGATGTTTACATAGTTGTGTTTACAGAGACGCGGTCGAGTCTAATTAAGATTTAATGGAGAGAAAAAGAGAGCGTGTAAACACGGAGAGAGCTCATCAATCAGACCTCCTGATGGAACACACACTTTATTAATCACCTGCTGGAGGAATTCACGTGTTCGGAAGCTCCACGCACGCCAAGAGAGAGAGAGACACACACAGCTTCACCAGCTGCTAGGTCAGGCATGAGCAAACTACGGCCTGCAGGCCACATGCGGCCCGTTAAATTGGTTTAATCCGGCCGCTGAACTTAAAAAAAAAATAAATAAATAAACGATGGTAACCATGATCTACATTCCTACCCTCACCATGGTAACCAGGATCTATGTTCCTATCCTCACCATGGTAACCAGGATCTATGTTCCTATCCTCACCATGGTAACCAGGATCTACGTTCCTACCCTCACCATGGTAACCAGGATCTATGTTCCTATCCTCACCATGGTAACCAGGATCTATGTTCCTATCCTCACCATGGTAACCAGGATCTACGTTCCTACCCTCACCATGGTAACCAGGATCTATGTTCCTATCCTCACCATGGTAACCAGGATCTACATTCCTACCCTCACCATGGTAACCAGGATCTATGTTCCTATCCTCACCATGGTAACCAGGATCTATGTTCCTATCCTCACCATGGTAACCAGGATCTATGTTCCTATCCTCACCATGGTAACCAGGATCTATGTTCCTATCCTCACCATGGTAACCAGGATCTATGTTCCTATCCTCACCATGGTAACCAGGATCTATGTTCCTATCCTCACCATGGTAACCAGGATCTACATTCCTACCCTCACCATGGTAACCAGGATCTACGTTCCTACCCTCACCGTGGTAACCAGGATCTACATTCCTACCCTCACCATGGTAACCAGGATCTACATTCCTACCCTCACCATGGAAACCAGGATCTACGTTCCTACCCTCACCATGGAAACCAGGATCTACGTTCCTACGCTCACCATTATTTGAAGCTCCTCTATCCAGTCCTGGGTTCTGGTCCCAGTCCAGCGGGCACTTTTACTGATATTGTCGTGTGTTCCACCAAACAGATGTGTGTGTATGTGTGTGTGTGTTTGTGTATGTGTGTGTGTGTGTGTATGTGTGTATATTTGTGTGTGTGTGTGTGTGTGTGTATGTATGTGTGTGTGTGTATGTGCGTGTGTGTATGTATGTGTGTATGTACCGTATATATGTGTGTGTGTGAGTATGTGTGTGTATGTGTGTGTGTGTGTATGGATGTATATGTATGTGTGTATGTGTGTGTGTGTATGTGTGTGTGTGTGTGTGTGTGTGTATGTGTGTGTGTGTCGTGTTCAGATTAGTTTGTTTTCAAGCGAAAGAAATCAGAAATAATAGAAAACAGATTAAACTCTTATCAGGAGGAGCAGAGTGTGTGTGTGTGTGTCTGTGAGTGTGTGTGTGTGTGTCTGTGAGTGTGTGTGTGTGTGTGTCTGTGAGTGTGTGTGTGAGTGTGTGTGTGAGTGTGTGTGTGTGTGTCTGTGAGTGTGTCTGTGAGTGTGTGTGTGTGTGAGTGTGTGTGTGTGTGAGTGTGTGTGTGTGTGTCTGTGAGTGTGTGTGTGTGTGAGTGTGTGTGTGAGTGTGTGTGTGTTATCTCCACCTCTCAGCTGCTTGGCTCGTCATGGCATCCATTAGTTTCCATGCCGACGAGCGTCTTGTTTCTTGAAGAAACTCAGATTTTTTGACAGAATCTTTCTGCCACAGAACCAGTGACATGCCAAGATGCCAACAGGTTGACCTGGGCACCGGTTCTGGATGATTAATTATACCCACCTAAACCCAGTGATGGAACGTAACGAAGTAAACTTACTTCGTTCCTGTACTTAAGTAAAAAAATTGTGTATCTGTACTTTACTTCAGTAAAATTTTAGACCAGTACTTTTACTTTTACTTCACTACTTTTTAAAAGTCTGTTTTACATTTTTCGTTACATTTTCGTTCAGGAATTTGAAAAATACACAGTTTTTTTTTTTGCGCATCTTGAAGCCGCATCGCCAAAATCAAAAGAAGCAGTTGATCGGGAGAAGAAGTCATGAATCGAGAAACATTTTCCATTCATTCAAAAACCAAACATCAAATATAGAACAAATTAAAAAGAGTCAGAAGATCGTTGTTTGTTGTGTTTACTTCTAAATAAAAAGTTGAGCCATCATTACACAGAGCAGGGGCGGAGCTAGAATTTTCCAAAGGGGGGCGGGGCTTTGACAAAGCCAATAGATAGTGACTGGGGGGCCTCTCCTCCCCCCCAAAACATTTTAAAAAATAAGTGTCATTTTCCTCCATTTTGGGGCCCATTCACTGGCCCTTTAAGAGGATAGCTTGACTTGTCCTCTTTTATTTTATTTATTTATTTATTTATTTTGTGGACCAAAAGAGGCGAGAGAGGGGGGGGGTCACACCCCTGCAGAGTATTTATCCTGGTTACCATGGCGACACCCTATAGCACAACAAATAACATTTGAATTATGATCGAATACTTTTACTTTTTTACAAAAAAAGTACAATTTATACCAATTACTTTTGTACTTTTACTTTTAAAGTACAAAAAGTGAGTACTTCATCCACCGCTGCCTAAACCCAAACAAACCAAGGTCATGTCACCAAAACCAACCCTCTGATTTTCATGCCTCCATCTACCCAGGCATTACCAGCTCAGACCGTGTGCCCATCTGTGCTTCTGTAACACATTGAGAACCCTTTACCAGTCATGCCACTGAAGGATATTATTAGGGTACTGAAGGGTATAAAACTGCCCACAGTTACTCATAGAAAAGATTGTTTTCTCATGGTCCCCTCGCCCGCCACCAGAAGGAGCCCTGGAGCTTCCCTCACCACCCTGATTGAGACACCTGAGGGGATTCTGATGCCACACACCTGTGGCCCCTGCTGCCTATTTAAGGGCAACGACCCCGGACTTCAATGACGGATCATACCATCTCTTCCAGCCAGGTCTCCCTGGTTGCCTGGCACAGCGTCACTGGACTGGCATACTTAAATAAACCATGTTTTCTGCCTTGGCTGTGGGTCCTCCTCCTGCCACCTGTACCCCGCTTCATGACAAAGTGATCATAGATCCTGGTAACCAGGATCTACGTTCCTACCCTCACCATGGTAACCACGATCTACGTTCCTACCCTCACCATGGTAACCAGGATCTACGTTCCTACCCTCACCATGGTAACCAGGATCTACATTCCCACCCTCACCATAGTAACCAGGATCTACGTTCCTACCCTCACCATGGTAACCAGGATCTACGTTCCTACCCTCACCATGGTAACCAGGATCTACATTCCTACCCTCACCATGGTAACCAGTGTGGGTGGTGACTGAAAGAACAAGACCATGGACAGCATCTCACCCAGGAGGATCCAGAAGTGTTTCCTGTCCAGATGTGAGACATAGTCTCTCCAGCAGGTCCAGGGTCTGACTCTGGGTCTCCTCCTGGTGGGACGGAAAACCTCACCAGCGACGGGCCCGGGAGGCATCATGATCCGATCCAGAAGATGGATGCCCGCTGGACGAATGAGACGAATGAGGGTTTATATGTCACATACTTGTCGCCCAAAGTAGAGCAAGAAGCAAGAAGGGTGAGGGTTTGAGTCCCAGAGTGAAAGCAAGGCTTGAAATAATGGTCCTTCTGTGTGTAGTTTGCATGTTCTACCTGTGTATGTGTGGGTTTTCTCTGGTTTCCTTTAAAAACATACATGTTAGGTTGATTGGCAGCCTGGTGTGTGTGTGTGTGTGTGTGACTGGCAACCCGTTCAAGATGTACCCCACCTCTCGCCAGGATAGGCTCCAACGCCCTGAGACTCTGGTGGCTGGGCTCTCTCAGAGATAGTGGGAAGAGCTCTGCCATCCTGGAGGAGCCATGGCAGGGTGGTAAGGTGGTTCAAGCGTCTGGTTAGGATGCCACCCTCACTGGTGAGGTTTTCTGGGCATGTCCCACCAGGAGGAGACCCAGAGGCAGACCCTGGACCTGCTGGTACCTCCCTAAGGGAACACCTCAAGATCCTCCTGGGCGAGCTGGTGGATGCAGCCGGGAGAGAGAAGCCTAGGCATCCCGTCCAGGGTATTGCCCTGGCAACCCGGCCCTATAACTGGAAGTTGACTCGCTGCCCGTCCCGGGGGAGGAGTTTTCCTGACCAAGACGGAGGGTGAAAGGAACACGGGCTGCATGGCATGGTGGATCCCTCTTTCCAGCTGAAGAACTACAAACATGGCGGATGGATTTTTGTGTTTATGTCACGGCGTCATCTCTGCTCTCTGATTGGGTTAAACAGATTCTCTCGCCCTCTCCTGATGTGGGCGTCGCTGATGAATGAAAACCTGTTTACTTGCTGCTTTATTCATGCCCACTCGTATCAGCCAATCAGAGAGCTAGATTTTAACTTCCTGTTATGAATGATGACCTTAACCCCGCCCCTCTCCCTCCAGAATCCCGCTGAGTGTCGGCGAAGCTGATGATCAATCCCCCGCTGCTCATCGATTAGTCGGGTCTGATGGGCACGCTCACCCCCTGCCAGGTGACTGATTACTCCTCCTAATGGGATGCCGTGTGATTGGTCAGGCCGTTGCCATGACGCAGAGTCTCCCGCCGTTACTTTAGACATGACTTTTGATGCCCAGCGGAGAAACGTTTTTCTCATGTTAATCGTTTTATTATCAAAACAAGAAACAAACAGTAAACAGCAGGCGGCACCAGGCGGGCACAGGGGGTAGCAGGCGGTTACCGCGGTAACGCCAGAGGGCAGGAGTGAACATTTCCTTGGTTACCAGCAGGAGATAAGAGCAGGGACATCCTGGTTCAGGTCTAGAGGAACCAGGAGTGCCAGTACCACCTGGGTAAGGTGGTAAAGGCTGACGATTGGTTGGTATAGAAACATTGGCATGGGATTCATTTTACTGCAGGACAGGGAACACCTCAGGATGGCAGGATGCACCCGTCTCCTCCTGGTAGGACAGGTACAAAACGTAGATCCTGGTTACCATGGTGAGGATAGGAACGTAGATCCTGGTTACCATGGTGAGGGTAGGAACATAGATCCTGGTTACCATGGTGAGGGTAGGAACGTAGATCCTGGTTACCATGGTGAGGGTAGGAACATGGATCCTGGTTACCATGGTGAGGGTAGGAACGTAGATCCTGGTTACCATGGTGAGGGTAGTAACGTAGATCCTGGTTACCATGGTGAGGGTAGGAATGTAGATCCTGGTTACCATGGTGAGGGTAGGATGGTAGATCCTGGTTACCACGGTGAGGGTAGGAACATAGATCCTGGTTACCATGGTGAGGGTAGGAACGTAGATCCTGGTTACCATGGTGAGGGTAGGAATGTAGATCCTGGTTACCATGGTGAGGGTAGGAACGTAGATCCTGGTTACCATGGTGAGGGTAGTAACGTCGATCCTGGTTACCATGGTGAGGGTAGGAACATAGATCCTGGTTACCATGGTGAGGGTAGGAACGTAGATCCTGGTTACCATGGTGAGGGTAGGAACATAGATCCTGGTTACCATGGTGAGGGTAGGAACGTAGATCCTGGTTACCATGGTGAGGGTAGCAACGTAGATCCTGGCTTCGATCAGCTGGGATCAGCCCTGGCACTACCCACCCCCGTCAGGGATGAACCGTTCAGAAGATGAATGAAGTTCTACGGCCTGTGACCTCATGCCCTTCCTCCTGCCCCTCTCCCCTCCTGCCCTGTCCCTAGCCCCCTCCTTGCCCCTGTCCATGCCCTCATCCCTCACTGATTTAAAACGGCTCATTTCCCGTCAGCGTGACGTCAGCAGCTGGTGATAAAAGCGGGTCGTCGGGCAGAGGGAGTAAATCAGAGACCTCCAGGTGGTGACAACATGTTCTCCTCAGCCCGCCTCCTCCTGCTGCTCCTCAGCGCCTCCTTCAGCTGCTCCGCTGCCGCACAGAGGGACCCCAAACTCCGCTTGCTGCTGCACAGGAACCCGCTGCTCAAACAGGTGGAGCACACACACACACACACACACACACACACACACACACACACACACACACACACACACACACACACACACACACACACACACACACACACTTATACACACACACACACACAGACACACACAGATATACACAGATATACACACACACACGCACATACACACACACTTATTCATACACATACACACACACACACACACTTATACACACACACACAGACACACACAGATATACACAGATATACACACACACACGCACATACACACACACTTATTCATACACGCACACACACACATTCACATGCACATACACACACATTCACACACACACACACACACACACACATAGACACACATAGATATACATACACAGACATACACACACACACATACACACACTCATACACACACACACACATATATACACATACACATAAACACACACAGATATACACACACACACATACATACAGAAACACACATATAGAAACACACACATAGAGACACACACACACACACACTCACACACACAAACTTTAAAACTGATTCATTTCAGTTTAATTTATGAATGAAAATGAATTAAAAAATCATTAAAAATGAGGTTAAAGTTTTAAAAACAGGATTTTTTTTTCACTTCTTTATGAAGAAATATATATTTTTTGTTTTTAAATCTTTTTTATCATCATTTTATTTGTTTATTAAATCTTTAAATCTTTTAATAAACTGTTAAATTTCTGTTTTTGTTTGTTTTAAAGAAAAAAAGGTAAAAATGAAGTATTTTGTTGTTTTCTTTTTTGTAAAAATTTTTTATTTGTTAAATTTTCATTTTAAAAATTGAATAAAAAATGAATTAATAAAAAAAATTGATTAAAAAAATGGTTTTTTTTTCGTTTTTAATTTTTTTTAATTAATAATAATTAAATTATTTTAAAACTAAACTAATCATTAAATAAAAAACAATTGATTTAAAAACTAATTTAAATCAATTGTGTGTGTGTGTGTGTGTGTGTGTGTGTGTGTGTGTGTGTGTGTGTGTGTGTGTGTGTGTGTGTGTGTGTGTGTGTGTGTGTGTGTGTGTGTGAGTTTAAAAAAAAATGAGCAAAAAGAAAAAAAAAAAAGTCCTAAAATTCAAACATTTTTTTTACCCCCAAAAAAATCTTATTTTTTTTTGTTTACAAATAAATTTTTTTAAAAAAAGAAAAAAACTAAATAAAAAATGTAATAAAAATGTAAATAAATCACATAAAAAATAACTTTAGTTATTTTTTGTTGACAGGTAGAGGGAGGGGGGATACAAGGGGAGAGGGCGGAGGGGTCGGTGTGGAGGGCGCACGCCCTGTTACCAGAGGGGTGAGGGTTTCATCCACGCCCGGACGGGCAAAGGTTATACCCAGGTGTCCCTTAAGGTTTCATGGGTTTGAGTCCTGGGTGGGGGTGAGGCTCGGAGCTCGGGTCTTTCTGTGTGTAGTTTACATGTTCTACTTGTGTATGTGTGGCTTTTCTCTGGTTTAAAAACATACATGTTAGGTTGATTGGCCGGTAGGAATGAGTGTGTGTGTGCGTGTGTGCGTGCGTGTGTGCGTGTGTGTGTGTGTGTGTGTGTGAGACCCAACATCAGACTGACGACCTGTTCGGGGTGTATCTAGTATACATCCAACGCCCTGAGACTCTGACGGGGATACAAGCAGCTGAAATGATCTTCCTCTGCAGGGTGGGCGGGGTCTCTCAGAGATAGAGGGAGGAGCTTGGAGTAGAGCCCCTCCTCCTCCAGGTTGAGAGAACCCAAATGGGGTGGTACGGGCATCTGGTTAGGATGCCTCCCTCCTTGGCATTGTGTTCCGTTTCAGTAGGAGGAGACCCAGAGGCAGACCCTGGACCTGCTGGAGGGACTATGTCTCACATCTGGACAGGGAACACCTCAGGATCCTCCTGGGTGAGATCGAGGATGCAGCCGGGGTGAGAGAAGACTGGGTTTACCGTTTGAGGCTATTACCCCCAGCGACCCGGCCCTGGATAAGCAGAAGACGGAATAGAAAGAATGGAACGGACACAGTAATGGCTGCCATTGATCACCAATTCTGTTTGTCACAGCTAAGGCGTTGGAGGGATCCGATTCCTCGGGATCCGATTCCTCGGGATTCGATTCCTCGGGATTCGATTCCTCGGGATTCGATTCCTCGGGATTCGATTCCTCGGGATTCGATTCCTCGGGATCCGATTCCTCGGGATCTGATCTCCGTTTTTTCCGGATGACTGGTCCTGTTGGTTTCATTAGTCCGTGATCTCACGCTCTGATTGAACCCATTTAATACCAGGTGTGAAGTGGGCGGGGATGGGTATGGGAGCCTCCCAATCAGGGTGGAGTGCTACAGGTCAGGGACGGGGTACTGCTCCCATTGGAGGAGGTTATCTCAATGGGTGAAGGGATGGAGCGAGAGATAAACAGAGCGGTGCAGTGTCTGAAATAATTAGGATGAAAGATCAAAGTCACACACACACACACACACCCTCCTTCCCTCTATAAGACACCCAGGTTCTGAGCCCTCCCCCTCTGTGTCTCCCCCAGGACATGACCCGCTCCTCCCTGTCGGACCTCCTCCTTTCGGACCTCCTGCAGAACGAAGCCCTGGAGGAGGACACCGGGTTCCCGCTGGGTGAAGGAGAACCGGAGGACATCCGTCTGGACCTGGAACGGGCCGCCGCCGGCGGGCCGCTGCTAGCTCCACGGGAACGAAAAGCCGGGTGTAAAAACTTCTTCTGGAAAACTTTCACTTCCTGTTGAAACTTTTCAAAATAAATGTTTTTAAGTCTTTATTTGAAATAAAATCTGTTTGAGAAAAAAATGATGAGTTTGTAAACGTGTCGTGTTTTCACTTCCTGTTACGATGCCCCGCCCGTCATCGGGACCACCCTCACCCTGTGGTACTCTCATCGTCCTGCCGAGCACCTACGATTGGTCCTCTCATCGTCCTGCCGAGCCCCTACGATTGGTCCTCTCATCGTCCTGCCGAGCCTCTACGATTGGTCCTCTCATCGTCCTGCCGAGCCCCTACGATTGGTCCTCTCATCGTCCTGCCGAGCCCCTACGATTGGTCCTCTCATCGTCCTGCCGAGCCCCTACGATTGGTCCTCTCATCGTCCTGCCGAGCCCCTACGATTGGTCCTCTCATCGTCCTGCCGAGCCTCTACGATTGGTCCTCTCATCGTCCTGCCGAGCCCCTACGATTGGTCCTCTCATCGTCCTGCCGAGCCTCTACGATTGGTCCTCTCATCGTCCTGCCGAGCCTCTACGATTGGTCCCCTCATCCCTGCCGAGCCCCTACGATTGGTCCTCTCATCGTCCTGCCGAGCCCCTACGATTGGTCCTCTCATCGTCCTGCCGAGCCCCTACGATTGGTCCTCTCATCGTCCTGCCGAGCCCCTACGATTGGTCCTCTCATCGTCCTGCCGAGCCCCTACGATTGGTCCTCTCATCGTCCTGCCGAGCCTCTACGATTGGTCCTCTCATCGTCCTGCCGAGCCCCTACGATTGGTCCTCTCATCGTCCTGCCGAGCCCCTACGATTGGTCCCCTCATCGTCCTGCCGAGCCCCTACGATTGGTCCTCTCATCGTCCTGCCGAGCCCCTACGATTGGTCCTCTCATCGTCCTGCCGAGCCCCTACGATTGGTCCTCTCATCGTCCTGCCGAGCCCCTACGATTGGTCCTCTCATCGTCCTGCCGAGCCCCTACGATTGGTCCTCTCATCGTCCTGCCGAGCCCCTACGATTGGTCCTCTCATCGTCCTGCCGAGCCTCTACGATTGGTCCTCTCATCGTCCTGCCGAGCCCCTACGATTGGTCCTCTCATCGTCCTGCCGAGCCTCTACGATTGGTCCTCTCATCGTCCTGCCGAGCCCCTACGATTGGTCCTCTCATCGTCCTGCCGAGCCCCTACGATTGGTCCTCTCATCGTCCTGCCGAGCCCCTACGATTGGTCCTCTCATCGTCCTGCCGAGCCCCTACGATTGGTCCTCTCATCGTCCTGCCGAGCCCCTACGATTGGTCCTCTCATCGTCCTGCCGAGCCCCTACAATTGGTCCCCTCGATGCCCGACCTCCTGGTCCCACTGGTCACTCATCTTGCCAACGTCTGTCTGGTTCTGAACTTCCTGTAATAAACTGGTTAAGAATGCCAATGCATCTGGGTCCTACTTCACCACCCTCACCACCATCGTGACCCAATCATGGCAGACTGTACCAGCTCATAAAACATTTCAAATACTAAACCAGGGTCGCCCAACCGGTCGATCGTGGTCTACAGGTCGTCCGTGGACTGGTTCCAAGTTGACTGCCAGGTGGATAGAAAATTAAAAAAAGGATGTAGTGAAGTAAATGTTTACAGCTTGGCGATGTTGGCACTAAATTTAGCGGGTGTTCAGACCGTCTAGTCGTTAAAGTCGCTCAGAATTCATGACTTTTGAGGTGTTTTTTTTTAAAGCGTCAATATAGTCTCTTTTTTTAGTTTTATTGTAGTTTTTTGAGTCTGACGTGAAAGCACGTAGTTAAGTCTGTTCTCAACGAGCAGCTCCTATTGCTAAGCCCTCTCCCAAAGCACTGCGTGTGCGCAGAGTGTGTGTGTGTGTATCTGTATGTGTATGTGTGTGCATATGTATGAGAGTGTATCTCTATTTCTGTATCTCTATGGGTGTGTGTGTGTGTGTATTTATGTATATACCATCACTACCACCATCACTACCACCCTAAACCAGGGTCGCCCAACTGGTCGATCTCGGTCTACAGGTCGTCCGAGGAGTGGTTTGTAGTTGACTGCCAGGTGGGTAGAAAATAAAAATGATGTGTGTGTGTGTATACAAATATGACCATATCACTCCATCCTCAAATCCCTCCACTGGCTACCCGTTAAATATAGACCTCCTCACCCATCAGTGCATACACGGCACTGCACCTGTTTATCTCCAAGAACTCCTAACCCTCCACACCACTGTCCGAGACCTGTGCTCCTCCTCCTCCTCCTAACCCTCCACACCACTGTCTGAGACCTGCACACCTCCTCCTCCTCCTAACCCTCCACACCACTGTCCGAGACCTGTGCTCCCCCTCCTCCTCCTAACCCTCCACACCACTGTCTGAGACCTGCGCTCCTCCTCCTCCTAACCCTCCACACCACTGTCTGAGACCTGTGCTCCCCCTCCTCCTCCTAACCCTCCACACCACTGTCTGAGACCTGCGCTCCTCCTCCTCCTAACCCTCCACACCACTGTCTGAGACCTGTGCTCCCCCTCCTCCTCCTAACCCTCCACACCACTGTCTGAGACCTGCGCTCCTCCTCCTCCTCCTCCTAACCCTCCACACCACTGTCTGAGACCTGCGCTCCTCCTCCTAACCCTCCACACCACTGTCTGAGACCTGCGCTCCTCCTCCTAACCCTCCACACCACTGTCTGAGACCTGCGCTCCTCCTCCTAACCCTCCACACCACTGTCTGGGACCTGCGCTCCTCCTCCTAACCCTCCACACCACTGTCTGAGACCTGCGCTCCTCCTCCTAACCCTCCACACCACTGTCTGAGACCTGTGCTCCTCCTCCTCCTAACCCTCCACACCACTGTCTGAGATCTGCGCTCCTCCTCCTCCTCCTTCCTGCACCAACCAAGGACCAAACTCTTCACTATGGGGGACGGGCCTTCCAGGCAGCTGCTCCACGGCTCTGGAACGATCTTCCAGAGAGCTTGAGGGCTCCACAAAAAAGACTGAAGACATTTTTATTTCTAAAGACTGAAAAACAAAGTTTTTAGTGGGTTTTTTTGTGGTTTTATTTATTTTGCTGTTTTTTGTTCCTTTTTTTTGGTCATTGTAGCACTTTGAGATCTCCACTGGAGATAGAAAGTGTGTTACAAATAAATTTTTTATTATTATATGTGTGTGTGTGTGTGTGTTTCCACACTATCTTCTCTTTTCACAATTAAAGATCAGATGAGTGACAGCTGGGACACACACACCGACAGGAAGTGAATAATTACATCTCACTGAAGGACCACGAAGCAGGTGTGTGTGTGTGTGTGTGTGTGTGTGTGTGTGTGTACGTCACCATGACGTCATGTGTTTACAGCATGGAGAAAACGGTCTTTATGAGGATTCTAAGTAAACTTTTAATTGTGAGAGCTTTTATTGTGAAAAATTATATTTAAATAAACCGGAAGAAGTCTAATTAAAAGCACCTGTAACTTTTATTAACTGGGTTACCTAACTAGTTCCTTTTACTAGTTAACCCACATTCTACCCAGCGGAGAGCCAACTGTCCTGTGCTCCAATAGGCGGGTGAAGTGGATGCCAGGCTGCCAACACCTGGTACCGTCAGACCTCAGAAGATAAGCAGGCGGGTTCTGGGCAGGACTTTGATGGGAGACCACTGGAACCCCTGTTACTCCAGAGGGACGGTCGGACCCCTGGTACTCCAGAGGGACGGACGGACCCCTGATTGGTTGGTGATGGTCAGTCTGGATCTGGTGTGTGTGTGATTGGTTGGTGATGATCAGTCTGGATCTGGTGTGTGTGTGATTGGTTGGTGATGATCAGTCTGGATCTGGTGTGTATGTGATTGGTTGGTGATGGTCAGTCTGGATCTGGTGTGTATGTGATTGGTTGGTGATGGTCAGTCTGGATCTGGTGTGTGTGTGATTGGTTGGTGATGGTCAGTCTGGATCTGGTGTGTGTGTGATTGGTTGGTGATGATCAGTCTGGATCTGGTGTGTGTGTGATTGGTTGGTGATGGTCAGTCTGGATCTGGTGTGTGTGTGATTGGTTGGTGATGGTCAGTCTGGATCTGGTGTGTGTGTGATTGGTTGGTGATGATCAGTCTGGATCTGGTGTGTGTGTGATTGGTTGGTGATGATCAGTCTGGATCTGGTGTGTGTGTGATTGGTTGGTGATGGTCAGTCTGGATCTGGTGTGTGTGTGATTGGTTGGTGATGGTCAGTCTGGATCTGGTGTGTGTGTGATTGGTTGGTGATGATCAGTCTGGATCTGGTGTGTGTGTGATTGGTTGGTGATGATCAGTCTGGATCTGGTGTGTGTGTGATTGGTTGGTGATGGTCAGTCTGGATCTGGTGTGTGTGTGATTGGTTGGTGATGATCAGTCTGGATCTGGTGTGTGTGTGATTGGTTGGTGATGATCAGTCTGGATCTGGTGTGTGTGTGATTGGTTGGTGATGATCAGTCTGGATCTGGTGTGTGTGTGATTGGTTGGTGATGGTCAGTCTGGATCTGGTGTGTGATTGGTTGGTGATGGTCAATCTGGATCTGGTGTGTGTGTGATTGATTGGTGATGGTCAGTCTGGATCTGGTGTGTGTGTGATTGGTTGGTGATGGTCAGTCTGGATCTGGTGTGTGATTGGTTGGTGATGGTCAGTCTGGATCTGGTGTGTGATTGGTTGGTGATGGTCAGTCTGGATCTGGTGTGTGTGTGATTGGTTGGTGATGATCAGTCTGGATCTGGTGTGTGTGTGATTGGTTGGTGATGGTCAGTCTGGATCTGGTGTGTGTTTGATTGGTTGGTGATGGTCAGTCTGGATCTGGTGTGTGATTGGTCGTTGGAGCTACAGGAAACCCACATTTTGCCCGCAGGAGATCAATAAAGGATCTGAATCCATGCAGCAAGACGTGATGCCAGGAGACGTGATGCCAGTCTCTTCTTCTCGTGGGCGTCGTGATGAAAAGATTCTGCAGGTGTTCTTCGTCTCCTTTACTTTGACTCAATAAACAGGAAGCCGCGCTTCAGCCCGACAGCC
This sequence comes from Neostethus bicornis, assembly GCA_902685375.1. Lineage (NCBI taxonomy): Eukaryota > Metazoa > Chordata > Actinopteri > Atheriniformes > Phallostethidae > Neostethus > Neostethus bicornis. Next base: position 263,481 of record LR738546.1, on the reverse strand, counting down.
AATCAGGAGCCGGCGTTTCCTCAATGAGCCCTAATGAATTTAATTACAGCTGAGAGCCGCGACCTGCTGGTGGCGCCGTGCCACACACCTGCACACCGCACACCCACTGATGCTTCTCAAGGTCAGAAGTCATGCTGCCATTCACTGGTTTGAACCAATCAGAATGCAGGAACATAAACCGGTTGTCACGGTGATGTTATCACCTATCTGCAGCAGTAAGAGAGACGCTCAACCCATCCGTCTCAGGGCATCGTGGGTAAAATAAGGGGCAGCTGTAGGTGGGTGATAGCGAGGAGGCGGAGCTTCAGACAAAGAGAATCAGTCACAGGTCAGAGGTCAGCTCCGCCCACCCCGCCTGCTCTTGTTTTCATGGCACAGAGAAAAGATGACGTCCTTAAGCGGGCGAGAGGAATCGGAAAAAGGCAAAATGGAGGGGGATCCGGGCTGAATGGTGGCCCTACAGCAAGAAGGTCAGGGAGTCCTGAAATGAGGGGGCGGGGTTTGAAAGGCTTCCTTTCTGTGTGTAGTCTGCATGTTCTACATGTGTATGTGTTGGTTTTCTCCAAGAACTAGATTGGTTGCCCCTTGGAATGAGTGTGTGTGTTTGTGTGTGTGTATGTGTGTGTGTGTGTGGGGCAGGGAGGGGGATCTGTGACAGGCTGGTGACCTGTTCTAGGTGTACCCTGCCTCTTAACAAAGTAGGCCCCGACCCCCGTGACGTCATTAAGAATGGACGGTTCAGAAAATTAATGAATGAAAAATGTTAAATTCTTTGTAAATACAGCGTTTTAACACTAGGTGGCGACAAAGCTTTGATTTCAGGAAAATAATGGAGTGTGTGTGTGTGTGTGTGTGTGTGTGTGTGTGTGTGTGTGTGTGTGTGTGTGTGTGTGTGTGTGTGTGTGTGTGTGTGTGTGTGTGTGTGTGTATGTGTGGATGTGTGTGTGAGTGGATGTGTGTGTGAGTGGATGAGTGTGTGTGTGTGTGTGTGTGAGTGGATGAGTGTGTGTGTGTGTGTGTATATGTTTGTGTGTATGTGTGTGTGTGTGTGTGTGAGTGTGTGTGTGTGTGTGTGTGTATATGTTTGTGTGTATGTGTGTGTGTGTGTGTGTGTGTGTGAGTGTGTGTGTGTGTGTGTGTGTGTGTGGGTGTATGTGTGTATGTGTGTGTTTACATGTGTGTGTGTGTATGTTTGTGTGTATATGTGTGTGTGTGTGTGTGAGTGAGTATGTATGTGTGTGTGTGTGAGTATGTATGTGTGTGTGTGTGTTTATGTGTGTGTGTGTATGTGTGTGTGTGTGAGTATGTATGTGTGTCTGTGTGTGTGTGATGACGTCCAGTCGTTTATCAAACTTAATTAAAATAATTAGAAAAAGAGTTTTATAAAGAATCCAAATTATTTTAAAATAATTATAAATATTTATTTAATAAAACAAACTTTTTAAAAACTCAAACCAGCTTAGATGTCATTTCTGCAACTTTGGCGGCATCCTGTGGCCACTGCGTGGAACTACAACAAATAAAATTAATGATCCAGACCCCGGACCACCAGGAGGAGACCCAGAGGTAGACCCCGGACCACCAGGAGGAGACCCCGGACCACCAGGAGGAGACCCAGAGGCAGACCCCGGACCACCAGGAGGAGACCCCGGACCACCAGGAGGAGACCCAGAGGCAGACCCCAGACCTACTGAGCAGGTCTGAGGGACACCTTCGGATCCTCCTGGGTGAGATTGAGGATGCAGCCGGAATGAGAGAAGCCTGGACTTCCTGTCTGAGGATGCTGTCTCCTGATTGGTGGAACTTCTCTGTTACTCTCTTCTGATTGGTTGCCCACAAAAAAAAAAGTGGTTCAGAATTCATCTGCTTGTATCATCACAGACACTCCACCCTACCTGGCTCTACACCCCATACCTGCATCTGGGTCTCCTCCTGGTAGGAGGTGCCCGGAACACCTCACCCGAGAGGGGGGCATCCTGACCAGATGCCTATACCACCCCATCTGGCTTCTCTTGACTTGGAGGAGGAGCGGGTCGACGCCGAGCTCCTCCCTCTATCTCTGACTGGGAGCCCAGTCACCATGCAGGGGAAGCTCGTTTCAGCCTTGGACCTCCATACCTCTCTCTGACCTGCTCCCTCTCTCCGCTCCTCCTCTTCTATCCAGTTCTCTGTCAGAGCGTCCAACTCCTTCTGTACCTCGCCCTAGGAACTCCCTCCCTCCTGACCTCTTGACCTCATCCGTACATCTACTTCTTTTCTTCCTCATATCTGATCGTGGATACTGAAGTCTATCTGGCTGATTAGAGGAGAGGCAGGGTACACTCAGAGAGGGTCACCAGTCTGTTGGCACACACACAGGAAACTACACACACACACACACACACACACACACACACACACAGATAAAATTTATTTATTATTATTATTATTTAAAAACTGTAGTTGCAGTCTGTGACCAGCAGAGGGCGAAAAAAACAACATTCACTCAGTAAAATTATTACCATTATTATTTTATTAATAAAACCAATAACAAAAAATAAGAAAACAACAAAAATAAAATAAAAAATTAAGAAAAAAATAAAATTAAGAAAACAATAAAAATGAAGAAAAAATAGAAATTAGAATTAGAATCTACTTTAATGATCCCACACATGGGAAGTTTGTGTGTCACAGCAACAACTTCCTATCTGCTAAGTGAGTCGTTGTAGAGCCCGAAAAAAATTTAAGAAAAAAATAAATAAGTGAATAAATAAGTAAATGTAAAGAAAAAATTTAAAATAAAAAACTGCACTAGCGGTCTGTGACCAGCAGAAGGTGACAAAAAACAACATTCGTTCAATAAAATTAATCTTATTATTATTTTATTAATAAAACCAACGACAAAAAATAAGAAAAAGATCAAAATTAAGCAAAATAAAATTAAGAAAAAAAATACATTAAGACAACAATAAAAAATAAAATTAAGAAAAATTAAAATAAATAAATAAAAAAAATACAAAAATAAAATTAAAGAAAAAATTAAATTAAAGAAAATATTAAATTAAGAAAAAAAATCAAATAGATAAAAAAAAAATACAAAAAGGAAGAAAAAATTAAAATAAAAAAACATTAAGAATTTTTTTAAATGTAGTTTCCTCTTGCAGCCAGCAGGGAGCACCAGTCAAACCTGACGCCGTTAAATCCGGACTCTTAGAAGAAAAAACGTGTTGATTTGGAGAGGAAAGAGGACAGGGGTCAAGAGACAGGCACGAGGCGGGCACAAGGCGGGCACGAGTCCAGGACTGAGAGAAGAGACGTTAGACCAGAGTCTAAACCAAGGGTAGGCAAACTTTATGGTTCGTGGGCAACATTGAGTTCTTACATTTGACCTGGAGCGAATGGATGGCATGGTTTGGTACCCACTAGATTAGACCAATAGAATGGCGCTAGATTTTAAACACTGTTTATTTTGTGGGCATCACGGAGACACACACATTTTAATGGGAGCAGTGTTGGTGTAGATTTGGTGCCACCTGGTGACGAAAAATCAGAATTACAGAAAAATAAAACATTAACAAGGTTTATTTATTTATTTTTTTAAGTCCTGATGGACCGGGTTTAAGTATTTAACGGGTCACATGTGGCCCGCGGGCCGTAGTTTACCCGTGTCTGGTCTAAAGGACTGAGGGCAGATGTTAAACCGGGTCAGAGGGCAGACATGTTGGGCTTCCAGGTGAGTAGATTTGAGGTCGAAGGTCGGAGTTCGAAAAAAAAAAACCAGAACATAGAAGAAAAAAAAGAAGAAAAAAATTTTTACAAATGAATATCTTCTTTTTGTGACTCAGTTTTTGGCCCCTTGTTGCCCTTTTGTGGCCCCCCTTGGAGCCCCTCTAAAGCCCCCTTGTGGCCCCCTAGGATCCCCTCTGAAGCCCCCTTGTGGCCCCGTTGGATCCCCTCTAAAGCCCCCTTGTGGCTTCTTTAAAGCCTCCTTTGGGGTCTTTGTTTAGTCCCGTTTCTGTCCCTCTGTGGCACCTTTGCAGCCCCCTTTGTGACCTGCCTTGGAGCCTCTTTAAAGCCTCTTTGTGATCCCTTTTGTAACCCCTTCGTGGCCCTTTTTTTGGCCCCTTTGCAGCCCCTTTGAACCCCCTTTGGGGTCCTTTTTTAACCCATTTGAAGCCCTTTCGTTTCCCCCTTGGCTGCCCCCTTGATGCCCCTACGTGGCCTCCTTGTTGCCCCTTTGCAGCCCCCCTTAGAGCCCCTTTAAAGGCCCCTTGTGGCTCTTTTGTAACACCTTTGAAGATCTTTTGCAGCTCATTTGAAGCTCCTCCGTAGCCCCTGTTTTGTTCCAATTAGGCCCCTTTATGGTCCCTCTGTGGCTCCTCTGCATCCCCTTTGCAGCCCGTTTGTGGCCCCCTTGTGGCCCCTTTTAGCCCCTTTTGTTGCCCCTTTGTGGCACCCTTAGATCCCCTTTAAGACCTCCTTTTGGCCCCTTTTGTAGCCCTTTCACAGCCTCTTTGAACCCCCTTTGGGGCCCGTTTGTAACTCCTTCGTAGCCCTTGTTTGGTCCCTTTTTGTCCCTTTATGGTCCCTCTGTGGTCCCTCTGTGGCATCCCCCCTTGGAGCCCCGTTGTGGCCCCTCTTTGGTAGAAAAATCAAGTTTAATTAAAATTAATTTTCACTTTAAAACCATCTTAATGATAACGAGTGTCTTAATTAACCTTTAACAAGACGTCTGTCTCACATCCACGGGGTGAGAACCTCGTGCCAGCCTGGTCATATCCACCTCGAACTGCCCAGGGGCAAGCACTCAACCCAAACAATGCCACCTCTGTCCAGCAGGTGGCAGGAGGAGATAAGGGCATGCTTAAGTTGGCTCCGCCCAGAAATGAATATTAATAAATTGACAGCCAATCAAACGTCAGGTTCAGCCCAATCAAATTTACATAACCAATCAGAATGAGGCATCCAGCCTGGCAATGAAAAGGCCCAGCCTGCAAACGGGTATCCTTAAAACGAGTGAACTTCTGCCAATCAAACTTTGGTTGGCATGAACTTTTAATGCTGCAACCCCCGTCGTGCCCTCTTTGTACCCTCTCTATGCCCCCCGTGTCCCTACATCTACAGCCACTGATCTGTAACGTTCGTCTCGTTTCTGCCTCGTGACGGGCACGGCCTTCACTTTTAGAATTTTACCCACGTCTAGTCTGTTGCCATGGCAACCACAGAACCAGGAAGTAGCTTCTTAAAGGTACAAGCCCCTTTTCACTGGAGACCCCGCCCACAGCCAATCAGACTGACTCATAAAAAAAACTGTCAGTCATTTTATAGTTAATTTAATCGCTGCATCTGATTGGACGGTTAATTAAAACTAAGGCATGGGCAGCTTCACCAGGCATGGTTCCCTTCATAGGGGGTTTGCCTGGCACCTCATCAAGGACCTGTTTACCTTGGGTGACCCCACCATGGGTATTACATAGCTCCTAGAATCATTGGGGTGCCCACCATAAGGTGGCGGCTCTAGGAGAAGATGCAGCCGGGGTGAGCGAAGCCTGGGCTTCCCGTCTGAGGGTGTTGCCCCTGGCGACCAGGCCCAGGGTAAGCGGAAGAGTCAGGTAAACCAGTCTGAACGGTTGCCCTGGTAACGGTTAAACCGGTTCTACTCGTTTCCTGTTTGAAAACACTTTGCCCTCGTTTTTCAAAGTGTAACAAACGGTTTAAAAACCAGACGTTGGCATGAAATCCATCAGAGCAGGTGTTGGGTGGTCCTGTTACCCCAAGAATGCCCCCTCCTCTTGCTCCCTGTCTCACCTGGATGGCAGGATGGAGGGTGTCCCCACATGTGGGCGGCACAGTAGGTCTCACAGCAAGAAGGTCAGGGGTTCAAGTCCCATGGTAACCAGGATCTATGTTCCTACCCTCACCATGGTAACCAGGATCTACGTTGCCACCCTCACCATGGTAACCAGGATCTACGTTCCTACCCTCGCCATGGTAACCAGGATCTACGTTCCTACCCTCATCATGGTAACCAGGATCTACGTACCTACCCTCACCATGGTAACCAGGATCTACGTTCCTACCCTCACCATCCGTGTAGTCCCTCATTCATCCAGGAGTGATCCATAGTAGAAAAAGTTTCAAAAAAGTCTTCTGGACAGTTTAATTCTTCAACGAGACGTTTCGACTTCCATCCGGAAATCATTTTCAATCTGAATGTAATGGACTGGAACCTGGATCCATTTATACTAACCTGAGTAACAGGTAAAAAAAGTGTAAGAAGGGCTCGACCAATGAGAATGTTCCTTAAGATGGCCGTGAATGGCTCCTATTGTAGCCACAGACCAGTAAACAAACCTATTATAAAAATGCTAAAAGCCTAGTGAAAAGAGAAACCTGCTAACGAGAGGCGTGAAACTGAGTCACGAGGTGTCATCTTTAGTCCATGGCTTCAAAAGGCTGCTATAGATACCGGGCAAAACGTATCTAACACCTCCATTCCGATTCAGTGAGGGATTCTCTTTCATCACAAAAATGGCTTCTTTCACCCCTCTTTCAAACCAACCTTTCTCTCTACTTAGAATCTTCACCTCACTGTCCTCAAAAGTGTGTTTGGTGGATTTAAGATGCAGATGTACAGCAGACTGTGGACCACTAGAGGCTTCTCTTCTGTGTTGGTAAAGTCTTTTGTGGAGTGGTTGTTTTGTTTCCCCAATGTAGTTTTCTTTGCAGCTCCCTTCACTGCACCGGATCGAATAAACTACATTGCTCTGTTTTTCCGTAGGCATCTTGTCTTTAGGATGTACTAGTTTTTGACGTAATGTGTTGACCGGTTTAAAGAAAACCGGGATGTCATGTTGTCTGAAGATTCTCTGTAACTTCTCGGACAGTCCTGACACGTAGGGAATAGAGACTCCATTTTTTCTCTTCTCAGTTTCTGTTTCCCTGTTCTCGTGTTTCTTGGACGCTCTCACCCTATTCAGGGCCCATTTGGGGTAGCCACAGACAGAGAGGGCTTTTTGGACATGCTGTGTCTCCTTCTCCTTAGCCTCTGTGCTCATGGGTACCTCCTCCGCCCTGTGTTGTAAAGTTCTGATGACGCCCAGTTTGTGTTGCAAAGGATGATTAGAGTCAAACTGTAGGTATTGGTCTGTGTGCGTGGGTTTCCTGTATACCTCCAGTTGCAAATTCCCGTCCTCCCCTATGACTACGTTCCTACCCTCATCATGGTAACCAGGATCTACGTACCTACCCTCACCATGGTAACCAGGATCTACGTACCTACCCTCACCATGGTAACCAGGATCTACGTTCCTACCCTCACCATGGTAACCAGGATCTATGTTCCTACCCTCACCATGGTAACCAGGATCTACGTTCCTACCCTCACCATGGTAACCAGGATCTATGTTCCTACCCTCGCCATGGTAACCAGGATCTACGTTCCTACCCTCACCATGGTAACCAGGATGTACGTTCCTACCCTCACCGTGGTAACCAGGATCTACGTTGCCACCCTCACCATGGTAACCAGGATCTAAGTTCCTACCCTCACCATGGTAACCAGGATCTACGTTCCTACCCTCGCCATGGTAACCAGGATCTACGTTCCTACCCTCATCATGGTAACCAGGATCTACGTACCTACCCTCACCATGGTAACCAGGATCTACGTTCCTACCCTCGCCATGGTAACCAGGATCTACGTTCCTACCCTCACCATGGTAACCAGGATCTACGTTCCTACCCTCGCCATGGTAACCAGGATCTACGTTCCTACCCTCACCATGGTAACCAGGATCTACGTTCCTACCCTCATCATGGTAACCAGGATCTACGTACCTACCCTCACCATGGTAACCAGGATCTATGTTCCTACCCTCACCATGGTAACCAGGATCTATGTTCCTACCCTCACCATGGTAACCAGGATCTATGTTCCTACCCTCACCATGGTAACCAGGATCTATGTTCCTACCCTCACCATGGTAACCAGGATTTATGTTACTACCCTCACCATGGTAACCAGGATCTACGTTCCTACCCTCACCATGGTAACCAGGATCTACGTTCCTACCCTCGCCATGGTAACCAGGATCTACGTTCCTACCCTCATCATGGTAACCAGGATCTACGTACCTACCCTCACCATGGTAACCAGGATCTATGTTCCTACCCTCACCATGGTAACCAGGATCTATGTTCCTACCCTCACCATGGTAACCAGGATCTATGTTCCTACCCTCACCATGGTAACCAGGATGTACGTTCCTACCCTCACCATGGTAACCAGGATCTACGTTGCCACCCTCACCATGGTAACCAGGATCTACGTTCCTACCCTCGCCATGGTAACCAGGATCTACGTTCCTACCCTCATCATGGTAACCAGGATCTACGTACCTACCCTCACCATGGTAACCAGGATCTATGTTCCTACCCTCACCATGGTAACCAGGATCTACGTTCCTACCCTCACCATGGTAACCAGGATCTATGTTCCTACCCTCACCATGGTAACCAGGATCTACGTTCCTACCCTCACCATGGTAACCAGGATCTACGTTCCTACCCTCACCATGGTAACCAGGATCTACGTTCCTACCCTCACCATGGTAACCAGGATCTACATTGCTACCCTCACCATGGTAACCAGGATCTACGTTGCTACCCTCACCATGGTAACCAGGATCTATGTTCCTACCCTCACCATGGTAACCAGGATCTACGTTGCTACCCTCACCATGGTAACCAGGATCTATGTTCCTACCCTCGCCATGGTAACCAGGATCTATGTTCCTACCCTCACCATGGTAACCAGGATCTACGTTCCTACCCTCACCATGGTAACCAGGATCTACGTTCCTACCCTGACCATGGTAACCAGGATCTACATTGCTACCCTCACCATGGTAACCAGGATCTACGTTGCTACCCTCACCATGGTAACCAGGATCTACGTTCATACAAAATCTTCGAGATTTTAATTACAGTTAATTAAATTTTTAATTAATTAAATTTAACAATTAACTTTTTTTTTTAATTAGAAATAAATACAAAGATGGAGGATAGATGATGGAGGAAGAATGATGGAGGGATCGATAGGAGGAGGGAGGGATGTATGTATGGGCTGACGTCACTGTATGACGTCAGTGCGTGTTCCTGAGTGGGTGTGGATGTTTGGCTCTCAGACAGACAGACAGACAGACACACAGCGGATCTCAGCAGCAGGATGGATCGTCGGTAGCGCGCTGGATCCGGGCTCGCAGCTCCAGGATGAGCGTGGCGCTGCAGGACCTCCGGAACACGGTGAGTAGGACGTGCAGGATGTGGGTCTGCAGGACGGGGGTCTGTGGACCTGCAGCGGTACCTGCAGCAGCGACCTGCAGCAGGTCTAAGGAGCAGGTGAAAGTGGATCCAGATCAACTGGTTTGACTGGTTTAACAGAGATTTACATGAAACTAAAACCTGGTGAGAAAAAAAAAAATCTGTGTTTTTATAAACAAACATGACGTCACTGTTTTTATTAGAGAAGTTTTATAGAGTGGATCATCTGTTATTGATGCCACCCACCCATTACCCTCACCCACCCACCCATAACCCTCACCCACCTACCAAACCACCCATAACCCTTACCCACCTACCCACCCCCCAACCAACCCATGCGCCCAACTCTCCATCCCTCCATCCAGCCATCCATCTATTCATCCTGGTTACCACCATGGTGAGGGTAGGAACGAAGATCCTGGTTACCATGGTGAGGGTAGGAACGTAGATCCTGGTTACCATGGTGAGGGTAGGAACGTAGATCCTGGTTACCATGGTGAGGGTAGGAACGAAGATCCTGGTTACCATGGTGAGGGTAGGAACGAAGATCCTGGTTACCATGGTGAGGGTAGGAACGTAGATCCTGGTTACCATGGTGAGGGTAGGAATGTAGATCCTGGTTACCATGGTAAGGGTAGGAACGTAGATCCTGGTTACCATGGTGAGGGTAGGAACGTAGATCCTGGTTACCATGGTGAGGGTAGGAACGTAGATCCTGGTTACCATGGTGAGGGTAGGAACGTAGATCCTGGTTACCATTGTGAGGGTAGGATGGTAGATCCTGCTTACCATTGTGAGGGTAGGATGGTAGATCCTGGTTACCATGGTGAGGGTAGGATGGTAGATCCTGGTTACCATTGTGAGTGTAGGATGGTAGATCCTGGTTACCATGGTGAGGGTAGGATGGTAGATCCTGGTTACCATTGTGAGTGTAGGATGGTAGATCCTGGTTACCATGGTGAGGGTAGGATGGTAGATCCTGGTTACCATGGTGAGGGTAAGATGGTAGATCCTGGTTACCATTGTGAGGATAGGATGGTAGATCCTGGTTACCATGGTGAGGGTAGGATGGTAGATCCTGGTTACCATGGTGAGGGTAGGATGGTAGATCCTGGTTACCATGGTGAGGGTAGGATGGTAGGTCCTGGTTACCATGGTGAGGGTAGGATGGTAGATCCTGGTTACCATGGTGAGGGTAGGATGGTAGATCCTGGTTACCATGGTGAGGGTAGGATGGTAGATCCTGGTTACCATGGTGAGGGTAAGATGGTAGATCCTGGTTACCATGGTGAGGGTAGGATGGTAGATCCTGGTTACCATGGTGAGGGTAGGATGGTAGATCCTGGTTACCATGGTGAGGGTAGGATGGTAGATCCTGGTTACCATGGTGAGGGTAGGATGGTAGGTCCTGGTTACCATGGTGAGGGTAGGATGGTAGATCCTGGTTACCATGGTGAGGGTAGGATGGTAGATCCTGGTTACCATGGTGAGGGTAGGATGGTAGATCCTGGTTACCATGGTGAGGGTAGGATGGTAGATCCTGGTTACCATGGTGAGGGTAGGATGGTAGATCCTGGTTACCATGGTGAGGGTAGGATGGTTGATCCTGGTTACCATGGTGAGGGTGGGATGGTAGATCCTGGTTACCATGGTGAGGGTAGGATGGTAGATCCTGGTTACCATGGTGAGGGTAGGATGGTAGATCCTGGTTACCATGGTGAGGGTAGGATGGTTGATCCTGGTTACCATGGTGAGGGTAGGATGGTAGATCCTGGTTACCATGGTGAGGGTAGGATGGTTGATCCTGGTTACCATGGTGAGGGTAGGAACGTAGATCCTGGTTACCATGGTGAGGGTAGGAAGGTAGATCCTGGTTACCATGGTGAGGGTAGGATGGTTGATCCTGGTTACCATGGTGAGGGTAGGAAGGTAGATCCTGGTTACCATGGTGAGGGTAGGATGGTTGATCCTGGTTACCATGGTGAGGGTAGGAAGGTAGATCCTGGTTACCATGGTGAGGGTAGGATGGTTGATCCTGGTTACCATGGTGAGGGTAAAATGAAATGCTAAAATTAATTTTTTTCTGATGCAGAAACTCTCGTCTTGAAGCTTTCAAACAACCTGAGAAAAAAAAAAAATGAGTCGGTCATTTTGTGAGCGAGTGGTCCTGTGAGCTGGCAGAGCGGCAGGATGGGCAGGGTTCACCACGTCCTGTCTGCTCACACACGCTTCCTGTCTCAAGACGCCCTGTTTCTATCTGAACAAAACAAAATCATCTTCACTGGTTTCAATGTTAACCAATCGAAACAGTCTACACCCAGTCAGACGGGTAACCCGGGTTTCTACCTTCATGGGTTGACGCCTCACGTTGGCATTTGGTTTACAGATTCAGATACTGTATTAAATGCCCTGATGGGGGGCATTCATGTGTCCGATAGAGAGAGCTCCAAACAGCTGCTACGTCAGGCATGGGTAAACTACGGCCTGCGGGTCACATGTGGTCCATTAAATGTTTTAATCCGGCCGCCGAATTAGAAAAAATTAAATAAATAAACCATGTTAATTTTTGATTTTCCTGTCATGCTGGTATTTTGTCACTAGAAAGATACACCAACACTGCTCCCATTAAAATGTGTGTGTCTCCGTGATGCCCACAAAATAAACAGTGTGTACAGATATGGAAAGCCATCAGGGCCAACACACACACGTAAACAAGCGTGTTACATGTTAAAACAAACAAAATGTTACATCAAGTGCTTAGATTTCAAACCTAGCGCCACTAGATTTAAAATGTAACTCTCTTGATGTAACATTTAGTGTTTGTTTAAAATCTAGAGTCATTCTATTGGTCTAATCTAGAGGGTACCAAAACATACCATCCATCTGATCATGGTCCGCCCCCTTTAATGTTAGAACTCAATGTGATCTGCAAACCAAAACGTTTGCCCACCCCTGTGCTAGGTGACACCAAGCTGCAGCTAGGCAACTAGGAGATCCATGATAACCAGGATCTACGTTCCTACCCTCACCATGGTAACCAGGATCTACGTTCCTACCCTCACCGTGGTAACCAGGATCTACGTTCCTGCCCTCACCATGGTAACCAGGATCTACGTTCCTACCCTCACCGTGGTAACCAGGATCTACGTTCCTGCCCTCACCATGGTAACCAGGATCTATGTTCCTACCCTCACCGTGGTAACCAGGATCTACTTTCCTACCCTCACCGTGGTAACCAGGATCTACGTTCCTGCCCTCACCATGGTAACCAGGATCTATGTTCCTACCCTCACCGTGGTAACCAGGATCTACTTTCCTACCCTCACCGTGGTAACCAGGATCTACGTTCCTACCCTCACCATGGTAACCAGGATCTACGTTCATACCATCACCATGGTAACCAGGATCTATGTTCCTACCCTCACCATGGTAACCAGGATCTACGTTCCTGCCCTCACCATGGTAACCAGGATCTACGTTCCTGCCCTCACCATGGTAACCAGGATCTACGTTCCTAGCCTCACCGTGGTAACCAGGATCTATGTTCCTACCCTCACCATGGTAACCAGGATCTACGTTCTTACCCTCACCATGGTAACCAGGATCTACGTTCCTACCCTCACCATGGTAACCAGGATCTACGTTCATACCTTCACCATGGTAACCAGGATCTACGTTCCCGTCCTGCCCGCTGGTTCTTCTGATGGAGAAATAAAACAGGATCTCCTCCGTTGGTGCTGGTGGCCGTGTCGCCGTGGTAACGGTGTTATCTGCAGGTCTCCTCCAGACGTTCAGGATGATGTGTAATAACTTCCTGATCCCAGCGTGGGGTCAGAGGTTAATGTGTTTGGAACAGGAAAGGACGTCCCTCAGGGTTCCACTAATTAAACAGGAAATGAAACTTCCTGAAAAGCAGGATGAAAACGGGACGTTTTACTCCCAGCAGAGCCCCTCCCTTCAGACCGAACTCTACCACCCTGACTGCCCCTAACTGCAGCTCCCTCTTCTACTTTAGTACTCCGTTCCGTCATCTTTTAATATCCAGGTCCTGGTCGTCAGGGGCGACAGCCTCAGATGGAAAGCCAGGCTTCTCTCCAGCAGGTTCGTGGTCTGCCACGGGGTCTCCTCATGGTGGGATGGAACAACTCACCAGAGAGGGAGGCATCCTACCTAGATACCTAAACCACCCCATATTCACCCCCTCTAGATCCTGGTTACCATGGTGAGGGTAGGAACATAGATCCTGGTTACCATGGTGAGGGTAGGAACGTAGATCCTGGTTACCATGATGAGGGTAGGAACATAGATCCTGGTTACCATGATGAGGGTAGGAACATAGATCCTGGTAACCATGGTGAGCGTAGGAACATAGATCCTGGTTACCATGGTGAGGGTAGGAACGTAGATCCTGGTTACCATGGTGAGGGTAGGAACATAGATCCTGGTTACCATGGTGAGGGTAGGAACGTAGATCCTGGTTACCATGGTGAGGGTAGGAACGTAGATCCTGGTTACCATGGTGAGGGTAGGAACATAGATCCTGGTAACCATGGTGAGGGTAGGAACGTAGATCCTGGTTACCACCATGGTGAGGGTAGGAATGTAGATCCTGGTTACCATGGTGAGGGTAGGAACGTAGATCCTGGTTAACACCATGGTGAGGGTAGGAACGTAGATCCTGGTTACCATGGTGACGGTAGGAACGTAGATCCTGGTTACCATGGTGACGGTAGGAACGTAGATCCTGGTTACCATGGTGAGGGTAGGAACGTAGATCCTGGTTACCATGGTGAGGGTAGGAACGTAGATCCTGGTTACCACCATGGTGAGGGTAGGAACGTAGATCCTGGTTACCATGGTGAGGGTAGGAACGTAGATCCTGGTTACCATGGTGAGGGTAGGAACGTAGATCCTGGTTACCATGGTGAGGGTAGGAACGTAGATCCTGGTTACCATGGTGAGGGTAGGAACATAGATCCTGGTTACCATGGTGAGGGTAGGAACGTAGATCCTGGTTACCATGGTGAGGGTAGGAACATAGATCCTGGTTACCATGGTGAGGGTAGGAACGTAGATCCTGGTTACCATGGTGAGGGTAGGAATGTAGATCCTGGTTACCATGGTGAGGGTAGGAAGGTAGATCCTGGTTACCATGGTGAGGGTAGGAACGTAGATCCTGGTTACCATGGTGAGGGTAGGAACGTAGATCCTGGTTACCATGGTGAGGGTAGGAACGTAGATCCTGGTTACCATGGTGAGGGTAGGAACGTAGATCCTGGTTACCATGGTGAGGGTAGGAACGTAGATCCTGGTTACCATGGTGAGGGTAGGAACGTAGATCCTGGTTACCACCATGGTGAGGGTAGGAACGTAGATCCTGGTTACCACCATGGTGAGGGTAGGAATGTAGATCCTGGTTACCATGGTGAGGGTAGGAACGTAGATCCTGGTTACCATGGTGAGGGTAGGAACGTAGATCCTGGTTAACACCATGGTGAGGGTAGGAACGTAGATCCTGGTTACCATGGTGACGGTAGGAACGTAGATCCTGGTTACCATGGTCAGGGTAGGAACGTAGATCCTGGTTACCATGGTGAGGGTAGGAACGTAGATCCTGGTTACCATGGTGAGGGTAGAAACGTAGATCCTGGTTACCACCATGGTGAGGGTAGGAACGTAGATCCTGGTTACCATGGTGAGGGTAGGAACGTAGATCCTGGTTACCATGGTGAGGGTAGGAACGTAGATCCTGGTTACCATGGTGAGGGTAGGAAGGTAGATCCTGGTAACCATGGTGAGGGTAGGAACATAGATCCTGGTTACCATGGTGAGGGTAGGAACGTAGATCCTGGTTACCATGGTGAGGGTAGGAATGTAGATCCTGGTTACCATGGTGAGGGTAGGAAGGTAGATCCTGGTTACCATGGTGAGGGTAGGAACATAGATCCTGGTTACCATGGTGAGGGTAGGAATGTAGATCCTGGTTACCATGGTGAGGGTAGGAAGGTAGATCCTGGTTACCATGGTGAGGGTAGGAACGTAGACAGACCCCAGCAGGTCCAAGGTCTGCCTCTTGGTCTCCTCTTGGTGAGAGAGGGAGGAGCTCTGCCATCCAGGTGGAGCTCGGAGTAGAGCCGTTGCCCTTACGGATCGAGAGAAGCCAGATTGGGTGATCGGGAATCTGGTTAGGATGCCTCCCAAGCTCATACTTGAGGGTTTTTTAGGGTATGCCCTTCCAGGAGGTGGCCCACAGGCAGACCGCGGACCCGCTGGAGAGACTCACAGCTGGAAACGATGTGCCCGTAGCTCCGGCTGTCCAAGACAGAGCTCCAAACACCCCCTGACCAGCTCCCAGGTGGTAACGAGTTAGGTGGCATGGACCTGGACCCGCTGTTGGAGGAACACATGCTTGGGTTGTTTATCATCTTTACCCGCTGCTCGTTAAACCCAGACGGGTTGGTTAGTCTGTTTATTGATTTAAACACCCTCTGTGTGTGTGTGTGTGTGTGTGTATGTGTGTGTGTGTGTGTGTATGTGTGTGTGTGAGTGTGAATGTGAGTGTGTGTGTGTCTATGTGTTTGTGAGTATGAGGGTGTATGTGTAAGCGTGTATGTCTGTGTGTATGTGTGTGTGTGTATATATATGTGTATGTGTGTGTGAGTGAGTGTGTATGACTTCGTGTATGAGTTTGTGTGTGTGTCTGTGTATTTGTGTGTGTGTGTGTGTGTATGTGTGTGTATGAGTGCGTGTATGCGTGTGTTTGTTTGTATAAATGTGTGTGTGTGTATGTATATGTGTGTGTATGAGTTTGTGTGTGTGTGTCTGTGTGTGTGTGTGTGAGTGTGTGTCTGTGTGTGTGTGTAATGCATCCCCCTTCTGTATCTTCTGCACATGCTCATTTGTTTTATAAAGTTTTAGTTACCGTGGAAACACATGATGTTCTCCTGTTACCATGGCAACCTGAGCTCCTTGTTTACACCAGTTTGATGATAAATTTTCTGAATGAGTTTGATTTATTTTTGAGGAGGGGTCGAACCATCGTCGTGCATCTAGAGATGGCATTCCATCGTGCCCGTGGGGACTGTTGTGGGCGTAGCTGTGGGAGTACAAGGTCTCTGTGCCCCTCGTTACGGGCTGCTAGGTCGCTGTGACCGGTGTAGGGCTTGTTTTGTGTTCCCTGTGTCCGGTCGAGTTTCTGAGCATGCTCAGAACTCATAATCCAAGATCTACGTTCCTACCCTCACCATGGTAACCAGGATCTACGTTCCTACCCTCACCATGGTAACCAGGATCTACGTTCCTACCCTCACCATGGTAACCAGGATCTACGTTCCTACTCTCACCATGGTAACCAGGATCTATGTTCCTACCCTCACCATGGTAACCAGGATCTACGTTCCTACCCTCACCATGGTAACCAGGATTTACGTTCCTACCCTCACCATGATAACCAGGATCTACGTTCCTACCCTCACCGTGGTAACCAGGATCTACATTCCTGACCTCACCATGGTAACCAGAATCTACGTTCCTACCCTCACCATGGTAACCAGGATCTACGTTCCTACCCACATCATGGTAACCAGGATCTACGTTCCTACCCTCACCATGGTAACCAGGATCTACGTTCCTACCCTCACCATGGTAATCAGGATCTACGGTCCTACCCTCACCATGGTAACCAGGATCTACGTTCCTACCCTCACCATGGTAACCAGGATCTACGTTCCTACCCTCACCATGGTAACCAGGATCTATGTTCCTACCCTCACCATGGTAACCAGGATCTACGTTCCTACCCTCACCATGGTAACCAGGATCTACGTTCCTACCCTCACCATGGTAACCAGGATTTACGTTCCTACCCTCACCATGGTAACCAGGATCTATGTTCCTACCCTCACCATGGTAACCAGGATCTACGTTCCTACCCTCACCATGGTAACCAGGATCTACGTTTCCTACTCTCACCATGGTAACCAGGATCTACGTTGCTACCCTCACCGTGGTAACCAGGATCTACGTTCCTACTCTCACCATGGTAACCAGGATCTACGTTCCTACCCTCACCATGATAACCAGGATCTACGTTCCTACCCTCACCGTGGTAACCAGGATCTACATTCCTGACCTCACCATGGTAACCAGAATCTACGTTCCTACCCTCACCATGGTAACCAGGATCTACGTTCCTACCCACATCATGGTAACCAGGATCTACGTTCCTACCCTCACCATGGTAACCAGGATCTACGTTCCTACCCTCACCATGGTAACCAGGATCTACGTTCCTACCCTCACCATGGTAACCAGGATCTACATTCCTACCCTCACCATGGTAACCAGGATCTACGTTCCTACCCTCACCACGGTAACCAGGATCTACGTTCCTACCCTCACCATGGTAACCAGGATCTACGTTCCTACCCTCACCATGGTAACCAGGATCTACGGTCCTACCCTCACCGTGGTAACCAGGATCTATGTTCCTACCCTCACCATGGTAACCAGGATCTACGTTCCTATCCTCACCAAGGTAACCAGGATCTATGTTCCTACCCTCATCATGGTAACCAGGATCTACATTCCTACCCTCACCATGGTAACCAGGATCTATGTTCCTACCCTCATCATGGTAACCAGGATCTACATTCCTACCCTCACCATGGTAACCAGGATCTACGTTCCTACCCTCATCATGGTAACCAGGATCTACATTCCTACCCTCACCATGGTAACCAGGATCTATGTTCCTACCCTCATCATGGTAACCAGGATCTACATTCCTACCCTCACCATGGTAACCAGGATCTATGTTCCTACCCTCACCATGGTAACCAGGATCTACGTTCCTATCCTCACCATGGTAACCAGGATCTATGTTCCTACCCTCATCATGGTAACCAGGATCTACGTTCCTACCCTCACCATGGTAACCAAGATCTACGTTCCAACCCTCACCATGGTAACCAGGATCTACATTCCTACCCTCACCATGGTAACCAGGATCTACGTTCCTATCCTCACCATGGTAACCAGGATCTACATTCCTACCCTCACCATGGTAATCAGGATCTACGTTCCTATCCTCACCATGGTAACCAGGATCTACGTTCCTACCCTCACCATGGTAACCAGGATCTACGGTCCTACCCTCACCGTGGTAACCAGGATCTACGTTCCAACCCTCACCGTGGTAACCAGGATCTATGTTCCTATCCTCACCATGGTAACCAGGATCTATGTTCCAACCCTCACCATGGTAACCAGGATCTATGTTCCTACCCTCACCATGGTAACCAGGATTTATGTTCCTACCCTCACCATGGTAACCGTTGTGGATGAGATGATGTTGTTTTTTGTTTTGTTTGTATTTTTTCTGATTGATATTCTGTGATTTTTTTTTGGCTCGGTCGTGTTTTTCTTCGTGTTTCCAGCAGATGTTACATAAGCTGCAGTCAAGCAGAAACAGATGATTCACACACATCATCTAATTACACACTCACTCCGTCTCCTAGCAACGCTCCCCCGACCCTGTGCGTCATTGGACAGGCAGAGATACACATAGAGGGGGGGACGAACGAGAGGCAGAGAGAGAGGAAGGAAGGGAACAATTGAAAAGGTCTTCAGACCTCCATACCGGGTCTAAGAGGACCAGAACCTGGTCTAGGAGTCTCTTTTGGGGTCTGAATCTGATTGTCATCCAGTATTATTGAAATCCTGATTAACGGGCGTCACATTTTGGTCTGATTGTGATTAAATTTGGCCCATGAATCCAAACTAATTGACTGTTTAAAAACAGGAAGTAAAAAGGACTACAAATCCCACAATGCACTTCATATAAGACTCAGATACTTTATTAATCTCATCGTCTTCCGTTTGTCTGGGGCCGGGTCATGGGGGCCACAGCCTGGTGGGACGTATCCTAGACACGTAACCTGTGAGACGCTCGGGGGGGCATCCTGACCAAAGCCCTGAACCACCCCGTCTGGCGTCTCTCAACCTGGAGGAGGAGCAGCACCGAGCTCCTCACCCGATTTCTGAGTGAGAGCCCAGCCACCCTGCAGAGGAAGATCATTTTGGCTGCTTGTATCCGCAATCTCGTTCTATCGGGCGCCACCCCCACTGGTTACCATGGTGAGGGTAGGAATGTAGATCCTGGTTACCATGGTGAGGGTAGGAACGTAGATCCTGGTTACCATGGTGAGGGTAGGAACGTAGATCCTGGTTACCATGGTGAGGGTAGGAACGTAGATCCTGGTTACCATGATGTGGGTAGGAACGTAGATCCTGGTTACCATGGTGAGGGTAGGAACGTAGATCCTGGTGACCATGGTGAGGGTAGGAACGTAGATCCTGGTTACCATGGTGAGGGTAGGAACGTAGATCCTGGTTACCATGGTGAGGGTAGGAACGTAGATCCTGGTTACCATGATGTGGGTAGGAACGTAGATCCTGGTTACCATGGTGAGGGTATCCACAGGTGTGTGTCCCTCAGGTGTTCCTAATCAGGGTGATAAGGGGGGGTACCAGGGCTCCCTCTGGTGGAGGGGATCATGACGTCCTTGTCTTCTTCCAGATGTCCAGCTATAAGCGAGCTACGTTGGAGGAGGAGGAGGGGTCGGACGCTCCGGTGGAAGCAGCTTCGTCTCCAGACAGAGTGGAGGTCAGTGAACGCACCGGGACGAAATCTACAGGCACACACACACACACACAGAAATACACACACACACACACACACACACACACACACACACACACAGAAATACACACAAACAACCATCCACATACCCTGGTGGTCCAGGGTCGGCCTCTGGGTCTTCTACTGGTGGTCCGGGGTGTGTGTGTGTGTGTATGTGTGTATATATTTGTGTGTGTGTATATATGTATGTGTGTGTATATATAATTGTGTGTGTGTGTACTGTATGTATGTGTGTGTGTGTGTTTGTGTGTTTGTATTTGTATGTGTGTGTGTGCGTGTATGTATGTGTGTGTGTGTGTGTGTGTGTGTGTCTACTGTAGATCTTGGGTCTTAAAAGGCCAGGCATCTGTGGTGTAACTCGCCCCCTCTGCCAGGCAGGACGTCCTCCTGTTGTTACCAACGCCACCGGGCCGGCTGGCTGGCAGGTTGGCAGGCTGGTTTTGATTCTGATTCTGATTAACAGGTGGGCTTCAGAAAAGGGGGCGTGGACTTCTTCGGAAGGCGGACCCAGTTGGAGGTCCTGCTGTCCATCATGCTCCTGGCATCCCTGCTGGCACTGCTGGCATGCGTCGTCGTCCTCATCCTGGGTCTCGGCTCCGGTGAGTCACCGCCCCTTCTTGGTACGTACCGCCATCTTGTCTCTGCCCCTCCTTTCTGATTGGTCCTTCACAGACAGTGGGCGTGGCCTGTGCCTGTCGGAGGCCTGCGTTACTGTGGCGAGCCAAATGGTGGAGGCTATGGACCGCGGCGCCGACCCGTGCCAGGACTTCTACCAGTTTGCCTGCGGCGGGTGGATGAGGAAGAACCCGCTGCCTGACGGGCGCTCGCGCTGGTCGACCTTTAACAGTATCTGGGAGCAGAACCAGGCCCTGCTGAAGCACCTGCTGGGTACGTACCAGGCCCCGCTGGGTACATACCAGGCCCCGGTGGGTACGTACCAGGCCCCGCTGGGTATATACCAGGCCCCGCTGGGTAC
>LR738546.1:230000-237500 GCA_902685375.1 Neostethus bicornis | reverse complement strand
CAACATCTGGGCGGGCAGCTTGGCTTTCTTCAACTGCCGCAGAAAGTACATCCTCTGCTGGGCCTTTTTGATCAGGGAGCTGATGGATGGCTCCCACTTTAGGTCCTGTGTGATGGTAGTGCCGAGGAAGCGGAAAGAGTCTACAGTGGTGATGGAGAAGTCTGTCAGTGCAAGGGGGGTAATGGGATCTGTGACTTTCCTAAAGTCCACGATCATCTCCACTGTCTTCTGAGCGTTGAGCTCCAGGCTGTTGTTGCTGCACCAGGACACCAGCCGGTCTACCTCCATCCTGTAGGCCGACTCATCGCCATCAGAGATGAGCCCAATGAGTGTGGTGTCATCTGCAAACTTGATCAGTTTGACAGAGTCATGGCTGGAAGTGCAGGAGTTGGTGTACAGGGAGAAGAGCAGGGGAGAGAGGACACAGCCCTGTGGAGATCCTGTGTTGATAGTCCGAGAGGTGGAGACATTCTTCCCCAGCCGCACGCACTGCCTCCGGTCTGTTAGGAAGTCAGTAATCCACCTGCAGGTGGAGTCAGGCACGTTGAGCTGAGAGAGCTTGTCCTGAAGCAGGGTAGGGAGGATGGTGTTGAATGCAGAGCTGAAGTCCACAAACAGGATCCTGGCATAGGTTCCCGGGGAGTCCAGGTGCTGCAGGGTGAAGTGGAGGGCCAGGTTGATAGCGTCGTCTACAGACCTGTTGGCTCTGTAGGCAAACTGCAGAGGGTCCAGAGAGGGAGAGGTGAAGTGCTTGAGATGAGGGAGGACCAGGCGTTCGAATGACTTCATGACTACAGACGTAAGCGCCACAGGCCTGTAGTCATTAAGTCCAGTGATACGGGGCTTCTTGGGAACAGGAACGATGGTGGACCGCTTGAAGCAGGCTGGAACGTGGCATGTCTTCAGCGAGGTGTTGAAAATGTCTGTGAAAACTGGAGACAGTTCCTCAGCACAGTGTTTCAGGGTGGCCGGGGAGACACCATCTGGGCCCGAAGCTTTCCGAGGGTTTTGCTTGCGGAAGAGCTTGAGCACATCCTGTTTTGTCACCAAGAAAGCGGTGGAGGGGGAGGGCTGGTCAGCTGGAGTGACCTCTGTTGTTAATTGGGTGGGGGATGTGAGTGGCTTCAAAGTGTCTGAAGGTTGTTGATCAGTGAGGGGGGAGGAGAGTGAGACATCAAACCTGGCATAGAAGGTGTTGAGTTTCTCTGCCAGTTGTAAGTCATCAGCAGCATGTGGGGCTTTCGGCTTATAGTTGGTAATTTGCCGAAGTGATCTCCAGACAGAGGCGGTGTCATTGACAGAGAATTGCTCCTTCAGACGTTTATTGTACCTGGATCTCGCCTGCTGTACCTCTCTCGAGAACCGGTACTTAGCGCCTTTGTAGCTCTCTCTGTCATTGGCTCTGTGAGCTGCTTCCTTTTCCCTCCTGATCTGTCTTAGTCTGGGTGTGAACCAGGGTTTGTCGTTGTTAAATCTTACCCTGGTTTTTGATGGAATGATGCTGTCCTCACAGAAACGTATGTATGACGTCACTGTGTCTGTGTAGTCATCCAGACTATCTGTGGCAGCTCTATACACACCCCAGTCTGTTGTGTCCAGACACATACGAAGCTCATCCACAGCTTCGCTGGTCCACTTCTTGGAAGTCCTCACTGCAGGTTTAGAAAGCTTCAACTTCTGTCTGTATGCCGGGATGAGGTGAACCATGTCGTGATCAGAGAAGCCCAGAGCAGCTCGAGAAACAGCCTTGTAGGCTTTACTGGCTGTAGTGTAGCAGTGATCCAATGTGTTCTTTTCCCTGGTTGGGCAGTTTACAAACTGTCTGTACTTTGGGAGTTCCTGGCTCAGATTTCCCTTGTTAAAATCCCCAAGGATAATAACTAGAGAGTCCGGGAAGTTTTGCTCCACACACAGAATTTGGTCCGCGAGCGCGCGTTGGGCCTCGTGCACGTTTGCGCATGGCGGAATGTAAACAGCAGCCAGAATGAATGAAGCAAACTCCCGTGGAGAATAAAATGGTCTACAGTTTATAAAGAAGTATTCCAGAACCGGAGAGCAAAGCTGGGAGATCACAGACACATCCGAACACCAGGAGTGGTTGATGTAGAAACAGAGCCCTCCACCTTTTGTTTTTCCACCGGAGAAATCCCTCTGTCTGTCAGCGCGGAAGAGCTGAAATCCCTCCAGCTGAAGCGGGCAGTCCGGGATCTGCTCGTTGAGCCATGTCTCCGTGAAGCATAGAACACAGGAGGAAGAGAAGTCCCTGTTTCGTCGCATTAGCAGCGCTAGCTCGTCCATCTTGTTGGCAAGTGAGCGGACATTGGAGAGAAAAAGGCTCGGCAAAGGCGTACGCGAGCCACGTCTGTGGAGACGAAGGAGGACTCCCGCACGCTTTCCTCTCTTCCGGCCTTTCACTTTTTTAGCCAATATTTGGACTAAATCTGCCGCAACCGCTAAAAAAACTGGTAGTAGGTCCGTGGGGGTCATAGTCCTGAGATTTAAGAGCTCTTCACGAGTGTAAGAGCACGCTGATACACCATTTACCAACAAAAACAGAGAAAAAAGGTTGCACAGAAGTACCGAGGCAGCCATGTTGGACGGCGCCATCTTGGAAAAAAAAAAAAAAAAAAAAAAAAAATATGTATATATGTATATATGTATATGTGTGTGTGTATGTGTGTGTGTATATATGTGTGTATATGTGTGTGTGTGTATGTGTGGGTGGGTGTGTGTGTGTGTCTGGCAGACCCCCACATGTTGGTACCATCCTAACCTTTGACCTGTTCTCTCTGCAGGTTGACCAATCAGGGCTCTTCCTGCCGTCACGTGACTATTACCTCAACAAGACAGCCAATGAGAAGGCAGGTCTCTGTTGGTATTTACCCGGGTTTAAACCCATTCTTACGCGGTTCTCTTTACCAGGTGTTGGGGGCATACCTGGACTACATGGTAGAACTGGGCATGCTCCTAGGGGGTGAACGGGCGTCCACGCGGGTACAGATGCAGCAGATTCTGGACTTTGAGACGCTGCTGGCGAACATCACCGTGCCACAGGACCAACGCCGAGACGAGGAGAAAATCTACCACAAGGTGGCGATATCAGAGCTGCAGGTAAGACCCGTGCCCGATGGAGAAGGATGGCAACACACACACACATATACAAATACACACATACACATACTTACACACATACACACACACACATATACATACACACACATACGCACACATACACACACACATACATACACACTCACACACAAACATACACACACACACATACATACACACACATACGCACACACACACATACATACACACACACACACACACACACACATATACACACATACGCAGACATACACACACACATACATACACACTCACACACAAACATACACACACACACACATACATACGCACTCACACACACATACACACACACATACATACACACACACACATACATACATACACACACATACGCACACATACACACACACACACATACATACACACACATACGCACACACACACATACATACACACTCACACACAAACATACACACACACACACATACATACGCACTCACACACACATACACTCACACATACATACACACACACACATACACACACACATACATACACATACGCACATACTCACACACACACATACACACATACACATACATACACACTCACACACACATACACACACACATACATACACATACACACACACATACATACACATACGCACATACATACACACACATACACACACCTACACACACACATACATACACATACGCACACACTCACACACACACATACACACATACAGTGGTGGTCAAAAGTTTACATACACTTGTAAAGAACATAATGTCATGGCTGTCTTGAGTTTCCAGTTATTTCAACAACTCTGATTTTTCTCTGATATAGTGATTGGAACAGATCCTTCTTTGTCACAAAAAACATTCATGAAGTTTGATTCTTTTATGACTTTATTATGGGTAAACTGAAAATGTGACAAAATCAGCTGGGTCAAAAATATACATACAGCAATGCTAATATTTGGTTACGTGTCCTTTGGCCATTTTTACTTCAATTAGGCGCTTTTGGTAGCCATCCACAAGCTTCTGGCAAGTTTCTGGTTGAACCTTTGACCACTCCTCTTGACAGAATTGGTGCAGTTCAGTTAAATTTGTTGGCTTTCTGACATGGACTTGTTTCTTCAGCATTATCCACATGTTCTCAATGGGATTTAAGTCAGGACTTTGGGAAGGCCATTCTAAAACCTTAATTCTAGCCTGATTTAGCCATTCCATTACCACTTTTGATGTGTGTTTGAGGTCATTGTCCTGTTGGAACACCCAACTGCGCCCAAGACCCAACCTTCGGGCTGATGACTTCAGGTTTTCTTGAAGAATTTGAAGGTAATCCTCCTTCTTCATTGTCCCATTGACTCTCTGTAAAGCACCAGTTCCATTGGCAGCAAAACAGGCCCACAGCATAATACTACCACCACCGTGCTTGATGGTAGGCATGGTGTTCTTGGGGTTAAAGGTCTCACCTTTTCTCCTCCAAACATATTGCTGGGCATTGTGGCCAAACAGCTCAATTTTTGTTTCATCTGACCACAGAACTTTGTCCATGTGATCAGCAGCAAACTTTAGTCGAGCCTTAAGGTGCCGCTTTTGGAGCAAGGGCTTCCTTCTTGCACGGCAACCTCTCAGTCCATGGCGATGCAAAACACGCTTGACTGTGGACACTGACACCTGTGTTCCAGCAGCTTCTAATTCTTGGCAGATCTGCTTTTTGGTGCTCCTGGGTTGACTCTTCACCCTCCTGACCAGTTTTCTCTCAGCAGCAGGTGACAGCTTGCGTTTTCTTCCTGATCGTGGCAGTGACAAAACAGTGCCATGCACTTTATACTTACAAACAATTGTTTGCACTGTTGCTCTTGGAACCTGCAGCTGCTTTGAAATGGCTCCAAGTGACTTTCCTGACTTGTTAAAGTCAATGATTCTCTTTTTCAAATCTGTGCTGAGCTCCTTTGACTTTCCCATTGTAGCGTTTGTGGGTGTTTTTATCCAATGAACCCTTTTTAAATGGCCTCAGAGAAGTCACCAGCTGTAGTCACTCATAATCACTCACAAGAAGTTAAGAGGTCATGCTATGAAGCTCATGTCATTGACACAACTTTCTAAGTCTCCAAAATTGCTCATTCATGTTGCTGTATGTATATTTTTGACCCAGCTGATTTCGTCACATTTTAAGTTTACCCATAATAAAGTCATAAAAGAATCAAACTTCATGAATGTTTTTTGTTCCAATCACTATATCAGAGAAAAATCAGAGAAACTCAAGACAGCCATGACATTATGTTCTTTACAAGTGTATGTAAACTTTTGACCACCACTGTACGCACACATACACACATACATACACACACACATACATACACATACGCACACACTCACACACACACATACACACATACGCACACATACACACACAAATACACACACACATACTGTACATACACACATATATATACATATGGTCCAGGCATCTGGTGAGGATGCCCACCGAGCTCCTCGCTGGTGAGGTGTTTCGACCCGTTGGAGAGACTATGTCTCCCAGCTGGCATGAGAGAAGCATCCGTCTGAGGGTGTTACCCAGGCGACCTGGCACCGGGTAACTGGAAGACGACGGTCCTGGTTCTAGTTCTGACCCATCATACCCTCCGTACCCGCAGGCTCTCGCCCCGGCGGTGGACTGGTTAGACTTCCTGACCTTCTCTCTGTCGCCGTTGGACCTGAACGACACGGAACCGGTGGTTCTCTATGCCAGGGAGTACCTCCAGCAGGTGGCAGAGCTCATCAATAAAACGGACCGCAGGTCAGAGGTGCCCACACAGCCTGGCATCTGATGTACCCAGTCTGATTTCTGCTCTGGTTCCAGCCTGCTGAACAACTACATGATGTGGACGCTGGTCCAGAAGAGCGTGGCAACGCTGGACCAACGCTTCGAGAATGCCCAGGACAAGCTGCTGGAGAGTCTGTATGGCACCAAAAAGGTAGGCGCGCTGGCACGGAAGTGTACTGACTAGGATTGGAGTATGGGTACAGGTGCCAGGAGGCGGGGCATGAGGGTAAACATGGCATGATTTACAGAAAAACATAAATTTTTATTTAGATGCTTTTATTTTGTTGATTAAACAAGGTTTTAAATGATTTCAAAATAAAAGCTTTTGTTTACGTTTGAATAGTTTTTTTTTCGTTACAACGTCTTCCGGATATCTGTGCCCCGGATCCTGGTTACCATGGTGAGGGTAGGAACGTAGACCCTGGTTACCATGGTGAGGGTAGGAACGTAGATCCTGGTTACCATGGTGACGGTAGGAACGTAGATCCTGGTTACCATGGTGAGGGTAGGAACGTAGATCCTGGTTACCATGGTGAGGGTAGGAACGTAGATCCTGGTTACCATGGTGAGGGTAGGAACGTAGATCCTGGTTACCATGGTTAGGGTAGGGACGTAGATCCTGGTTACGATGGTGAGGGTAGGAACGTAGATCCTGGTTACCATGGTGAGGGTAGGAACGTAGATCCTGGTTACCATGGTGAGGGTAGGAACGTAGATCCTGGTTACCATGGTGAGGGTAGGAACGTAGATCCTGGTTACCATGGTGAGGATAGGAACGTAGATCCTGGTTACCATGGTGAGGGTAGGAACGTAGATCCTGGTTACCATGGTGAGGGTAGGAACGTAGATCCTGGTTACCATGGTGAGGGTAGGAACGTAGATCCTGGTTACCATGGTGAGGGTAGGAACGTAGATCCTGGTTACCATGGTGAGGGTAGTAACGTAGATCCTGGTTACCATGGTGAGGGTAGGAACGTAGATCCTGGTTACCATGGTGAGGGTAGGAACGTAGATCCTGGTTACTATGGTGAGGGTAGGAATGTAGATCCTGGGTACCATGGTGCCCGGGTACCAGGTGGTTCTAACCGGGTATTTTTTTTCAGTCCTGCACGCCTCGTTGGCAGACCTGCATCGGGAACACAGACGATACCCTTGGGTTCGCGTTGGGCGCGCTCTTCGTGAAGGCCACGTTCGACAAGCGGAGTAAAGAGATCGTAAGTACCCGCCTACAGACGGGCATGGACCTGTACCTGCTCTGTGTCAGTCTCTGTGCCAGTCTGTGCCCTCTCCGTTTCAGGCGGAGGAGATGATCAATGAGATCCGGTCTGCGTTCAAACGGGCGTTGGATCGGCTCTCCTGGATGGACGCCCAGACGAGACGGGCAGCCAAAGAGAAGGTACGCAACGGGGCTTGACGGGCACGACGAAGGGTGCCAGGTGGGCCGGCTGGCAGGCCGATAGTCTGCTGCAAGTGAACCAACCACACCATGCCAGCAGAATTAAACAGAGCTTCTTTTCCGTGTCGCCATGGTTACCGATTTGTTTTCATGTTTACGTGCAACACCAT
>LR738546.1:140000-225000 GCA_902685375.1 Neostethus bicornis | reverse complement strand
CTCACCATGGTACCCTGGATCTACGCTCCTACCCTCACCATGGTAACCAGGATCTATACAATCCTACCCTCACCATGGTAACCAGGATCTACGTTCCTACCCTCACCATGGTAACCAGTATCTACGTTCCTACCCTCACCATGGTAACCAGGATCTACGTTCCTACCCTCACCATGGTAACCAGGATCTACGTTCCTACCCTCACCATGGTAACCAGGATCTACGTTCCTACCCTCACCATGGTAACCAGGATCTATACGTTCCTACCCTCACCATGGTAACCAGGATCTACGTTCCTACCCTCACCATGGTAACCAGTATCTACGTTCCTACCCTCACCATGGTAACCAGGATCTACGTTCCTACCACTCACCATGGTAACCAGGATCTATGTCCCTACCCTCACCATGGTAACCAGGATCTACGTTCCTACCCTCACCATGGTAACCAGGATCTACGTTCCTATCCTCACCATGGTAACCAGGATCTACGTTCCTACCCTCACCATGGTAACCAGGATCAACGTTCCTACCCTCACCATGGTAACCAGGATCTATACGTTCCTACCCTCACCATGGTAACCAGGATCTACGTTCCTACCCTCACCATGGTAACCAGGATCTACGTTCCTACCCTCACCATGGTAACCAGTATCTACGTTCCTACCCTCACCATGGTAACCAGGATCTACGTTCCTACCCTCACCATGGTAACCAGGATCTATGTCCCTACCCTCACCATGGTAACCAGGATCTACGTTCCTACCCTCACCATGGTAACCAGGATCTACGTTCCTATCCTCACCATGGTAATCAGGATCTACGTTCCTACCCTCACCATGGTAACCAGGATCAACGTTCCTATCCTCACCATGGTAACCAGGATCTACGTTCCTACCCTCACCATGGTAACCAGGATCTACGTTCCTACCCTCACCATGGTACCCAGGATCTACGTTTCTATCCTCACCATGGTAACCAGGATCTACGTTCCTACCCTCACCATGGTAACCAGGATCTATACGTTCCTACCCTCACCATGGTAACCAGGATCTACGTTCCTACCCTCACCATGGTAACCAGGATCTATACGTTCCTACCCTCACCATGGTAACCAGGATCTACGTTCCTACCCTCACCATGGTAACCAGGATCTACATTCCTACCCTCACCATGGTAACCAGGATCTACGTTCCTACCCTCACCACGGTTACCAGGATCTACGTTCCTACCCTCACCATGGTAACCAGGAACTACGTTCCTACCCTCACCCTGGTAACCAGGATCTACATTCCTACCATCACCATGGTAACCAGTATCTTCTGCCATCTGGGAGAAGCTCTGAGTAGAACCGCTGCTTGTCCCGGTCAAAGCAAGATGGAGTGGTGCCATCCAGTTAGGATGCCTCCTTCGCTGGTGTTTTGGGCACGTCTCACCAGGAGGAGACCAAGAGACAGACCCTCTGCCCGCTGGAGAGTGACATACAAAACCAAAAAAAATTAATAAATCTGAAAAACAGCTGATTTTTCAGGTGATTTAACGAGTATAACGAGGTGCCACTTTCTTCCAGGTCGTGAGTACGATAAGGAGGGCAACCTTCGCCCGTGGTGGCAGAACTCCTCGGTGGACGCCTTCCGCCTTCGGACGGAATGCATGATCAACCAGTACAACCAGTACACCGTTAACGGGGAGCACGTCAACGGCAAGCAGACGCTCGGGGAGAACATCGCGGACAACGGCGGGCTGAAGGCGGCGTACAACGTAAGTGCGCGTTACCGTGGGTACCGTTAACCTGACTCCTCCTCTCCACGCTCTGACCTCTACCCGCCTCCTCAGGCTTACCGCTCCTGGATCCAACGGAAAGGAGAAGAGAACCGACTTCCTGCCGTCAACCTGACCAACGACCAGCTCTTCTTCGTTGGCTTCGCCCAGGTTAGAAACGATTAGTTGTTACGATGCCAGATCATATTAACGCCAACGTTCAAGCTCAGCCGATCAGATGCTCAGGAGCTACGTTACTACCATCACCATGGTAACCAGGATCTACGTTCCTACCCTCACCATGGTAACCAGGATCTACGTTACTACCCTCACCATGGTAACCAGGATCTACGTTCCTACCCTCACCATGGTAACCAGGATCTACGTTACTACCCTCACCATGGTAACCAGGATCTACGTTCCTACCCTCACCATGGTAACCAGGATCTACGTTACTACCCTCACCATGGTAACCAGGATCTACGTTACTACCCTCACCATGGTAACCAGGATCTATGTTCCTACCCTCACCATGGTAACCAGGATCTACATTCCTACCCTCACCATGGTAACCAGGATCTACGTTCCTACCCTCACCATGGTAACCAGGATCTACGTTCCTACCCTCACCATGGTAACCAGGATCTACGGTCCTACCCTAACCATGGTAACCAGGAGCTACGTTCCTACCCTCACCATGGTAACCAGGATCTACGTTCCTACCCTCACCATGGTAACCAGGATCTACGTTACTACCCTCACCATGGTAACCAGGATCTACGTTACTACCCTCACCATGGTAACCAGGATCTATGTTCCTACCCTCACCATGGTAACCAGGATCTACATTCCTACCCTCACCATGGTAACCAGGATCTACGTTCCTACCCTCACCATGGTAACCAGGATCTATGTTCCTACCCTCACCATGGTAACCAGGATCTGACTAACATCCAATCAGAGGCCTGGGAATCCAGTACCAGCCAATTAACAGGAAGTTTAATGTATCTAAATTAAACCAAAATGGCTTCCTGATGTGCCACCTGTCCCTTCCAGGTGTGGTGCTCGGTTCGAACCCCAGAAAGCGCCCATGAAGGATTGGTGACGGACCCTCACAGCCCGCCGAGGTACCGGGTCATTGGCACGCTGGCCAACTCGCCCGACTTCAGCCGCCATTTTAACTGCCCGAAGGGGAGCCCGATGAACCCGGGGAAACCGTGTGAGGTGTGGTAGAGGGCGAGGAAGCCAGCGGGGCGGGGCCTTCTGCTGATTGACTGTGTCTTAATTAGAGTCCCGGGCACCGTGGTGAGTTCTGGAGGCGGGGTTAGTGACCCGGGCAACGATCGGACTGTTTACGTCTGGGATGTTTTTAAGGAGCGAACGGACGCTTTATGATGACATCATTGTGATGACCTCATTTCCTCTCGTCTCATTTCCGATTGGCTGAAAAGATTTGTTTTGATTTTAAAATGTTTTATTTTTTTTTCAGTTAAGATTTTAAAAATGTTCACTTTGTAAATGTTGGAAAATATTTTTAAAGTTTATTTTTAATTCATCACAAGTTGGCATTGCCATCACGACCTGGCGTTGCCATGGTTACCATCTGGTTCACCACATCCTGGCGTCGCCATGGTTACCATCTTCATCAAACACTTATTAAATGTAAAAAAAATCACTTTAAATTATAAAAAATAATGTTTGTTTTTTTAAAGATTTTCTGCGATGTTTTGTTCAAAGAATCAAAAAAACCTGGGATTTTTTCGGTTTCGGGAAAGATTTAAGAAGTGTGATGCGTTCGAGGATGACGTCACAATGGTATCCAGGATCTTTGTTCCTACCCTTATCATGGTAACCAGGATCTACGTTCCTACCCTCACCATGGTAACCAGGATTTATGTTCCTACCTTCACCATGGTAACCAGGATGTATGTTCCTACCCTCACCATGGTAACCAGGATCTACGTTCCTACCCTCACCATGGTAACCAGGGTCTACGTTCCTACCCTCACCATGGTAACCAGGATCTACGTTCCTACCCTCACCATGGTAACCAGGATCTACATTCCTACCCTCACCATGGTAACCAGGATCTACGTTCCTACCCTCACCATGGTAACCAGGATCTACATTCCTACCCTCACCTTGGTAACCAGGATCTATGTTCCTACCCTCACCATGGTAACCAGGATCTATGTTCCTACCCTCACCATGGTAACCAAGATCTACGTTCCTACCCTCACCATGGTAACCAGGATTTACGTTCCTACCCTCACCATGGTGACCAGGATCTATGTTCCTACCCTCACCATGGTAACCAGGATCTATATTCCTACCCTCACCGTGGTAACCAGGATCTATGTTCCTACCCTCACCATGGTAACCAGGATCTATATTCCTACCCTCACCGTGGTAACCAGGATCTATGTTCCTACCCTCACCATGGTAACCAGGATTTACGTTCCTACCCTCACCATGGTGACCAGGATCTATGTTCCTACCCTCACCATGGTAACCAGGATCTATGTTCCTACCCTCACCGTGGTAACCAGGATCTACGTTCCTACCCTCACCGTGGTAACCAGGATCTATGTTCCTACCCTCACCATGGTAACCAGGATCTATGTTCCTACCCTCACCATGGTAACCAGGATCTATATTCCTACCCTCACCGTGGTAACCAGGATCTACGTTCCTACCCTCACCGTCGTAACCAGGATCTATGTTCCTACCCTCACCATGGTAACCAGGATCTACATTCCTACCCTCACCACGGTAACCAGGATCTTCCTCTTTAGGGTGGCTGGCGTCTTTGTCAGAGATTGAGGGAGGAGCTCGGAGTAGAGCTGTTGATTCTCCAGATGGTATGGTTTGGGCATCTGGTTAGGATGCCTCCCTCTCTGGTGAGGTGTTCCGTCCCACCAGGAGGAGACCCAGAGGCAGACCCCGGACCTGCTGGAGAGACTATGTCTCACAGCTGGACAGGGAACACCTCAGGATCCTCCTGGGTGAGATGGTGGATGGAGCCGGGGTGAGAAAACCCTGGGCTTCCCGTCTGAGACGGATGCCCCCGGCGACCCAGCCCTAGGTACCCGGAAGATGAATGAATGGAAAAGAAATGTGTGTGTATTTGTGTGTTTGTTTGTTTTTTGAAACAAGAAAAACAATCTGAAAATCGCAGACAACAATTTTATGGAAGCAAAAAAATGTCTAAAAATGTATGAAAATAAAAAAAATGTGCCAAAATTTTTGATGATGTTGCAATTTTTTTTATTTAAGAATCATTAAAAAATGCAGAATTTATGGGAAAAAAATTAAAAAAGTAAAAATGTGTAAAATTATTGAAAATTTAAAAAATGGGCAAAAATTTGTGAAATTATTTGGAAATTTTGTGGAATTTTAAAACTAAGAAAAATGCAAAATTTTTTAAAAAATTATGAAAATGTGTCAAGTTTTAACAAAAATTATAAAAAAGTGTCTGAAATTTTTAAAAAATTTTAAAAACATAAAATCGTATGGAAATTTTTAAAATGGGCTAAAAAAATTTGGAAATATTGTGAAAACAGAAAAATGTGTTAAAATGTATAAAAAATGTAAAAATGTGCCAAAATTTTTGATAAAATTGTATTTTTACCTGAAACATAAAAATGTATAAAAATTTCGAAAATATGTGAAATTTTATGGAAATGCAAAAAAATGTATGAAAATATGGAAAAAATGTGGAAATATTTTAGGTTTTTTGTGTTTGTTTTTTTAAGGATTAAAATCTTAAGAAACGATTGAAAATTAATGACTTTTGAAAAAAAATTTTTTGATTGATTCGGTTTAAAAAAAGTCTGATTTTCTAATTCAAGGCAGGGTCCACCCGCAACAAGTCACCATTCTGTCGCCAGGGCCACACGCACACTCTTTTCTAGGTGCCAAAAATCCTAACATGTATGTTTTTGGAGGAAACCAGAGAAAACCCACACATACCAGCCTGCCAATGTCCAATCCCGTCAGACCTCAGAAGCTAAGCAGGCTGGGTTTGGTAATACTTGGATGGGAGACCGCTGGAACCCCTGGTACTCCGGCGGGACGGTCGGACCTCTGGTACTCCAGCGGGACGCAAGGACCCCTGGTACTCCAGCGGGACAGTCGGACCTCTGGTACTCCGGCGGGACGGTCGGACCCCTGGTACTCCAGCGGGACGGTCGGACCCCTGGTATTCCAGCGGGACGGTCGGACCCCTGGTACTCCAGCGGGACAGTTGGACCTCTGGTGCTCCGGTGGGACGGTCGGACCCCTGGTACTCCAGCGGAACGGTCGGACTCCTGGTACTCCAGCGGTACAGTCAGACTCCTGGTACTCCAGCGGTACAGTCAGACCCCTGGTACTCCAGTGGGACGGTCGGACCCCTGGTACTCCAGCGGGACAGTTGGACTCAAACCCCTGAGGGTTTGAGTACCAGAGGTCCGACCCCTGAGGGTTTGAGTACCAGTGCTAACCACTGAACCCCCTGTCATGATCCCCTCTCCTGCCACCAAAGGCAGCCCTAGAGGGGGCCTTCCTCCCTCTCCTGGATCTCAACCTGATCCTTAACACCTGGGTGATTGGCGTGATACTGATCCGGTGCCCGTCGTCAGCCTGGTACCTATCTAAAGGCAGTCTCTCCTGACTGCCACGTCGGGTCATACCTTTCATGCCAGCCAAGTCCTCCAGGCTGTCTGCCCATGATTCTGATTCTGATCTGGTGTCCTGCTCAAACTGGACCGCCTTACCGATTACACCCTGTTTGGTTGCCCTATATTTAGATCCTCCTCCTGCCACCTGCACCCCACGTTGTGCCCGTGTTTGGTTGATACAAACACTGGTTGGTTAATACTTGCGATCCCAATCGTCGTGATGCCCTCGCCGACCACAGAGGGAGCCCCGGAACGCTCCTTCATCTCCCTAATTGGGACACCTGTTGGCGTTTGATCTGCTGCCCACTGCTGCCCATTTAAAGCCAGTCTGCCCTGACTTTATTGGGTCGTGGACTTCCTGGATGCCCGATCAAGAGGTGATCTTTGACGTTTGCCAGGCGGCATCCATCTGAATCTGAACCACGTGTTTTTCTCCCACTTGGTTTTCTAAGTGAATAAATCTGGTTTGTTGTTTTGTGATTGGGTCGTCCTTCTTCCTTCTGTGCCCGAACCATGACCCTGGGCGGATCCACGGGGTGGGCATCGCCCTTTTGGACCATAAAAAAAAGAAATAGAAGAAATTGGACTGGTGAAGCCATCTCCTTGCAGTGCCAGTGACTGTCGGATACTCTACCTACTGCTGCTGATCCCTGTCAGGATGGCATAGAGAGGGTTAACTCAGAGAGGAAGTTGGTCTAAACCAGAGATGGGTAAACTACGGCCCGTGTGCCACACGCAGCCCGTCTAATGGTTTAATCCGGCTGCCGAACATTAAAAACTTAAATAAATAAACCTTGTTAATGTTTTATTTCTCCTGTAATTCTGATGTTTCATCACTAGATGGCGCCAAAGATACAACAACACTTCTCGCCAATTTTTGATGATGTTGCAATTTTTTTTATTTAAGAATCTTTGAAAAATTGCAGAAGTTTATGGAAAAAAAATTTAAAAAGTTAAAATGTGTGAAATTATTGAAAATTAATTTCTGACTCATTATATGAGTGCGGCACGGTGGCGTAGTGGGCAGCACAGTGGCCTCACAGCAAGAAGGTGGTGGGTTCAAGTCCTGGGTGGGGACGAAGCGTGGAACACTGTCCTTTCTGTGTGGAGTTTGCTTTCACCGTGTCTGCGTGGGTTTCCTCCGCGTACTCCGGTTTCCTCCCACCCTCCAAAGACATGCATGCTAGGTTGATTGGCCCCTAGGAATGAGTGTGTATGGTTGTATGTGTGTGGCCCCGCGACAGACTGGCGACCTGTTCGGGGTGTACCCTGCCCTTCGCCTTAAATTAGCTGGGATGGGCTCCGGCACCCCCTAGTAGCCCCGAAAGGGACAGACGGAGAAGAAGAATACTGACTGACTTTGAAGCGTTCTCATTGGTGGATCCCTGCTGGAAGAACAAGGGAAAACATGTATTCGGAAATATGTGGAAATTTGTCAAAATGTGGTAAAAGGTGCGGAACAGTGACTCTACGAGAAGAGCCAGAGCCCCCCCTTCTATCATGACCACCTTTAACAGAGGCAAAGCATCCTTACCAGCTCCACCACCATGTGGTATGGCACCTGCACCACGTCCCGCCGAAAGAAACTAGATGGACTAGTGAGAGCAGCTGAGAGGGTCGTGGGTATCCTTCACCCATCCAGCACCCACCTCACCCATCTGCCATCTGAAAGGAAACTGAGAAGCCACTGTGCCAGGACTAGTAGGCAGAAACACAGCTTCACCCACCAAGCAGTTAGGATGCCCAACTCTCTCCCTGCCCTGCCACCCTATGCCATCCACCAGCCCCATGCCACCCCATGCCCCGCCCCATGCCCCGCCCCTTTCCCTGTCTTCTTACACTTAACTTTAACTTCAGTTTTAAATAATTATTTATAATTTATTACAAATCTTTAAAACGTTTTTTAAAAAATCTTCTATTTTGATCCAAATTAATCTTAAAAAAATTCTGATTTAATTCTATTTTAACCCACTTTTTAACCTCGTTTAAATAAATCATAACATCTTCAGCCACCAGGCGGCGCCACAGAGAGCCTCACCATATTAACCAGGGTGAGTGGGCGTGGCCTGTCAGTGTGAGCAGGTAGAGGCTGCGCGCGCATCAGGTGAGTTTGTTTCTGATGGTTTTTAAACTTTTTATATTTAAAAATATTTTAAAGTCAGAAAAATAATTTATTTTCTCTGAAGTTTGAGTTTTTTTATTTTAACTGGTAAAAGTATGAGTGCGCATGCGTGCGTGTGAGCGTGTGTGAGTGTGTATGTGTGTATGTGAGTGTGTGTGTGTTTATATGTGTGCATGTGTGTGTGTGTGTAAAATTATGGGATATTCTGGACTTTTAATTAATAATTATTTAAACAATGTTAATGATTTGAGTTTTTAATGATCTTAATTACCACTGATTAGTGGTTACCACGGTAACCCCACAGCAAAAAGGTCAGGGGTTTGGGTCCCTGGTTTGACGAGGTTTGAAACACAGGTCTTTCTGTGTGTAGTTTGCATGTTCTACGTGTGTGTGTGTGGGTTTTCTCTGGTTTCCTCCAAAAACATATATGTTAGGTTGATTGGCTGCTAGGAATGAGAGAGTGTGTGTGTGTGTGTGTGTGTGTGTGTGTGTGTGTGTGTCCCTGCGACATACTGGCAACACAATCGGTGTGTACCTTGTATGATTGGTTGGTCAGTCTGGATCTGGCCTGTGATTGGTCAGTTTACGTGTCTCCAGGACGACGGTTGGACGATGAAAAGGAAGGGCGAGCGGAAAGAAGACAGCGCCACACTCATCGCCATGGAAACCACCCCGGAGAACAAATATGGCAGCATCACCATGGTAACCGTTTCATCCAACCGATGGTCGTTAATCTCAGACTAATTTAAACATTAAAAAAAAGTTCAATTCTCGTTTAAAAACCACCAATAAATCATTAATTAATAATTAATAGTAATATTTTTTTCTTCTAATTCCGCCATTTTATTTTATTTTGAAATGCATTTTTAAAACTTTATTTACTTAAATTGTGGAAACAGTTTAAAATCAAGGGTATAACCGTGACCCCACAGCAGGAAGGTCAGGGGTTACAGGTCTGGAGTGGGGGCGGGGCTTGGAACACTGGTCTTTCTGTGTGTAGTTTGCATGTTCTACTTGTGTATGTGTGGGTTTTCTCTGGTTTCATCCAAAAACATACACGTTGGGTTTATTGGCTGCCCCTAGGAGTGTGTGTGTGTGTTTGTGTGTGTGTGTGTGTGTGTGTGTGTGTGTCAGAGAGAGACCACCCGACAAACTGGCGACCTGTTCAATGTGTACCCTAACTCTAAAAAGAGATCAATGGGTTAAAAAAAAAAACAAAAAAAAAAAATCAGCTGATTTTTATTTGTATTTCTAAAAAAAAACATTTAAAAGACGACGGTTTGAACCTTAAAACAAAAAACGAGAAAAACGTGTTTTTATAAACACAAAAAAGTAAACACGCCTGAAAAATCAATAAAAGTTACAAGATAAACAACAAGATGGTGAAAAATAAACATAAAGGAAGCAACGTGATGCCAGCAGTACGGGTACCATGGTAACCAGGATCTACGTTCCTACCCTAACCATGGTAACCAGGATCTATGTTCCTACCCTCACCATGGTAACCAGGATCTACGTTCCTACCCTCACCATGGTAACCAGGATCTACGTTCCTACCCTCACCATGGTAACCAGGATCTACGTTCCTACCCTCACCATGGTAACCAGGATCTACGTTCCTACCCTCACCATGGTAACCAGGATCTACGTTCCTACACTCACCATGGTAACCAGGCTCTATGTTCCTACCCTCACCATGGTAACCAGGATCTATGTTCCTACCCTCACCATGGTAACCAGGATCTACGTTCCTACCCTCACCATGGTAACCAGGATCTACGTTCCTACCCTCACCATGGTAACCAGGATGTATGTTCCTACCCTCACCATGGTAACCAGGATCTATGTTCCTAACCCTCACCATGGTAAGCAGGATCTACGTTCCTACCCTCACCATGGTAACCAGGATCTATGTTCCTACCCTCACCATGGTAACCAGGATCTATGTTCCTACCCTCACCATGGTAACCAGGATCTATGTTCCTACCCTCACCATGGTAACCAGTATCTACGTTCATACCCTCACCATGGTAACCAGGATCTACGTTCATACCCTCACCATGGTAACCAGGATATACGTTCCTACCCTCACCATGGTTACCAGGATATACGTTCCTACCCTCACCATGGTAACCAGGATCTACGTTCCTACCCTCACCATGGTAACCAGGATCTACGTTCCGACCCTCACCATGGTAACCAGGATCTACGTTCCTACCCTCACCATGGTAACCAGGATCTACGTTCCGACCCTCACCATGGTAACCAGGATCTACGTTCCTACCCTCACCATGGTAACCAGGATCTACGTTCCTACCCTCACCATGGTAACCAGGATCTACGTTCCGACCCTCACCATGGTAACCAGGATCTACGTTCCTACCCTCACCATGGTAACCAGGATCAACGTTCCTACCCTCACCATGGTAACCAGGATCTACGTTCCTACCCTGGCGACCCGGCCTTGGTGAAGGTATGTGAGACTCTCAGCGTACCAGATCCGGTCAGGGTGTGCCCATGATTGAACATGGGTAGAAACAGGAAGTGTGTTGGTCTGAGACATGCCCGCTCTTCCTTTCATCCATCGTCAGCGTGTTTTTATCCATGATTAACAGGAAGTCAGTCATCAAAGCACTTCCTGTCGGCCATTTTAGAAAATAAAAGCTTTTTTTTTTTTTTCCCCAGAATCCTGCTCTTGATCAACAAAGGAACGTCTTCAGGGACGGAAACACGAGAATCGGTGAGACCTGACATACCCGCACAGACCGGGACGCCTCTGGGTGCCACCATGAAGCCTCTGGGTGCCACCATGAAGCCTCTCAGAGCCTCTAGATGCCACCATGAAGCCTCTCAGAGCCTCTAGGTGCCACCATAAAGCCTCTTAGAGCCTCTAGGTGCCACCATGAAGCCTGTAGGTGCCACCATAAAGCCTCTTAGAGCCTCTGGGTGCCACCATGAAGCCTGTAGGTGCCACCATAAAGCCTCTCAGAGCCTCTAGGTGCCACCATGAAGCCTCTAGGTGCCACCAGGAAGCCTCTCAGAGCCTCTAGGTGCCACCATGAAGCCTCTTAGAGCCTCTAGGTGCCACCATGAAGCCTCTAGGTGCCACCATGAAGCCTATAGGTGCCACCATGAAGCCTCTCAGAGCCTCTAGGTGCCACCATGAAGCCTCTAGGTGCCACCATGTAGCCTCTCAGAGCCTCTAGGTGCCACCATGAAGCCTCTAGGTGTCACCATGAAGCCTCTTAGAGCCTCTAGGTGCCACCATGAAGCCTCTAGGTGCCACCATGAAGCCTCTCAGAGCCTCTAGGTGCCACCATGAAGCCTCTAGGTGCCACCATGAAGCCTCTCAGAGCCTCTAGGTGCCACCATGAAACCTCTCAGAGCCTGTAGGTGCCACCATGAAGCCTCTAGGTGCCACCAGGAAGCCTCTAGGTGCCACCAGGAAGCCTCTCAGAGCCTCTAGGTGCCACCAGGAAGCCTCTCAGAGCCTCTAGGTGCCACCATGAAGCCTCTAGGTGCCACCAGGAAGCCTCTAGGTGCCACCAGGAAGCCTCTAGGTGCCACCAGGAAGCCTCTCAGAGCCTCTAGGTGCCACCATGAAGCCTCTAGGTGCCACCAGGAAGCCTCT
The DNA here is from genome assembly GCA_902685375.1 of Neostethus bicornis. Lineage (NCBI taxonomy): Eukaryota > Metazoa > Chordata > Actinopteri > Atheriniformes > Phallostethidae > Neostethus > Neostethus bicornis. The sequence goes on along the minus strand of LR738546.1, from coordinate 212,826 downwards.
CAGAGCCTCTTGGTGCCACCAGGAAGCCTCTCAGAGCCTCTAGGTGCCACCAGGAAGCCTCTAGGTGCCACCAGAAAGCCTCTAGGTGCCACCAGGAAGCCTCTCAGAGCCTCTGGGTGCCACCAGGAAGCCTCTAGGTGCCAGCAGTATGCCACTCAGAGGCTCAAAGAACCCAAACTTTTACCCACAGACTTCGTGTTGGTGTGGGAGGAGCCTCGGAGCGCCCAGGAGGACGGATCGGGTGCCAGCTCCACCCACAGGACGTGGAGGGAGGAGTTTCTGGGTCGACTGAAAGAGGCCGGACTTCTGCAGGAACAGGTGTGTGTGTGTCTGTGTGTGTATATGTGTGTTTGTGTGTGTGTGTGTATGTGTGTGTATTTGAGTACGTATGTGTGTGTGTGTGTGTGTGTGTGTCTGTGTGTATATTTGTGAGTATGTATATGTTTGTATGTGTGTGTGTGTGTGTGTGTGTGTGTGTGTGTGTGTGTGTGTGTGTGTGTGTGTGTGTGTGCCAACACCAGATCCAGTTCAGCTGGTTCACCTGTTTAAACAGAGCAGGGCCGTGCCCCCCGATGACGTATGGGGGGTCCAGAAACATCTGGTGCCCATCCTGACGTGGTCCTCGTTAGGGCTGGAATTCTTTGCCCGAGCCCCATGGTGAGGGTAGGAACGTAGAGCTCACTGGCATGAACCTGCAAAGACTATGCTACCCCTGAGCTGCAGCTCCCCAATCATCTCAGACATAAAAGAAGATGCCCGTCTTTCTGCCCACAGAGGGAAGTCTTCCAGACCAGGAAGAAGATCTGCTTCGTCCTCCTTAGCGCCCCCTGGAGCGTCCTCTGTTACTACGGTGAGGAGATCTCTCTCAGAGTGCCCCTGCAGGTAGGAGGTTGGTTTCTATGGCAACGCTGCCGGCTACGTTTACACCCCTTCGCCCTCCCGACAGGTGGTGAACGCTTCAGTGGTGAACTGGTCTGAGGAGATCCTTACCCAGCTGTCGCTCCCAAACCCACTAGCACAGGATGTACCCAGTCCTCCTCTGGACTTCTACACGTGCCAGTTTAGGACCAACAAGATGGAGAGGTACGACCATCATGCCATCCACCTCTGCTGCCATCTGTACCATCTTTCTGTGTTTCCTCCCACAGGTTCCTGGGCAGCGACGACCGAGAGAACTTTTTTAAGACCACCCAGAGACACCAGGTGGTGAGTTCAAGATGTAGATCCTGGATACCATGGTGAGGGTAGGAACGTAGATCCTGGTAACCATGGTGAGGGTAGGAACATAGATCCTGGTAACCATGGTGAGGGTAGGAACATAGATCCTGGTTACCATGGTGAGGGTAGGAATGTAGATCCTGGTAACCATGGTGAGGGTAGGAACATAGATCCTGGTTACCATGGTGAGGGTAGGAACGTAGATCCTGGTAACCATGGTGAGGGTAGGAACATAGATCCTGGTTACCATGGTGAGGGTAGGAACATAGATCCTGGTTACCATGGTGAGGGTATGAATGTAGATCCTGGATACCATGGTGAGGGTAGGAACGTAGATCCTGGTAACCATGGTGAGGGTAGGAACATAGATCCTGGTTACCATGGTGAGGGTAGGAATGTAGATCCTGGTAACCATGGTGAGGGTAGGAACATAGATCCTGGTTACCATGGTGAGGGTAGGAACGTAGATCCTGGTAACCATGGTGAGGGTAGGAACATAGATCCTGGTTACCATGGTGAGGGTAGGAACGTAGATCCTGGTTACCATGGTGAGGGTAGGAACATAGATCCTGGTAACCATGGTGAGGGTAGGAACATAGATCCTGGTTACCATGGTGAGGGTAGGAACGTAGATCCTGGTTACCATGGTGAGGGTAGGAACGTAGATCCTGGTTACCATAGTGAGGGTAGGAACGTAGATCCTGGTTACCATGGCGAGGGTAGGAACGTAGATCCTGGTAACCATGGTGAGGGTAGGAACATAGATCCTGGTTACCATGGTGAGGGTAGGAACGTAGATCCTGGTAACCATGGTGAGGGTAGGAACATAGATCCTGGTTACCATGGTGAGGGTAGGAACGTAGATCCTGGTTACCATGGTGAGGGTAGGAACATAGATCCTGGTTACCATGGTGAGGGTAGGAACGTAAATCCTGGTTACCATGGTGATGGTAGGAATGTAGATCCTGGTTACCATGGTGAGGGTAGGAACGTAGATCCTGGTAACCATGGTGAGGGTAGGAACGTAGATCCTGTTTACCGTGGTGAGGGTAGGAACGTAGATCCTGGTTACCGTGGTGAGGGTAGGAACGTAGATCCTAGTTACCATGGTGAGGGTAGGAACGTAGATCCTGGTTACCATGGTGAGGGTAGGAACGTAGATCCTGGTTACCATGGTGAGGGTAGGAACGTAGATCCTGGTTACCATGGTGAGGGTAGGAACGTAGATCCTGGTTACCATGGTGAGGGTAGGAACGTAGATCCTGGTTACCATGGTGATGGTAGGAACGTAGATCCTGGTTACCATCGTGAGGGTAGGAACGTAGATCCTGGTTACCATGGTGAGGGTAGGAACGTAGATCCTGGTTACCATGGTGAGGGTAGGAACGTAGATTCTGGTTACCATGGTGAGGGTAGGAACGTAGATCCTGGTTACCATGGTGAGGGTAGGAACGTAGATCCTGGTTACCATGGTGAGGGTAGGAACGTAGATCCTGGTTACCATGGTGAGGGTAGGAACGTAGATCCTGGTTACCATGGTGAGGGTAGGAACGTAGATCCTGGTTACCATGGTGAGGGTAGGAACGTAGATCCTGGTTACTATGGTGAGGGTAGGAACGTAGATCGTGGTTACCATGGTGAGGGTAGGAACGTAGATCCTGGTTACCATGGTGAGGGTAGGAACGTAGATCCTGGTTACCATGGTGAGGGTAGGAACATAGATTCTGGTTACCATGGTGAGGGTAGGAACATAGATCCTGGTTACCATGGTGAGGGTGGCAACGTAGATCCTGGTTACCACGGTGAGTGTAGGAACGTAGATCCTGGTTACCATGGTGAGGGTAGGAAAGTAGATCCTAGTTACCATGGTATTCCTCCCACTTTGGGATTCCAATCCCTGACCTTGTTGCTGTGATGCCACTGTGCTGTCCTGCAGGGGGAAAAAAACTAACATGGCAAACGGAATGCAGATGGCACATCAAAGACGTCCGGGATGTTTCCTTCCACCCGCCTCCTTTACAAACACACTCTGTAAACAAAGCCACTCCTTCACACGCTTCCTCCAAACCACCTCACAGCGGGCAGAGCTGGGTTACTACAGCCTGCCACAGGGTTACTACAGGCTGCCACAGGGTTACTACAGGCTGCCACAGGGTTACTACAGGCTGCCACAGGGTTACTACAGGCCGCCACAGGGTTACTACAGCCTGCCACAGGGTTACTACAGCCCGCCACAGGGTTACTACAGCCCGCCACAGGGTTACTACAGCCCGCCACAGGGTTACTACAGCCCGCCACAGGGTTACTACAGCCCGCCACAGGGTTACTACAGCCCGCCACAGGGTTACTACAGCCCGCCACAGGGTTACTACAGCCCGCCACAGGGTTACTACAGGCCGCCACAGGGTTACTACAGCCCGCCACAGGGTTACTACAGCCCGCCACAGGGTTACTACAGGCTGCCACAGGGTTACTACAGCCTGCCACAGGGTTACTACAGCCTGCCACAGGGTTACTACAGGCCGCCACAGGGTTACTACAGCCCGCCACAGGGTTACTACAGCCCGCCACAGGGTTACTACAGCCCGCCACAGGGTTACTACAGCCCGCCACAGGGTTACTACAGCCCGCCACAGGGTTACTACAGCCCGCCACAGGGTTACTACAGCCCGCCACAGGGTTACTACAGCCCGCCACAGGGTTACTACAGCCTGCCACAGGGTTACTACAGCCTGCCACAGGGTTACTACAGCCTGCCACAGGGTTACTACAGTCTGCCACAGGGTTACTACAGCCTGCCACAGGGTTACTACAGGCTGCCACAGGGTTACTACAGCCCGCCACAGGGTTACTACAGCCCGCCACAGGGTTACTACAGCCTGCCACAGGGTTACTACAGCCTGCCACAGGGTTACTACAGCCTGCCACAGGGTTACTACAGCCTGCCACAGGGTTACTACAGCCCGCCACAGGGTTACTACAGGCCGCCACAGGGTTACTACAGCCCGCCACAGGGTTACTACAGCCCGCCACAGGGTTACTACAGCCCGCCACAGGGTTACTACAGCCCGCCACAGGGTTACTACAGCCCGCCACAGGGTTACTACAGCCCGCCACAGGGTTACTACAGGCTGCCACAGGGTTACTACAGCCCGCCACAGGGTTACTACAGCCTGCCACAGGGTTACTACAGCCTGCCACAGGGTTACTACAGCCTGCCACAGGGTTACTACAGCCCGCCACAGGGTTACTACAGCCTGCCACAGGGTTACTACAGCCTGCCACAGGGTTACTACAGGCTGCCACAGGGTTACTACAGCCTGCCACAGGGTTACTACAGGCTGCCACAGGGTTACTACAGCCCGCCACAGGGTTACTACAGCCTGGTACAGGGTTACTACAGCCCGCCACAGGGTTACTACAGCCCGCCACAGGGTTACTACAGCCCGCCACAGGGTTACTACAGCCCGCCACAGGGTTACTACAGCCCGCCACAGGGTTACTACAGCCTGCCACAGGGTTACTACAGCCCGCCACAGGGTTACTACAGCCTGCCACAGGGTTACTACAGCCTGCCACAGGGTTACTACAGCCTGCCACAGGGTTTCTACAGCCTGCCACAGGGTTACTACAGCCTGCCACAGGGTTACTACAGCCTGGTACAGGGTTACTACAGCCCGCCACAGGGTTACTACAGCCCGCCACAGGGTTACTACAGCCCGCCACAGGGTTACTACAGCCCGCCACAGGGTTACTACAGCCTGCCACAGGGTTACTACAGCCTGCCACAGGGTTACTACAGCCTGGTACAGGGTTTTTAAAACATGCCACAGGGTTACTACAGGCTGCCAAGGGGTTACTACAGCTTGGTACAGGGTTACTACAGCCTACCACAGGGTTACTACTGGCTGCCACAGGGTTACTACAGCCTGCCACAGGGTTACTACAGCCTGCCACAGTAACAGGAACGTAGATCCTGGTTACCATGGTGAGGGTAGGAACATAGATCCTGGTTACCATGGTGAGTGTAGGAACGTAGATCCTGGTTACCATGGTGAGGGTAGGAACGTAGATCCTGGTTACCATGGTGAGGGTAGGAACATAGATCCTGGTTACCATGGTGAGGGTAGGAACGTAGATCCTGGTTACCATGGTGAGGGTAGGAACATAGATCCTGGTTACCATGGTGAGGGTAGGAATGTAGATCCTGGTTACCATGGTGAGGGTAGGAACGTAGATCCTGGTTACCATGGTGAGGGTAGGAACGTAGATCCTGGTTACCATGGTGAGGGTAGGGACGTAGATCCTGGTTACCATGGTAAGGGTAGGAACGTAGATCCTGGTTACCATGGTGAGGGTAGGGACGTAGATCCTGGTTACCATGGTAAGGGTAGGAACGTAGATCCTGGCGACCTTGGTCAGGGTTGTGGATTCAGGGGTTGATCCTGGTCTCTGTGCCCTCTCTTCCTGTAGCTGTACGAGATCCTTGCCAGGACGCCATATGGATCGGTGAAGAAGGGGGAGGTGGGCATCGATCGGCTGGTCAGCGAGCAGGTTTTCACGGCGGCGTACCCGCTACATGAGGTAAGACGTTCCTCCTGCCCGCCCTCTGGGCAGAACACCTTCTACTTCACCATCCTCACCACCATCATGGCACCATCCGCTTAGCTTCTGAGGTCTGACGGGATCAGTCGTTTCCTCGCTGGATCATTTCACCGTCCTTGGTGCACTTCCACTTCTGTCCACAAGGTGTCATCTTTTCCCCACGTCTCAACATTAAAGGGTTCGGGTAGTGAGTGTAACCCCACTGCCCTCCCTGCCCTACGGTAGTGGGCAGTGCAAACATTTTGGGTTTTTTTGCCTAACACAGTTTTCGTGTTGGGCAAACTGCGTCCCGTTAAACGTTTTAATCCGGCTTGCCGTACTTAAAAAAATTAAATAAACAAACCTTATTAATGTTTATTTTTCCTGTAATTTTGATGTTTCGTCACTAAATGGCGCCAAAGATACAACAACACAGCCTCCATTCAAATGTGTGTGTCTCCGTGATGCACGCGCACGTTGTCAAAATAAACCGTGCGCGCAGATTTAGACAGCCATTGGGGCCAATACACGCACGTAAAGAAGCGTGTGTGGATTTGGTAAAAAATAAAAAATAAAAAGAGTGAGTTCACTAATCCACGAAAAATTTGCAAACAAAACAACCGATGCTGAAATATGACGTCATCAAAGCGCGTCCTTCCTTAAAGGGAACCACATTGAACACAGTGCTGGTGAATTATGTCTGATCATCACACACGTTAGATTTCAAACCTTGTGCGCTACTATGGAAAGCCATAGGGGCCACTACGCATGCGTAATCTAGCGCTAGATGCACGTTTTTTAAGCGCTAGATTTGAAATTCAACGCGATTGATGTTTTTGGAAGAAAAAAAAAAAAAGTCAGTCAGGAAGAGAGTGATGACGACTTCCTTAATTAATCAGGGACCTTCAAAATAAAAGTTAGTCTTTGGATTTTCAATGATTTTAGAAAGTCATTTCAAAATAAAAGGTTTTATTTTAATGTTTTTTTTTTTTTTTTATTTTTATTTTCATTGTAAATTAAAGCACATGTTTTTCAGATGCCAATCAGGTGAGGTTACCAAAGCATGCCAACCATCTGAGGGTTAGGGTTAACCTGACTCCCTCACTCACTCCATGCCCTCCATCGTCTTTACAGATCAATAAGCTGGCATAGAAACCAGTGGGCATTTGGATGTGGGTACTTCTTTTACCAGTCTTTATTTGACCCGATGTTTGATCCCATAGGGGGGTTTCCAGCTGCCCAGTCACCCCGTCGCCCCGGAGTCTTTGAGTCTGCGTCAGATTCTCTTCGGCTACTGGGCCAAATGGTCGTGTTGGCGACGGTACCAACCTCTGGACCACATTAGAGAATACTTTGGTGAAAAGATCGCCCTCTACTTCGCTTGGATCGGTAACCCCGGTGACCCTCCCCCCCCGTGTGTGTGAGATGGTTTCTATAGTAACGCTGTTTACAGGGTTCTACACCGGGTGGCTCCTGCCCGCGTCGCTGGTCGGCACGGTGGTCTTCCTGGTGGGCTTCTGGCTGGTAGCGTCGGATGTGCCAGCGTACGGTAGAAAAAAAATGGGTTTCACCAGCTGCCCGTTTGAGTGTTCCTAATGTGTGTGTGTGTGTGTGTGTGTGTGTGTGTGTGTGTAGGAAGGAGGTGTGTGAGAGTGGCGACATGTTCATCATGTGCCCTCTGTGTAAGATCTGCCCTCGTTGGAACTACTCCAGCATCTGCATCACGTACAAGGTACCCACCTCATGCCACCGGGACCAACTGTCTGTGCCCATTTCATAGGTTCAACACCAGACCTTGTTAGCGCCGCCTTGTGACCGTTGTCGCCGCCGTCATTGTCGCCACCTTCCGATTTCTTCATCTTGCGTCACGTGTTAATTAAAGCGTTGCCATAGCGACCGTCGTCCACGTTAGCAACACCTCACTCACAAAGGCTCGACGACTCGCCTCGTTATCGCCACCTTGTGGTCTCTAGCCGCCATTGTCACCGCCTTCCGATTTTTTATAGTTGCCATGGCGACTGTTTGTCGATGACATCGTCATGGCACCATGTGTTCAAACAGAGTCCCACGATTGGCCTGTTCTTCTTGGCTTGAAAGGGTCCGAGCCTGTCAGAATTTGGCTCGAACCCTGCCAAAGATAGAAGTTTGTTTTTTTTCTTTTTAAATATCTGGTAAATTTGACGTTTTAATAACTTTTTATGAATTCAAACATTTTAACAAAATAAAAGCTCCAATAAAATCAAAGCCACTCATCATGGGGTCTGTCTCTCAGGCTGCGTCTGACGGGACGGGCTGGTTTCCTCCCAGCTCTTCACACCTCAGTGCTGAATGCCGGGTGGTACAGGAGAGCGGGGTCACAGGGTTCATTCAGGGTAGGGTCTCTGTTCCAAAAAGTGGAACTCTGGTCCCCCCCGCTGGACGTGGAGGGGACCAGAGGCACGGAGCTCGACCGGAAGGAGACCCCGGCTGGACGTCGAGAGGACCAGAGGGATGGAGCTCGACTGGAAGGAGACCCCGGCTGGACGTCGAGAGGACCAGAGGGACGGAGCTCGACCGGAAGGAGACCCCGGCTGGACGTCGAGGGGACCAGAGGGACGGAGCTCGACCAGAAGGAGACCCCGGCTGGACGTCGAGGGGACCAGAGGGATGGAGCTCGACCAGAAGGAGACCCCGGCTGGACGTCGAGGGGACCAGAGGGATGGATCTCGACCAGAAGGAGACCCCGGCTGGACGTGGAGGGATGGAGCTCGACCAGAAGGAGACCCCGGCTGGACGTGGAGGGTTCCAGAGGGATGGAACTCGACTGGGTGACATGGGGGTGGGATTAGCTGTGCCAAATTAGGGCAGAGGGCAGACTAGGAGGGAAGGAGTGCCCAGATGAGAGGGGCATCATGACAGACCAACCGCTAAGGCGGAGCTAACCACATGCTAATCGCTCTGTGTGTGCCCGTAGCTCGTGTACCCGTCTTTGTTGCCAGCCTGACTCTCCCGTTCTGTCTGCAGGCGGGTCTCCTGTTCGATAACGGAGGGACCGTGTTCCTCAGCATCTTCATGTCCCTGTGGGCCGTCACCTTCCTGGAGTACTGGAAGAGGACCTGCTCCACGCTGGCCCACCGCTGGGACTGCTCCGACTTCCAGGACATCGAGGTGAGACACCGCTGCCCAGCAAGTAGAGAACCTCTAGGGAACCTCCAGGGAACCTCTAGAGAACCTCCAGGGAACCTCCAGGGAACCTCTAGAGAACCTCCAGAGAACCTCCAGGGAACCTCTAGAGAACCTCCAGGGAACCTCCAGGGAACCTCTAGAGAACCTCCAGAGAACCTCCAGGGAACCTCTAGAGAACCTCCAGGGAACCTCCAGGGAGTGTTAGAATGGGGTTCTCTAGAGGTTAGCTGGTGGTTCTGTTAGAACCTAACCTTCTCAGAACGTTGAGAGAACCAAATTCTAAACGTTATGGTTAAAATTAAGGTTCTGAAAACCAAAAAAACCTTTAAAAAAACTAAAATAACTAAAAAATAACCTTTAAAAAAACAAAAAGAACCTTTAAAGAACCAAAAATAAGCTTTAAAGAACGTTTTGCTACCATTTAAAAAAACCTTCCCAGAACGTTCTGGGAAGGTTAGATTCTTAGCTGGGTAAGCAGTAAGAGAGATTGGCCGGATGGTATCCATGCCAGGATGAGACTCAGTACAGGACGAGGGAAGACCCGCCCCTCTTAAAAAATAAGAAAAATATAAAAAAAAGCATCAAAACAAAAACAAACAAAAAAAACCCCCAAAAGTAAATTATTTGTGCTGTAATTTTTTTTTGTTTGTCCTATTTTTGTTTCTTTTTTATTGTACGATTTGGACTATGACGTCATCAAGATTTTTATTTAATTCCGGGCGTCGCCATCTTTGATGACGTCATCGCCCAAATCGTATTTCTTAAATTAAAAAAAAATTAGCACAAAAAAAAAAAATGTTCAGCACCATGGATTGACACCATTTTTAGGAGTTTTCTCGCAGTTTTAAGCAAAATAAAGGTCTGGATGACGTCATATTGACCTAAAAAAAGAATCGTAAATATTTAAAAAAACTAAAACAGCACAAATGATTGACATTTTTTTTTTATATATATATTTTAAGAGGGGCGGGGTTTCACGGAGGGGAAGACAAGGACAGTTTAACGCTAAGGGGAGGGGCTGTCAGGGGGACCAATGAGGGAGGGTTAGACACACAGATGTAGTAAACACAGGAAGAAAGGAATGTACCTGAAAAGAGCCGAAAGATATTTTCAAAATAAAGTGAACAACTAAACAACACAGGTGGCTTAGCCGTCTATCCCTCACAGTGTGCAGGGAGGTGGGGGTGGCAGAGCCCATCCCAGGGTACATCCCGAACAGATCACCAGTCTGTCGTAGGGCCACACACATTCCTAGGGGCAGTTATGTCGTGCCCAATCAACCTATCATGCATGTTTTTGGAGGGTAAGAGGAGACCGGAGTACCAAGAGAAAACCTGCACATACAGAGGGGAGAACATGCAAACTCCACACAGAAAGGACAGCTTTCCGAGCCTCGTCCCCACCCGAGACTCAAACCCATGACCTTCTTGTTGTGCAGCCACTGTGCCATCCACTGCGCCCCCATGCCACCCTGGACTAAAGGTGCATGACATAAAATCATCAGGATCCAATCAGAACGTCAGGAAGTTCATAGTCTCTGATTCTTGTTCACTGACCTTCAAAATAAAAGTTTCTGGTTCTGATCATTGGCAGCATGCTGGCGCAGTGGGTAGCACCGTGGCCTCACAGCTCACGACCTGAATGGCATCTGCCTGGTCAGAAACGGTCAAAAACCTGGTAGGAAGGGCATTCACGATTTCTAGACCCCTTGTGTTCCCTCACTGTGGGCATCAGGAAGCTGTTTTCATGGAGACAGTTAATACCAGTTTATACAGCTGTATGTGCCACTGGGCAGTGGAACAACGCAATGGGCATGTTTTGATCTTTGGTTGAGAGGCTGCGTCTATGAGGGCATTCTGTTTCTGCTCACCAGGAACGCCCTCGCCCAGAGTTCACTGCCATGGCACCGATGACCATGAGGAACCCGGTGACAGGAGCGGAGGAGCCGTATTTTCCAGAGAAGACGAGGTTCAATCGAACCATGACGGGCTGCATGGTCATCATCATCATGGTAAGTCTGCTGGCATCTCAACGAGTGCCCGTGGTATTCTATCATAGAAGAGTTCATCACCATGGTAACCAGGATCTACGTTCCTACCCTCATCATGGTAACCAGGATCTACGTTCCTACCCTCACCATGGTAACCAGGATCTATGTTCCTACCCTCACCATGGTAACCAGGATCTACGTTCCTACCCTCACCATGGTAACCAGGATCTACGATCCTACCCTCACCATGGTAACCAGGATCTACGATCCTACCCTCACCATGGTAACCAGGATCTACGATCCTACCCTCACCATGGTAACCAGGATCTACGTTCCTACCCTCACCATGGTAACCAGGATCTACGTTCCTACCCTCACCATGGTAACCAGGATCTACGTTCCTACCCTCACCACGGTAACCAGGATCTACATTCCCACCCTCACCACGGTAACCAGGATCTACGTTCCTACCCTCACCATGGTAACCAGGATCTACATTCCTATCCTCACCATGGTAACCAGGATCTACATTCCCACCCTCACCACGGTAACCAGGATCTACGTTCCTACCCTCACCATGGTAACCAGGATCTATGTTCCTACCCTCACCATGGTAACCAGAATCTACGTTCCTACCCTCACCATGGTAACCAGGATCTACGTTCCTACCCTCACCACGGTAACCAGGATCTACATTCCTATCCTCACCATGGTATCCAGGATCTACGTTCCTACCCTCACCATGGTAACCAGGATCTACGTTCCTACCCTCACCATGGTATCCAGGATCTACGTTCCTACCCTCACCATGGTATCCAGGATCTACGTTCCTACCCTCACCATGGTAACCAGGCTCTACGTTCCTACCCTCACCATGGTAACCAGGCTCTACGTTCCTACCCTCACCATGGTAACCAGGATCTACGTTCCTACCCTCACCATGGTAACCAGGATCTATGTTCCTACCCTCACCATGGTAACCAGGATCTACATTCCTACCCTCACCATGGTAACCAGGATCTACGTTCCTACCCTCACCATGGTAACCAGGATCTATGTTCCTACCCTCACCATGGTAACCAGGATCTACATTCCTACCCTCACCATGGTAACCAGGATCTACGTTCCTACCCTCACCATGGTATCCAGGCTCTACGTTCCTACCTGCCTGGGTTTCCTATCTGAGGCTGTTGCCACAGCGATCCCAGCCCTGGATAAGCGGAGGATCACAGAACAATGGGGGACTGAGGTCAATCCAGGGTTTTGTTTCTATGTAATGAGCATGCTCAGAACCACCCCACCTGGTACTCGTCTGAGCGTGTCTCGGTTTACTCTGCCGTCCTTACAGAGCGCCGTGGTCCTGATGTTCCTCATCGCCATCATCTTCTACCGAACCCGCATCAGCATCTTCATCGACGAATCACAGTACAGCTTCCTCAACATCTCAGTGAGTAACGCCGCCCCATGACGCCACCCTGCTGAATTCTTGCTGACTTCCTGTTTGTGTTTCCAGGCGGGGAGGATCGCCAGCCTCTCGGGCTCTGTGTTGAACCTGCTGGTCATCCTCCTGCTGTCCAAGATCTATATCTCACTGGCACACATTCTCACCCGCTGGGGTGAGTCCGCCTCTCTGTCATGGTCTGCTTAGATCCAGGAACATAGATCCTGGTTACCATGGTGAGGGTAGGAACATAGATCCTGGTTACCATGGTGAGGGTAGGAACGTAGATCCTGGTTACCACGGTGAGGGTAGGAACGTAGATCCTGGTTACCATGGTGAGGGTAGGAACGTCGATCCTGGTTACCATGGTGAGGGTAGGAACGTAGATCCTGGTTACCATGGTGAGGGTAGGAACGTAGATCCTGGGCACCATGGTGAGGGTAGGAATGTAGATCCTGGTTACCATGGTGAGGGTAGGAACGTACATCCTGGTTACCATGGTGAGGGTAGGAATGTAGATCCTGGTTACCATGGTGAGGGTAGGACCGTAGATCCTGGTTACCATGGTGAGGGTAGGAACGTAGATTCTGGTTACCACGGTGAGGGTAGGAACGTAGATCCTGGTTACCTCGGTGAGGGTAGGAACGTAGATCCTGGTTACCATGGTGAGGGTAGGAACGTAGATCCTGGGCACCATGGTGAGGGTAGGAATGTAGATCCTGGTTACCATGGTGAGGGTAGGAACGTACATCCTGGTTACCATGGTGAGGGTAGGAATGTAGATCCTGGTTACCATGGTGAGGGTAGGACCGTAGATCCTGGTTACCATGGTGAGGGTAGGAATGCAGATCCTGGTTACCACGGTGAGGGTAGGAACGTAGATCCTGGTTACCATGGTGAGGTTAGGAACGTAGATCCTGGTTACCATGGTGAGGTTAGGAACATAGATCCTGGTTACCATGGTGAGGTTAGGAATGTAGATCCTGGTTACCATGGTGAGGGTAGGAACGTAGATCCTGGTTACCATGGTGAGGGTAGGAACGTAGATCCTGGTTACCATGGTGAGGTTAGGAATGTAGATCCTGGTTATCATGGTGAGGTTAGGAATGTAGATCCTGGTTACCATGGTGAGGATAGGAACGTAGATCCTGGTTACCATGGTGAGGATAGGAACGTAGATCCTGGTTACCATGGTGAGGTTAGGAATGTAGATCCTGGTTACCATGGTGAGGTCAGGAATGTAGATCCTGGTTACCATGGTGAGGGTAGCAACGTAGATCCTGGTTACCATGGTGAGGGTAGGAACGTAGATCCTGGTTACCATGGTGAGGGTAGGGACGTAGATACTGGTTACCATGGTGAGGGTAGGAACATAGATCCTGGTTACCATGGTGAGGGTAGGAACATAGATCCTGGTTACCATGGTGAGGGATGGATCTGGTAACCCGTGCTCTGCAGTGACCTCTGGTGGTTCTTTTCAGAGATGCATCGGACTCAGTCTAAATATGAAGACATGTTCATCCTGAAAGTTTTCGTCTTCCAGTTCATTAACTTCTACTCGTCTCCCGTTTACATCGCTTTCTTCAAAGGCAGGTAAGAGCTGCCCACGTCCTCCTCGCTCATGGTTTCATCTCGTTTACTACAAACACAAACTCAGAGGTGTAACTCTATGGAACAGTCTAGAGGAGTCTCTAAAAAACTCAACCTCCTTAAAAACATTTAAAATAAAGTATAAAAGTAAAATAATAAATGATTATAAAACACTAGAAATATCAGCTTAATTAGTAAGAAAAAAATAAAACACAGGGGAAACCTGGTTGGTAAAGATCAGGTCCAGAAAACTTTATTTTTTCTACTTTTTTGTATATGTGTTCATGTGTGACTGTTATTATTATGTTTATGATTTACTGTTTTTGTCTTTATTATAATTTAATTCCAGCCTAATGCTTGTTTTGTAGGTCTTTAATAGTTTTGTAAAATGGGGTTTGGCTTAAAATAAGTTTCTTTTAACTTCTGCCTTAAAACCCCTTTCAGTCTCTGTTTGTCTGGTTTTTTTTTGTTGTTGTTTGTTAAACATGTAAAAAAACCTGAAAAAAATAAACTCAAACACTTTTCCAGATGGTGATCTATGCCTTTTATTTTCTACGTTTGTGATGTTCACTACATATGCCAATCACGGCCATGGGCATGATTGGCGCCCATGGCCCATCATGGCAGGGTTTGGATAAACTCCAGCCAACCTGAAATGAGTAAAACTAAAATTAGAATGAAGTCAGAATTAGCTTCTCTAATTTGGCTCAAAATTTGGCTAAAGAACTACAAACATGGCGGACAAAACCCGTCATTTCCGTTCTCTGATTGGGTGGGATGTTTTGCCAGTGTAGCAATTGTAAGATAATGATCGAAATCCTTGGGTTAGGGTGGTGCCATCTGACCCTAACCATACCACTGGGTGGTGCCTAGGTGGCCCCTAGTGGCCCCTAGGTGGCGCCATCCTGGCTTGAAACTTCATTTTATTTTTTATTTTTAAGGATTTATTTCTCAACCTTTCGTGTTCTTGCCCGTGTCTTCTCAGGTTCGTTGGTTACCCTGGCAACTACCAGACCCTGTTTGGAGTTCGTAATGAAGACGTGAGTGAGTCCCTGTCAGTAAACAAATAATCTTACTGTTCAGATGAAGCCCATCTGCTGGAAACCCTCCGGTTCATCCAAGTCAAGTTTTTAGTGGATGTTTTGAACAGTTCTAAATGTTTCTTTTCTGCGGCCCCTTCACACCAATCTTTGAAGGGGCCGCACAGCAACAAGGTCAGGGTGAGTCCCAGAGTGGGTGAAGCATGAATGACTGTCCTTGCTGTGTGGAGAAAGGACAAGACGTCATAGCTCCTCCAGCTCATGTGTGCCAACAAGCAGTACAGGGGTGTATTCCTGGTGGTACCTCCTCTTGGTACTGGTACATAACGCTAGATGGTAATACACAGAATACGCACAATTTACCAGCTGCTTTTATCATGTTTTGATTGGTTTGTTTTACACCAACTGTCATGGCGGGTGTTGTCCATTGGCGGATAAGACGTCATAGCTCCTCCTTTTGGCCCCGCCTACTCAAATCTCTCCCATCCTTGACGGATGATCAAGAGCAACAACGTAAACAAATGCTGAGGATTTAATTCTGCTTTGAACTTTGTTTACCCTGCAGTTTAAAGTCAACTTTAAAACCTCCGTGAAGCCACGCCCCTCTTCTGACAACAACGTCATCAAAGATGGCGACGCCTGGAAATAAATGAATGTCATTGACCTCATCGTCCAAATCGTATTTTTTAAAATAATAATAATAATAAAAAAAACTAAAACAGCACCACCAAAGTTTTACAGCACAAATAATTGACATATTTTTTGTTTATTTTTGTTTATATATGTTTTTAAGAGGGGCGGGGCTTCACGGAGGTGACCTTAAAGTCTGGAATACCTACACTGCCCTCTGGTGGACAGGAGTTTGATGACCTGTGATGACCTTGTGTTTCAGTGTGGATCAGGAGGATGTCTGATCGAGCTGGCTCAGGAGCTGCTCGTCATCATGGTGGGAAAACAGCTGATCAACAACATCCAGGAGTTTGTTTTCCCGTAAGTAAACACGTAAACAAAGAGACGGTATCCAAGCAACCTCTACCCTCACCATGGTAACCAAGATCTACATTCCAACCCTCACCATGGTAACCAGGATCTACGTTCCTACCCTCACCATGGTAACCAGGATCTACGTTCCTACCCTCACCATGGTAACCAGGATCTACGTTCCTACCCTCACCATGGTAACCAGGATCTACGTTCCTACCCTCACCATGGTAACCAGGATCTACGTTCTTACCCTCACCATGGTAACCAGGATCTACGTTCCTACCCTCACCATGGTAACCAGGATCTACGTTCCTACCCTCACCATGGTAACCAGGATCTACGTTCCTACCCTCACCATGGTAACCAGGATCTACGTTCCTACCCTCACCGTGGTAACCAGGATCTACATTCCTACCCTCAACGTGGTAACCAGGATCTACGTTCCTACCCTCACCATGGTAACCAGGATCTACGTTCCTACCCTCACCATGGTAACCAGGATCTATGTTCCTACCCTCACCATGGTAACCAGGATCTACGTTCCTACCCTCACCATGGTAACCAGGATCTACGTTCCTACCCTCACCATGGTACCCAGGATCTACGTTCCTACCCTCACCATGGTAACCAGGATCTACGTTCCTACCCTCACCGTGGTAACCAGGATCTTCATTCCTACCCTCAACGTGGTAACCAGGATCTACGTTCCTACCCTCACCATGGTAACCAGGATCTACGTTCCTACCCTCACCATGGTAACCAGGATCTACGTTCCTACCCTCACCATGGTAACCAGGATCTACGTTCCTACCCTCACCATGGTACCCAGGATCTACGTTTCTGCCCTCAGCATGGTAACCAGGATCTACGTTCCTACCCTCACCATGGTACCCAGGATCTACGTTTCTGCCCTCAGCATGGTAACCATGGAGTTCAGTACATGCTACGGTTGCCATGGTAGCGGGCACCAGATGAATCGAATGTTGTGTTCGTTTACCAGGAAGTTGAAGTCATGGTGGCAGAAGAGGAAGATGGGTCCTCTGGTGAGAGAAAGAAAAGAAGACCCTGAAAAGGAGCAGAGCGAGGAGGGGGTCGCCCCGTGGGAGGCAGACTACCAGCTGCTGGTCTGTGAAGGACTCTTCAGTGAATACCTGGAAATGGGTGAGTTTGGGATATCGCATCTAATACGTCAGTGCCATCCCGTTCCTGACCCGTAGGTTTCAGTCTGATGTCGGCCAACCTTCTGAAGCTCTTCTACGGAAGCTGAGGAGGGAACTGGCGAGGTCACACACTGGTGTTCGTCTCAGAGTTGGCGATGATGAGTGAAGTTGGACCCAGATGCAATGCCAGTTATAACCAGTTTATTAGAGGAAGTGAAGAACCAAACAGAAGTGTGACGTGGGGCATGTCGATGGCTGAACGTCGAGGGGACCAGAGGGATGGAGCTCGACCGGAAGGAGTGGTAAATTAGGGCTGAGGGCAGGAGGGTGGGAGTGTTCCAGATGTGAGGGCAGGCGTTTTTTTCAGGCTCAGGGCCTCATTTATCAGGAGCCTGTGCCCTGAATTCTATTCAAATCTAGTGGTTGTGCCAATGTGGGCAAAGTCAGAAGCTTCCAAATTGTAAGACGTGGAAAAGAGGACAGAAGTGGAAGTGTACTGAGAACAAAGAAATGAAGCAGTGAGAAAAGAAATGCCCGTCATAAGAGAAACTAAACCACATTGGGTAGGGTACCCACTAGGGTCAGGACTGTTAAATCTCCCTCTCTTCCTCAGTGCTCCAGTTCGGTTTCATCACCATCTTCGTGGCGGCGTGTCCCCTCGCTCCTCTCTTCGCTCTCATCAACAACTGGGTGGAGATTCGTCTGGATGCTCAGAAGTTTGTGACGGAGTACCGGCGCCCGGTGGTGGAGCGGGCGCAGGACATCGGGATATGGTTTCCTATCCTCCACTTCATCACCCACATGGCCGTCCTTAGCAACGTAAGCCTGCCTTCATCTTGGGGTGGAGCTCCATCCTGGAGGAGGAGCTCCATCCTGGAGGAGGAGCTCCATCCTGGGGGAGGAGCTCCATCCTGGGGGAGGAGCTCCATCCTAGAGGCTGATCAGCAGGTGTTTCTTCTCCACAGGCGTTCCTCATCGCTTTCACCTCCAACTTTGTGCCCCGGTTGTACTACCGCTACACCCGGAACCCCACGCTGAGCGGCTTCATCAACTTTACCCTCGCTACGTCCCCAAAGAGCTACCACCAGTCGCCTCACAACGCCACCTGCAGGTAACCACAGTGAGGGTAGGAACGTAGATCCTGGTTACCATGGTGAGGGTAGGAACATAGATCCTAGTTACCATGGTGAGGGTAGGAATGTAGATCCTGGTTACCATGGTGAGGGTAGGAACGTAGATCCTGGTTACCATGGTGAGGGTAGGAACGTAGATCCTGGTTACCATGGTGAGGGTAGGAATGTAGATCCTGGTTATCATGGTGAGGGTAGGAATGTAGATCCTGGTTACCATGGTGAGGGTAGGAACATAGATCCTGGTTACCATGGTGAGGGTAGGAAAGTAGATCCTGGTTACCATGGTGAAGGTAGGAACGTAGATCCTGGTTACCATGGTGAGGGTAGGAACATAGATCCTGGTTACCATGGTGAGGGTAGGAAAGTAGATCCTGGTTACCATGGTGAAGGTAGGAACGTAGATCCTGGTTACCATGGTGAGGGTAGGAACGTAGATCCTGGTTACCATGGTGAGGGTAGGAACATAGATCCTGGTTACCATGGTGAGGGTAGGAACGTAGATCGTGGTTACCATGGTGAGGGTAGGAACGTAGATCCTGGTTACCATGGTGAGGGTAGGATCGTAGATCCTGGTTACCATGGTGAGGGTAGGATCCTCCCGCTGCATCCTTCCTCCACTTTGTTTTGAAGGTATCAGGGGTATCGTGACGAACACGGTCAGTTCCTTCCGGTCTACTTCCACCTTCTTGCGATTCGTCTGAGCTTCGTCATCATCTTCGAGGTCAGACTCTTCGATTGATCGGTACTTTATGCCTTAGTCTCTGTCCAACCTTCTGTCCTTCGCTCCTCAGCATGTCGTGTTCTTCGTCGGACGTGTCATCGACATGATGGTTCCAGACATTCCGGAGGAAGTGGAGATGAAGATGAAAAGAGAGCACTACATGGCCAAGGAAGCTCTAGCGGAGAACCAGGTATGCTGGTGGTTGTTTATCTTCTCCAGCTTGGTTTCTCATCATCTCTTGTGTCTCTGCAGTCTTTGGGGAAGACGGGGATTCCAGGAGATAAAAACGTCCCGTTGGGCGACCTGAGACATCGTGGCTCCATCGCCCCTGCACAGTGGAGCGCCGATTCGCCCCCCAAAACTGTAGGATGAAGGAAACAGGAAATGAAAGCCCTGATGGGAACACGCCTACCTGGAAAACCACGCCCACAAATCGACTGATTTTAAACATGTTGTTTACAAATATACTTGTTTAAACGCATTCCATTCATTTAAATAATCACAAACAAAGAGAATCATTCTGATCATTAAATCCTGTTAAAACATGCTTCTTTCTTATTGCAGTATTTACACAAAACCAAATGAAAATATGAAAAAGTGTAGTTAATTTATTTTCAAAGGATCTACGTTCCTACCCTCACCATGGTAACCAGGATCTACGTTCCTACCCTCACCATGGTAACCAGGATCTATGTTCCTACCCTCACCATGGTAACCAGGATCTACGTTCCTACCCTCACCATGGTAACCAGGATCTATGTTCCTACCCTCACCATGGTAACCAGGATCTATGTTCCTACCCTCATCATGGTAACCAGGATCTATGTTCCTACCCTCACCATGGTAACCAGAATCTATATTCCTACCCTCATCATGGTAATCAGGATCTACGTTCCTACCCTCACCATGGTAACCAGAATCTATGTTCCTACCCTCACCATGGTAACCAGGATCTAAGTTCCTACCCTCACTATGGTAACCAGGATCTATGTTCCTACCCTCACTATGGTAACCAGGATCTATGTTCCTACCCTCACTATGGTAACCAGGATCTATGTTCCTACCCTCACTATGGTAACCAGGATCTACGTTCCTACCCTCACTATGGTAACCAGGATCTACGTTCCTACCCTCACCATGGTAACCAGGATCTACGTTCCTACCCTCACCATGGTAACTAGGATCTACGTTCCTACCCTCACCATGGTAACCAGGATCTACGTTCCTACCCTCACCATGGTAACCAGAATCTATGTTCCTACCCTCACTATGGTAACCAGGATCTACGTTCCTACCCTCACCATGGTAACCAGGATCTATGTTCCTACCCTCACCATGGTAACTAGGATCTACGTTCCTACCCTCACCATGGTAACCAGGATCTATGTTCCTACCCTCACCATGGTAACCAGAATCTACATTCCTACCCTCACTATGGTAATCAGGATCTATGTTCCGACCCTCACCGTGGTAACCAGGATCTATGTTTCTACCCTCACCATGGTAACCATGGTAATAAAATCTCTGATGTTAGTTTGTTTCCTGAACCTTCTATCCCTAGCTGCGTGCGGAGAACAAAACTTAGCCTCCCTGCGGTACCATAATGATCCACTAGGGGGTAGAATACATGTAGTAAGTATTGATTATGATGATGTAATAAATGTGTCAGAAATCCAGGTATACATATGAATGGTATTTATCGGTTTAATTGTTTTTATTAGAGTTTTTTAAATTAGAAATAATGTTGGGGACAAAAAATTATTTATAATGATACAAATAAATACATTTAAAAATTAAAAATAGGAATCAAATTTTGTCGAAACAATATTTTAAAAATAAATAAAATTAAAAAGAAAAAAAATAATACAATCAAAAAGAAAATTTTGTTTAAAAATATTTTAAACGTTATTTAAAAATTTAGTAAAAATTTAATTTTGTTTAAAAAAATTTCAATTAAATATTAATTTTTGAATATTAAATAAAAAATCAAATTTTTAAAACATAGAAATGCACAAAAAAATAATATATATGTATTTTTTAATGTAATTTTCCAATATATATTTTACATAAAATCCTCAAACACACAAATAAAAATAATTAAATAAAATTTCTAAGAATATTTTTCAGGCGTTGTTTTGGTGTGCCTGCTCTGACGTCACTGTGACGTGTCAGTGACGTGTAGGACCTCCTTCCTCCCACACAGCAGCAGCGATGGCGGACTACGATACTTACGATGATCGAGACCGGGCCTACGGCAGCTTTGGCGGCGGTAGAGGGTGAGTAACCGCTCGTTAACGGAGAAATAAAAACACCGGTGGTTTACCAGAAACCCACACCGGTATTTACTGAGCAGGACGGAAGTGAGGCCCTGCAGACAGGCCGGGAAGCAGAGAGAGAAGGCCGTGTTAACAAGTCAGGAAACACCGGAGGCATGGAGGCTGCATACTGACTTAGCATGCTAGTTATTAGCTTACCTGCTAACTAGCCTTCATTTTAGCTGGTAGCATCATGCTAACTAGCCTTCATTGCAGAGGGTTAGCCTCCGTGCTAACTCGACTGCATGGTAACTGCTAGCATCATGCTAGTTAACTGCATTGCAACTGTTAGCCTGACGCTAACTAGTCTCCATGCTAACGGTTACCAAAGAAACTAGTTAGCATTTAGGCTAGCAGTTGCAAATGAGACTAGTTAGCATCATGCTAACATCATGCTACCATGGAGGCTAGTTCTTATGATGCTAACAGTTGTTATAGAGACTGGTTAGCATTGAGGCTAACAGTTAGTTTTTCATCCGTTGTAGTTTTTCTTAAACTTGTCTCATTTTTAAATCATTGTTTTTATTCTGCAGCTCCTTTTAAATTAAACCTGATCATGTTTTATTTTTCAAAACAACACACTACTGTGTACCTCCATCTCTGTGACCTGCTCCCTCCGCTCCTCCTCCTCTATCCAGGTTTCTGTTACCATGAGGAATAAAGCATTTGAGGGGTGAAGGGTACAGGGCATAGCTCAGTGGTAAAATTACCATCTTTGGATGGAAGAGTTGTCGGTTTGAATCCTGCTGAGGTCATGCCTAAGTGTGCCTCTCTCAGTGTTCCTCTTGATCTGTTTGGATTTCAGGTTGTTTTTAAACTGTTCTGTTAAATATGATGTGTGTGTGTGTAAACACCAGACCCTAATGCTAGCCCCTTAGCCTAACCCCTCCCCTCTTATTGAATCCTTGCTGTTTTTTCGTGTTGATTCTTTGAAGCGTTTTCTTGTTGAATGTTTGGTGGCGTTGTACCTTCACCCCCCCTAATGCCCATCCTAACCTTGCCCACACCTCTAAACCCAGACAAACACTTTTAACATGAGTAAAACGCTTCCTCTTCGGAACCACTTACGTCATAACCAAGTCCCCAGAGTCTATCCCAACTGGTTTCAGAGGAGAGGCGGGATACACTCCAGACAGGAGGAGACGATGGCTCAGTGGTAGAGCGTTCACCCAAACCGGAAGTTAACCAGAATATTGCGAGTTCGATTCCCACTGAGTTCACATCTAGGGTCCTCGGAGAAGACACCTTACCCCCGTTTCTCCCACCATTTGGCGCTGTCATAGATGGCAGCCTGCTGCGGTGTAATGCAGCGCGCGAAAAACAGGTTGCCAGTCTGTTACAGGGTCACACACACAGACAACCAACCACACACACACTCATTCCTAGCAGCCAACCAACCTAACATGTATGTTTTTGGAGGAAACCAGAGAAAACCCACACGCACACATGTAGAACATGTAAACTACACACAGAAAGACCAGTGATTCAAGACTCTTCCCTACTGCAGGACTTGAACCCCTGACCTTCTTGCTGTGAGGCCACAGTGCTACCCACTGCACCATTGAGCACTAACTGTTAGCCTCCAGCTGTATGATGCCAACTGGCCGGGTTGTGTGATCAGAATGCCCTCATGGCTGCAGCTTCATCCTGCTGATCAATCACCAGCATGTCTGATCAATTAATCTGATCAGATTAATCCGATCTGTAACTTTATGATCAGCAATGCTTTTATTTTGTAGGTATTGATTCTGTTTTTAAAATAAACTGATTACTTTTAAATCCTTTGAGCCTCCTGATTGGTCTGATCGATCAGGAAGTGATTCCTATTGGTCAGGTCTAGTTTTGTTATTGTTTATAATTTAATTTAAAGGTATTGATTTGATCAGATCGTGTCCTGTTTTTACGAGTTTATATCATAAAATTTGACGGAGTCTGACTTCTGTTTCTTTCTAAATGAAGTTGGTATCACCAATCATACCCACATGCCAGCGGGTAAACCTTAACCATGTGGTGTCTGAATCTATCCACAGCAGGTCTACCAGAGTCTGTAGCACCGCTACATTTTTCTTCAACAATGCATGTTTATACAATGATTATAAATATATGTTTTTTTTTTTTCTCGTTTGTCATCTTTTCCTAATTATGCCCCTTTATGTTCTGTCGTTTTTCATCTGGGGCCGGGTTGCCGGGGTAACAGTCTCAGACGGGAAGCCCAGGCTTGTCTCACTCATGAGGATCCTGAGGTGTTCCCTGTCCAGCTGACAGGATTCCCAGTCCCCGCTCTGCAGGGGGGTCAGGATGCCTGCGGAGAACGTGCAGAACTTACACAGACGTAATGTAAAGTTGGCACGCTGTTTTACAAACGTGTAAAAGTTAAACTGCTATGTTATTGATGCCGGGGAGTGAAGAAGCAGAGTGACTTTTCAGCCAATCAGAATGCAGAACCCAATGGACACTGCAAATCCAGGAAGTAGTGAAAAGTAAACCGTGTTATAACGAGGGATCACTGGATAGCAGAAGTTTAACGTTCAGTAGGTGGCGCCATTGTCACTGGCACCATGCACCCACAATCTGCTGCCAGTGTCTTCTGAGAATTACAAACTAAGAGGTTTCATGATTTGGGGCTTGACTGACGACCCGCTCAGGCCGGGTGTTGGTATTGTTTAAGCTGGTAGAATCTAAACGTGATGTGTCAGACACGTTGGTACACAAGCAGACTGGTACCCCCCAACAGGGAAACGATTCCATCCAGCTTCTCCCAGTCCAAGGACGGGCATTCCATCAAGCCAACGCCTCACCGTGTTTTACTGTAAAAAATAAAACAATGTTTCAGTGTTAAAAATGTCAGGTTTTTAAGAATCAGCACAAAAATAACTGTTTCTTTTTCATGAAAGATTCAAATGAAAATAATAACGTTGGAAACTTTGATGCTTTTTAGAGCAAAACGACCAGAAAAAGATGGTAACCTCTGCCA
Organism: Neostethus bicornis; assembly: GCA_902685375.1. Lineage (NCBI taxonomy): Eukaryota > Metazoa > Chordata > Actinopteri > Atheriniformes > Phallostethidae > Neostethus > Neostethus bicornis. The sequence goes on along the minus strand of LR738546.1, from coordinate 188,511 downwards.
GGGTACCAGGTTTTATGATTGTATCTGTTGGTGGTGCCCACAGGGAGGAGCTTTACTCCCTAAAATTGTGCGTCGTCTCCTGTTTGATCGTTTTATCAATTCTATTTACAGTTACAGTTCAAAGACCTGCTGATCGTCCCTGATGGTCGCAGGCATCCTCAGTCAGTGACATCATCACTGTGTAATTTAATTCGTTATTTTATTTTGTAATCAGTCCTGTGACATCACTACATACTTTAACAAAACAAAACCTCAAATATTACAGGTGACCAAAAACTGGCTGAAGCAAAAAAAATGCTTGTATGCCCAAAAAAACTAGCTTTTACAACACAGAGAGAAAAAAAAGACACAAATCATAAAATTTGGTCATTTTCAAAACTAAATTTAAATATTTGAAACACATTCTTTTATGTCTTTAGTTCTAATGTTGTTCCATAAATGAGGTTCAACATAAGTGTCATCATCGCCGTGGTCCATGTTTTACAGAGAATTTTTACTTTGATGGCGTTCCATTTTGAACCAACGTTAAAGCACTGCTCATAACAACGGTCCGTCATTTAAAAAATTCCCCAGAAACGTCGGTGAATTCTAAAGAAAAAAAAAAACTGTAAAACAGCACAAAATCAAACTAAAAATGGCCGATGTTTAACAGAAACATCAGCGCCTCGTTTTAAACTCCTTTAACCCCTAGTTTACGTTGGACATTTATTTATTTATTTTTTTTTACCATGGAGACCCGCTTTGTTTACATGGGGGGTCTGGTGAGCGGTGCGGAGGATGAGGACAGAGACCAGGTGGTGTGGTGAGAACCATCTGCACCTAAACACAACCAATCAAAGGGGATGGTGAACTTAAGCACCGCCCACGATCTGTATGGACAAATCATAAAAGGAGATGGTCTCATCGTGCTCTTCTTCTTCCACACATACACACATTCACACACACACACACACACACACATTGAAATAAACTGAATCCACATCCAAACTAAACATGGTGCTCGTGTGACACCTCGCCACATGCGGTAGCGGTCTGTAATCATTGGTACCGTTCCGTACCTCGTGTGTGTGCTGACGATGAGTTTCTGTTTTGTGTGTACATCAGACCCCGTGGTGGCGGCGGGCCCGGAGGCCCCAGGAAGCAGAAGGAACTGCCCTCAGAGCCTCCGTACACCGCCTACGTGGGGAACCTACCCTTCAACACGGTTCAAGGAGACATAGACATCATCTTCAAAGAACTAAACATCCGCAGTGTTCGGCTGGTCAGAGACAAAGAGACAGACAAGTTCAAAGGTAAGGACGCTCCGGGTTCGGGTTGAGACGAGAGGAGAGGCATGACGCAACCAAACTCCGGCCATCCCTGTCAAACTGAGCATGCCCCGTCGGGATGAGCGTACAGTTACAGGACAACGTCTGATAAACACATTAAGACTTCTAGTAATGGTAGAAGTAGGTGTTTAGTTGGGTTTAGGATGGGGGTCATTGTGGCAAAGGCTGGCATGGGCAAATTACAGTCTACGGGCTACATGTGGACCGTTAAATGTTATAATCCGGCCCACCGAGACTTGAGATAATTAAATAAATAAACCATGTTATTTTTTTATTTCTCCTGTAGTTTTTAGGTTTTGTCACTAGATGGCGCCAAAGACACAACAACACTGCTCCCATTAAAATGTTACATTCTGTCGTCTTCCTCTTATCCAGGGCGGGTCGCCGGGGGCAACAGCCTCAGACTGGAAGCCCAGGCTTCTCTCACCCCGGCTGCATCCTCCATCTCACCCAGGGGGATCCTGAAGTGTTCCCTGTCCAGCTGTGAGACATAGTCTCTCCAGCAGGTCCGGGGTCTGCCTCTGGGTCTCCTCTTGGTGAGACGGAACACCTCACCAGAGAGGGAAGCATCCTATCCAGATGCCCGAACAACCCCATGTGGCTTCTCTTGACAGTCAAGAAGTACTGAAGGAAACTTTTCAAGTCCTACCAGGACTTGAAAAACCTTATTATTGTTTCTGTAATTCTGATATTTCGTCACTAGATGGCACCAAAGAATCAACAACGCTGCTCCCATTATAATGTGTGTATTAAAATAAACAGTGAGCACAGATATGGAAAGCCATCAGGGCCAAAACACACACGCAAACAAGCAGGCTTGTAATGCTTTCCTTCATTTTGATTGGAAGTTAAAGCCCACGTTTTCTCCACCAATGAGGTGACGGTACCTAAGCATGCCATCATGTGGCCTGCCAATCAAAAAGTTTGCCCACCCCTGGTTTGAATCATAAATAAGGGTAGTGGGTTAAGGTTAGAGGGGTCACAGCAATGGATGTAAAGAAGCACGGTGCGTCGGGGAGAAGCTCACCTTCCATTTTCAATCAGAACAAAAGCGATGGGTAACGTTTGAGAAATGCATACAACAGAGTGGGGCGGAGCCTCTCATCTAAACGGACCACCGGTCCAATCAGCACGCAGCGAGCCGTTCTGAGTTCCTCTTTTCTCTTTCAGGTTTTTGTTATGTTGAGTTTGACGATTTGGAATCCTTAAAGGAAGCGTTGACGTACGACGGAGCGGTGAGTACCCCTCTCTGTGCCACCTGGTCGACCCGCCATGGAACTGACCGGATTGTGGTGTCTCCAGTTGCTAGGGGAAAGGTCATTAAGGGTCGATATCGCGGAGGGTCGAAGGCAAGAACGCGGAGGAGGCGGCTTCGGCTTCAGGAAAGACGACAGCAGAGGTATGACGATAAGGAAGGAGGTGTGACGGACGAGATCAGACTGCAGGGGGCTCAGGATCAGACGGATCTCATCAGAACTGAATAACCCTGTCTATGTGGGGGAGTCGTTTAGAACGACCCCTCCAAGATGGAGGACCAGGTTTGGCATGGAAATTAGTTGGCACCTTAAACTAGAGACTTTTCCTAGTGGTGGTCTCTGCCCGTAACGGGGGATTGATGAAACTTTGAAGACTTAAAACTTTTCCGTTACCTTAAAAGGAAGCTCGTTTAGAAAGCAAGACCTCCGTGAAGGCCCGCCCCCTCTTTAAAAAATAAATAAACAAAAATCAACAAAAAAAAAAAACCATGTCAATCGTTTGTGCTGTTTTAGTTTTTTTATTTTGAGAAATACAAATTGGACGATGACGTCATCCAGACCTTCATTTACATCTGGGCATCGCCATCTTGAGGTGTTTCCACGATAGCGGGCGTCAACATCTTTGATATCTCCCGCCATCTTGGAAACGTCTCCAAAGGGCGACGTCCAGTCCCAGGGAGCGTTGGCCTAGTGGTTGAGATACTGTCTTTTGACCGAGAGAACCTGGTTCGATTCCCACTGGGACCAAGCCGTCTCTGGGATTACAGAAAAGAGACAAAAACAAAGAGGAAAAAACAAAACCCTGAAAATAAAAAGATGGCGTCATCAAAGATGGTGACGCCCGGAAATAAATGTCTGGATGACGTCATTGTCTAGTTAGTATTTCTTAAAATAAATTAGAAAAATTAAAACAGTACAAAAAATTGACATAGTTTTTGTTTATGTTTTTTTTTAAGAGGGGCGGGGTTTCACGGAGGTCTATATTTGTAACGTCTCTTTCTGATGACGTCCTGCAGTCTGACCTCCAGCTCTCCGTCCTAACAAGTGTTCTGATTGTCTTTGACTTCCCTCTCACGCCTCATCTCATCCTCACTAAGCTCCACCCCTTTAACCAGTAGATAGGTGGAGCCTCCCTCCTCCACCTAACGCCGGCTTTGATTGGCTGATGAACGACTAACAAGGGGCAGCACCTTGTCTGGGTCCCTCTGTCTTCTCTGTTTGGTTTTAGGGGTGCATCGGATCGGATCGGAGTCACAAATCAAACCATCTATAATAATAATAATTATTAAAAAAAGAAAAACAGTAATTACCGTTCATTAAAATGTTTTTAATTAGAGTCACAGCTACAATCAATTAATCTGTTGATTCCTTTGTTCGGTTAATCGATACTAGGTCATGGATCACAGGTATCATCTTATCCAATCACAGAACAGAAATGGCAGCGTTCGTCCTCCATGTTTGTAGTTCTGTAGATTAACCTTGCAGTACATTCCACGTTGGCAACGATGACCCAGATTGAGAATTTAAGGACAGTGTTCTGTTCCGTCGTCTTCTGCTTATCCATGCCCGGGTCGTCGGGGTGAGGGAAACCGGGCTTCTCTCACCCGGCTGCATCCTCCAGCTCACCCAGGAGGATCCTGAAGTGTTCCCTGTCCTGCTGTGAGCGGGTCCAGGGTCTGCCTCTGGGTCTCCTCCCAGTGGGACCCGCGAGGGAGGCATCCTAACCAGATGCCCGAACCACCTCTTCTTGGGTCTTGCCATAGCCAGGTTGGTTATGAGGGTAAACCCAGACAGAGAGCTGGGTACGGAGACCGTAGACAGTTGGTTGAGCTCTGAGATGCCTTTAGGCTCCTCCTCCTGCGTGGCGCTGATACCGGCTGTGTCGGCTTGCCTCTCAGTTGGACTCTGTCAGTAACGCCAAGAGGGGGATGTTGGCACTGGGTACTAGAGGATCTCCTGGGGAGGTCATACTGGCTTCGCTTGTGTCGGTGTCTGTGACGGTATCACCCACAGTATGCCAGCGGTAGCCCATGGACCCCATGGCAGTGTCTCTGACTGTGCCCCCTGAACCCAGTGCCGGGCACTAGGGGTTGCTCTTGAGACTTATGACTCCACTGAGAAGTTACGCCTGCCTCGACCCGGGCAATAAGGTGCCAACCCGCCACGACTTCCTGCTTCAGGTGCACGAAGCTCAGACAAAATCAACAGCTGTGATTGGCTGATGAAGAAACTGAGCTCCAGATTCTAGGTGCCAACGAAACCCAGTAAAAACCCGCTGATGTCGCTTCACCCACCTGCTCAGTTTTAACCGCTAAACTCGTCCGTGGCAACGAACGTTCCTGCAGGACAGGAAGTTAAACCACTTCCTGTTTCTCGTTAGTTGGAAAGCGTGGGCACCCATTCCTAGTGAAAAAGGTGTGCCCATTAAAGAGTCAAAATGTCGCCATTCGTTATGAACGTGCTGTGTGTGAACTGAATGGGCACTACTTTAGTAGAAGTTGGCCGTCCCGCTGAAGTACCAGGGGTCCGGCTGTCCTGCTGGAGTACCAGCGGTCTGACCGTCCCGCTGGAGTACCAGGGGTCCGGCTGTCCTACTGGAGTACCAGGGGTCCAACCGTCCCGCTGGAGTACCAGGGGTCCGACCGTCCTACTGGAGTACCAGGGGTCCAACCGTCCCGCTGGAGTACCAGGGGTCCAACCGTCCCGCTGGAGTACCAGGGGTCCAACCGTCCCGCTGGAGTACCAGGGGTCCGGCCGTCCTACTGGAGTACCAGGGGTCCAACCGTCCCGCTGGAGTACCAGGGGTCTGGCCGTCCTACTGTAGTACCAGGGGTCCGACCATCCTACTGGAGTACCAGGGGTCCGGCTGTCCTGCTGGAGTACCAGCGGTCTGACCGTCCCGCTGGAGTACCAGGGGTCCGGCTGTCCTACTGGAGTACCAGGGGTCCAACCGTCCCGCTGGAGTACCAGGGGTCCGACCGTCCTACTGGAGTACCAGGGGTCCAACCGTCCCGCTGGAGTACCAGGGGTCCAACCGTCCCGCTGGAGTACCAGGGGTCCAACCGTCCCGCTGGAGTACCAGGGGTCCGGCCGTCCTACTGGAGTACCAGGGGTCCGGCCGTCCCGCTGGAGTACCAGGGGTCCGACCGTCCTACTGGAGTACCAGGGGTCCGACCGTCCTACTGGAGTACCAGGGGTCCGGCCGTCCCGCTGGAGTACCAGGGGTCCGGCCGTCCCGCTGGAGTACCAGGGGTCCGGCCGTCCCGCTGGGGTACCAGGGGTCCGGCCGTCCTACTGGAGTACCAGGGGTCCGACCGTCCTGCTGGAGTACCAGGGGTCCGGCCGTCCCGCTGGAGTACCAGGGGTTCCAGCGGTCTCCCCACCACGTTCTGCCTAGACCCAGCCTGCTTATCTTCTGAGGCTTAATGGGATCAAGCGTTGCCAGGCTGGTACTGCCACTTCACGAGCGTTCCAATCTGAATCCGTTGGTTTGACCGGCTCACCAACGGTCCGGTCCTTTGCACCACTAGGAGTTTTTTTTTTTTTCTGCTTCTGTTTCCTCTTCTTCTTCTTCACCCGCTGCCGGTGTTAAACCTCCCGTGTCATCAACAGGACGAGGAGGTTCTCGAGGAGGTTCCAGAGGAGGTGGTGGAGGGCGCGATTCCCGCGAGGACTTCTACGACCAGCCGGGAGGAGGTGGGATCAGAGCACAGCCTGATGGCGTGACGGTCGGCCAATCAGAAACCAGGGATTTAGTCTGAGAAAAATTAACTTTTTCAATCAGGGATCAATAACGTTTGCCCTGCAGGTGGCGGCAGCGAGCGGCCGTGTTTCCCCCTCATGCCATCTCTCATTTCATCACCATGGTAACGGGTCGCCAGCGGTCACCTGAGACAAACTCTCCTCCTCTCTCCACAGGCTTTAGAGATGACGACTACATGGGCGGGCGGAGTCGAGGCGGCGGCAGCAGTCGTCCCGGCGACAGACGGGGGGGCGGCGGAGGAGGGATGGGGCGCTTCAGAGACGGACCTCCACGTGGCGGAGCGACAGACTTCAGGGAACCATCTGAAGGTGACCCCCCCAAAAATCAACTCAGCTGGCACAGTTAGCGTGGGTAGTCTAACCCCACGTACTACTGTTACCACGGTAATGTGGGTAGTCTAACTCCACATCCTACTGTTACCACGGTAACGTGGGTAGTCTAACTCCACATCCTACTGTTACCACGGTAACGTGGGTAGCCTAACTCCACGTCCTACTGTTACCACGGTAACGTGGGTAGTCTAACTCCACGTCCTGCTGTTACCACGGTAACGTGGGTAGTCTAACTCCACATCCTACTGTTACCACGGTAACGTGGGTAGCCTAACTCCACGTCCTACTGTTACCACGGTAACGTGGGTAGTCTAACACACCTGGTTCCTTTAGGGCACCTGGCCCTAAGCTCTCAGCAGCTCGTCTTAACGCTGGTAGTCGTTCAGTTCGTCAGGGATGGCGTCATAGGGCAGAGTTTGTTTGCGTCATGCCAAGCCTCTCATCTCGATGGGTAGAGCAGCTGGTATGGAGGGAAGAGTCGATTTTGAGTTCTGGGCATGCCCAGAGGCGGTACGCCTCACATCTTGACGGGCCTTGGAACTAGCGGTGCCAGCAGTTTGGTCAGTCGGACCCGCTCTGCCACCTTGATAACAATGCCAAACTAAAGTTCATCGCTGCTAAGCATCGCTGTTTCAACACCTGGCGTCATTCCAGCAACGACATGCCCGCTCGTAATATGCCTACAACTGCTCCACTGGAGTTTGGGCAACAATTAGTCGCCGCGGGGCAACGATGGCGAAGCAGCAGTGGTCCAGCATTGGCCTACCGAACCCAAACGTCTACGAATTAGCGTCTGACTGGGCGTTGGTAAAGCGGGTATCAACTTTACCGCTCGCAGCTCAAACATTAGCGAGCAGTAGAAGGGCCCCTCGAGGAACATCAACGATGCCCGAGGGTATGCGGCGTTACCAACGTTTGTTACACGGTGATGAACGGGTACGTCACCGCCCTGGCAAAGTTCGGTCGGTGCGACCGGGGGCATTCCTCATCTCGACGCGTAGCTCATCGTGACAGAAGACCGGTCCGTATACTTGTGTTTTTCTGACAGGTGTGTGTGTGTGTGTGTGTGTCCCGCAGAGGAGCGCGCCCAGCGGCCCCGATTGCAGCTGAAGCCTCGCACCGTCTCCGAGCCGCTCAACCAGGTCGCCAACCCGAACTCGGCCATCTTCGGCGGGGCGAAGCCACGAGAAGAGGTGATCTCCAGAGAAAAACCCTGAGAGACTGATGGCCGCCGCTGCCGCCGCGGCGAGCGGGCAGGCGGGCGGGAGAAAAGCCAATGGGAGAACAGGGCCTCAGCTTCAGATGCCCCGCCCCCTCCTACTGTCGCACACAACGCTAACACACGCAGAATGCATGCCCTCTGTAGCTTCTCCTCCCCCGGCCACCCGCAGGTTAAACACTTCTATAAACCCCGCCCCCTTTTTTGTGTCTGGGTTTTTTTTGTGGCCCTGTCTCTTGTTGTTCATGCCCTAACTCGGGGGGTGCCCAATCTACCAGTCCAATGTTACTCTCACACACACACACACACACACACACACGGTTTCCATCCTGAATAAAAAAAAAACTGTCCTCACGACATGTTTTGTTGTTGTTACACAAACATTAGACACACTCTCACACACACACATACACACTCTCACACACAGACCTAGAAACACACACTCACATAACACACACTCCACAGCCACGCAGTGTTTCAGGAGGCGCTGCTCATTAAGAACAGACTTAACAACGTGCTTTCACGTCACAGACTCAAAACTCTCCAAAAAACATAAAAAAAAAGTCGGCTTTGTTTTAAAAAACTCGAGAAAAATGGCGTCAAAACACCGACTTCCTGTTTTTTTTTTTTACACACCTAGTGGTCGACTTGGGATTGGTCCTCGTGGGCGACTGGTTGGGCACCCCTACCTCTAATCACACCTCCATATGGACTTACCCGCTGTAAGCCCCGCCTTCTCCTGGTCCAACCGTCTTCATTTTTAACAGTTAGGCTGAAGCTCCGCCCCCTCGCTCCCATTGGCGGCGTCCTTCTTTAGTTTTTTTTTTTTTATGTCACCTGTCTTGTTTTATTTGATCCCCGTTTCCATGGTGACGTTCGGACATGACCGGGGGGGCGGTGCTTAACTTACACCTGAGTGAACTTTTGGCTCCGCCTCCTCACCACACATACACGGGTGCATTCACGCATCACGCTGGCTGGCGGTCGAAACCCGCCACCGGCCAATCAGAACATAAAGGACACTCGGAGTGGTCCTCCTCTCTGATTGGTCGGTTTTGTTGTTTCACTGTATTTATTTAAAATGTTTGCCATTAAAACGACGAGTCAGGATTTTTCACCTTTTTATCTCTTCTTTCTTCTTTTCTTCCTGTGATGCGTCCCTGTGACCTTTCACCTGTCTTTGAATGCAGCACTGACGGGTTCCCGGACCGGACCGTGGCGATGCAGGACCCCAACCCCCCCTCGTTTGTTTGTTTCATTGTCCATCACACAACCTCCATCTTTAAAATTCTGTCCAATAAGCAAGCAGCAGCGGAAGGGAGGGAGGTCCGCGTGGATCGGACCCAGTCTGAAACGTGGGTAAATGTGGGGGGGAGGAAAGGGGCGGAGTTTGGTCTCTCTGGACCTGCTCTGTCTCTTTAAGGGGAGGGGTCTGGATTTTTTTTTTTTATTACAGGCTCCAAAAGGTTTGTGCTTCTTTTTTTTTTTTTCTAGGACGTTAAAACAGAAAGTTTTCAGAAAAACAAACGGGAAAAAAAAAAAAAAATTTACGGCTGTTTTTACCTTTTTTTTTTTTTTTTCTCGCCGCCTGTTTATTTGCAATAAAACTTGTTCATCACCACCGAGCGCCAACTTGTTTACTTCATTACCAGGAGATGGACCCATGTTCCTACGGCGACGAGCCGAACCAATCATTCAGGGAGACGTTGGCTCGGTGGTAGAGTGTTTACCCTTGGTGTCCCTGAAGCACACACCATGTCTGCTAGGGAGGTCTGATTGGTCTAGAGACAGTGTGGTGAGAGCGGCCATGCTGATTGGTCTAGAAACAGTGTGGTGAGAGCGGCCATGCTGATTGGTCTAGAGACAGTGTGGTGAGAGCGGCCATGCTGATTGGTCTAGAGACAGTGTGGTGAGAGCGGCCATGCTGATTGGTCTAGAGACAGTGTGGTGAGAGCGGCCATGCTGATTGGTCTAGAGACAGTGTGGTGAGAGCGGCCATGCTGATTGGTCTAGAGACAGTGTAGCTGATTCAAAGACAGGAAACAGAGATGTTTGTATCAGAGATGAAGATGCTGAGGATCTCTCTGGGAGTGACCAGGATGGACAGGATCAGAGGAACAGCACATGTTAGAGGTTTTAAAGTCAGAGAGGTCAGACTGAGATGGTTTGGACATGTGCAGAGGAGAGAGAGAGAGTACATCAGAAGAAGGATGCTGGGTTTAGAACCACCAGGAAAGAGGACTAGAGGAAGACCAAAGAGGAGGTTCATGGATACAGTGAAGGAAGACATGAAGATAGTTGGTGTGACTGAAGAAGATGCAGGAGATAGGGTTAGATGGAAGAAACTGACTTGATGTGGCGCCCCTGGAGGGGAATGGTGGAAGGAGAAGTAGGGATCTAGATGTTCATAGAAAAGGTTTCAAAGTGTCTTGAGGACGTCGTGTTTGACGATCGAGACGTTTCGACTTCCATCTGATTGAAGGAACCTGAGATCCTGTTTTAGATCCAAGGGTGGGCAAACGTTTTGACTCTCGGGCCAGCTCACCCAGGAGGATCACAAGGCTCATCCTCCTGGGTGACCCGGCCCTGGATAAGAGGAAGAGTGTTTGCCTGCGGACCGGAAGTTCACGGGTTTGCCTCCCACTGAGTTCACATCTAGGGTCCTTGGAGAAGACACCTAACCCCCTGTTTCTCCCATCATTGGCACCGTCGTGGCAGCCTGCTGTGGTGTAGGAGTGCAGCACACAAGGTTCCCTGGTGAGGGATCAATAGGGTATGTTAAAAAAAACAGTTTGGTAACAGGTGTGTTGTGTTAGCTCCTCCTTCTTTTGGGGTTGGACCAATCAGGTTAGTTTATATAGAACCAGTGCAGAGAGCTGAACACAGGAACTAATATCATCAGATTTTCAGAATAAAATACAGTTGTTAGAATTGTTAAAATAATCTAACCAACTAGAAACAAATGGACGGATCAAAACCTCTAAGTCTGGTTTAAACTCATAGAGACACCCAGTGCTTCAGCTTATTTGGTCTTTCCTACAGCAGCAACTAGGTCATGGATCACAAGGATCATCTTATCCAATCACAGAACAGAGATGGCAGCGTTCGTCCTCCATGTTTGTAGTTCTGTAGATCAACCATGCTGTACTTTCAGTGTTGGCAACGATGACCCAGATCGAGAATTTATAAACAATGTTCTGTTCCGTCGTCTTCCGCTTATCCATGCCCGGGTTCCCAGGGTAACATCCTCAGACGGGTATCCCAGGCTTCTCTCACCCCGGCTGCATCTTCCATCTCACCCAGGAGGATCCTGAGGTGTTCCCTGTCCAGCTGTGAGACATAGTCTCTCCAGCAGGTCCGAGGTCTGCCTCTTGGTCTCCTCCTGGTGGGACGGAACACCTCACCAACAAGGGAGGCATCCTAACTAGATGCTGAACCCCCTCATCTGGCTTCTCTCGACCTGGAGGAGCAACGGTTCCACTCCATGCTCCTCCAGGATCCGTTCCGTACAGGAATGCAGCTCATCCAGTTTTTCTGTGTGAACGAACAGTAACGTGTTCTCCGTTCGCCTTCAAACAAAAAGCTCATCCCTAACGGCGTCATACGGGGTTCTGGAGCCGGATGATTTCAGCCGAGAGACAGGAAGGTGTGTGACCACACACACTCATTTAAAGGGAGTAGAGCAAAACAAGGGCGTGGTTCTCCACGAATCGAGACAAAGGTTACAGTTAGATATGAGACGTTACGGATGGAGGACATGATGGTCCAAGTCCATCTACGTTCCAGCTGTGGGAGAGGATCTTCCTGGTCTCACTGAGAGAGAGAGGGAGGAGCTAAGAATAGAGCCACTCCTCCTCCAGGTCCAGAGAAGCAAGATACGGTGGTTCAGCATCTGGTTAGGATGACTCCCTCTCTGGTGAGGTGTTCCATCCCACCAGGAGGAGACCCAGAGTCAGACCTGCTGGAGAGACTATGTCTCACAGCTGGACAGGGAACACCTCAGGATCCTCCTGGGTGAGATGGAGGATGCAGCCGGGGTGAGAGAAGACTGGGATACCCGTCTGAGGCTGGTACCCACCGTGACCCGAACCTGGATAAGAGGAAAACGATGGAACAAACGTGCTTTAATATGTTATAAAATCATAAAATTTGCTGTAAATGTAACACACCTTCAACAGGTTATACACACACACACACACACTCCTAAGAGCCAATCGATCCAACATGTATGTTTTTGGAGGAACCCAGAGAAAACCCACTCATACAGACACACACACATAGAACATGCAGACTACACACAGGAACACCAGTGATTGAAGCCTCGCCCCTACTCCAGGACTCCAACCCCTGACCTTCTTGCTGTGAAGTCACCACCAGGAAACCATGATGTTTTTATTTCTTTAAAAATGATTCTATAAACAGTTTAATTTTTTTAATAATCTTGTTTCTATTGTTCAATTATTTTAATTTTTAGGATTTTTTTATTTAAGTGTTAAAAAAAATTGCATAAAAAAATGAATTTAATCAAAATAAAATTAAACAAAAAAAATAAAATGAGAAAAATGATCAATAAATTTAATGAAAATAAAATAAAACAATTTGAAAATATTAAGAACATTAAAAAATATGAATGAAAATGTCTCATTTATTAAAAGAAAACAAAAACACTTATTAAAAAAAATATTAATAGAAATAAAACTATTAATATAAATGATTAATTATAAAAATTATATTCAGTTAAAGTACTTTTTTTATTAAAAAGTACTTCAAATATTAAAAAAATAAAACTATAAACATTTACATGAAAAGAATAAATTTTATTGATAAAAAACTATTTAAAATTTAAAACAACAACAACTAGGAATAAAAGTAATGTTTTGTAAATAAAACTTTGTTGTTTTGTTTACTTCCTGGTGGTTGTTTTCCTGCTAGCTAGCATCTGGTTAGCATCACTGAGTCACTTCTTCAACAAAAAGGTAAAAAATATACTTTTAAAATATACTTTTATTTATAAAATTTAAAAGATCTTTAGTTCAAATGAATTTCAAATAAAAACGATAGTTTTTATTTTGTTTTTATGTTTTATTTCATTCTTTTTGCCTCTTTTTAAACTTCATAACCTGTTAGCTTCTAGCTGCTTTCACCGGATTACATTAAGTTTTTGTATAAATTAAGTTTTATTAGGTTTTAATTTTATTAAAACGTTAGAATTTTTATGTATTTTTATTAATAATTTGTTTTTGTAATAATCGGTTTTTTCCGGCTTTAATTTTAATTTAAATAAAGTTTGATTTTGAACTTGTTTCACTCTTATGTTAGCGTCGACCTGCGGCTTTAAATAATCTATCAATTTAATTAAAATGTTTTAATAAGTAAACTTTATTTAAAATATTGTTTTTTTCTTAACTTTCGTAAATTTTCGGCTTTTTTTAACGTAAAAAAGTCTGATTTTAAACTTCTTTCACTGTTAGCATCGTGTAGCTTTTACAAGATTACGTTGAATTTTTCTGTAATTAAAGTATTTTTATGATTTTTATTTAATCGAATGTTTTTATTTCTAAAGATTATTATTTATCACGTACTTTCTCGTCATTCCGGGACTTCCGGCGTGATCTTTAACGCAAAAAAAAGAATTTTTAAAAACTTTTTTGAGTCTTAGCTCGTTAGCATCCTGTTAGCATCGACCTGTTGTTTCCAGATTATATTAATTTTTTATTAATTAAGTGATATTTTTATGTATTTTAATTAAAATATTTTTTATATCGTATTTTCTAAACATTCCGTTTTGATCGGCTTTCATTTTAATGCAATAATAGTTTATTTTTTCTTTAAAGACGGATTGTTTTGAAAGTTTAATTGTTTAGTTTTTAATGTAAAAAAAATAGATAAAAGTTTATGAAAAGTTAATATTTTTCACTTTTGAGGAAAAAAGAATAAAATATGACCTTTTTTTATTTTACTTTTGATTTTAATTTTTGTTAAAAAGTTTGTCAAAACTTAAATCATTATTAAAATGATTTAATCTTTTTATACAAAAAAAAATGTTAAAAGTTTTATGTGTTTTATTTTTAAATTTCTTTTAGATTTTTTTCTTTTTTATATTTAAACTTTTTTTGAACGCTTTTTTAAAAATTTTTTTGTTTTATTCGTTTTTTCAATAAAAAAAATCCAAACTCAAGAAAATGTTTTACTATTACTATTGTTTTTATTTATTTATTTTTCGTTTTAAAAATTAGGATTCAATTTAAAATTAAACTTTTATTTTTGTAAATAATTTATTGAAATTTTAAATTTTTACTTTTCACAATTGAATTAAATATTTTGTGTTTTTTTATTAATATTTCTAATAAAATCCACGTGAATTCGTTCAGAGATTAAGTTGTGAAATTAAACTGTAAAAATGTTTCAAGAGGGTGGCACGGTGGCATCACAGCAACAAGGTCATGGGTTCAAGTTCCGGAGTGGGGGCAAGGCATGAATCACTGTTCTTTCTGTGTGTAGTTTACATGTTCTACCTGTGTATGTGTGGGTTTTATCTGGTTTCCTCTAAAAACATACATGTTAGGTTGATTGGCTCCTAGTAATGATTGGCTCGTGTGTGTGTGTGAGGCCCCGCAACAGACTGGTACCCGCAGTAGACTCCGGCACCCAATCCTGAACCACCCCATCCAGCTTCTCTCAGCGGCTGCATCTGTCTCTCACGGCGACACGCCCCCCCACAATGCTGCACGTTCACACCGTCTACACACACACCTGCAGCCATGAGGAGGTCACACACCATGGTGAAAACAGTAACAAAGGAGCTTGGTGGTCACAAACTTTTAAACAGATTTTGCGCAAACAGTGTGTGTATGTGTGTGTTTGTGAGTGTGTGTACATGTGTTTGTGTGAAAGTGTGTGTGTGTGTGTGTGTGTGTGTGTGTGTGTGTGTGTGTGTGTGTGTGTGTATGTGTATATATGTGTGTGTATAACACTTTGAGATCAAATGCAGGTAGAAAAGAGATGTAGAAGGTGGGTGGCACAGTTGTTGGCACAGTGGCCTCGCAGCAAGAAGGTGGTGGGTTCAAATCCCAGTTGGGGACGGGTGTCCTTTCTGTGTGGAGTTAGCATGTTCTCCCCACGTATGCGTGGGTTTCCTCCCTCCCTCCAAAAACATGCATGGTAGGTTGAAGACCCCCCCGAAAATGAGATGACTCATCTAAAAGGGGAGGAGCTTATTTCAAGGAGGAGGGGCTTATCCTCATAAATAAAAACATGTGTGTTAACGTCTTCCTGTCGTTCTCAGCATGTTCTCGTCCTGCTGTGATTGGCTGTGTCTGGACTCGGGTGATGCGGATCGTTCAGGTAACTCAGACGCCCAAGAGGCCTACACCAATTCAGGCTTCAGCCAGACCACTCCTCCTCCCGGACACACCTGTAAGGCCTGTGGGGGCTCCTTCGACACGCCCGCCAGGAAGGTACAAGAAGTTCATTTTGTTTTCCAGATTTCTAACTTTGTTGGTCCTAGAAAGACAAACACTTCCTCTGGGTGGGGGTACAAAGATGGTGAGGGTAGGAACGTAGATCCTGGTTACCATGGTGAGGGTAGGAACATAGATCCTGGTTACCATGGTGAGGGTAGGAACATAGATCCTGGTTACCATGGTGATGGTAGGAACATAGATCCTGGTTACCATGGTGAGGGTAGGAACGTAGATCCTGGTTACTGAGATGGAGGACAGTGTGAAGTCACATGATGTTGTGATGTCACACTTCCAGCCCCGCCCATCCAGACAGCTCCCTCTAACCACGTTTCCATGACAACCTGTCTGTTTCTCCGTCTCCAGCACGTGTGCGCCGACTGTAAGAAGAATTTTTGCAGCAGCTGCTCCGACCAGTCGGGCTTCCGTCCTCGTCTGTGTCACACCTGTCAGCGTTTCTACGGCAACCTGTTAGAGAGGGCGGAACTAATGAAGCTGAAGGTGAAGGAGCTCAGAGACTACCTGCACCTACACGAGGTCTCCACACACCTGTGCAGAGAGAAGGTGAGGCCACGTCCAATCAGAGAGCTTTACCGTACCCGCCTGGTAACAGATTGTTTCTACAGGAGGAGTTGGTGGAGCTGGTTCTGGGTCACCAGTCCTCCCCGTCCACGCCCGACACGCCCAACCAGGAATCCCCCTCAGTGACGTCGGAGCCTCCCGACGTGGCGCCGAGTATCTCCCCGCCAACTCCGCCGCCCCTCCAACCTGCACAGGAAGCTGAAGATCCGCCCCCCGATGCAGAAGACACACCCACAGAGGCTGAGCTTCAGGATGAAGATCAGGTAACGAGTGGGTGATGTCATCTAATTTACATAATCCATATATGGAGTTTATACAGGCGTGGGTGAGACTGCCAGGCTACCCGCTGGCGCCCACCTCCTCCTTCATCTGCCCATCCTGTAGGTGGTCAGCAAGCTGGAACAGAGGCTTTTGTTTGGGTTGAGCACGGCATCTACGTTCTTACCCTCACCATGGTAACCAGGATCTACGTTCCTACCCTCACCATGGTAACCAGGATCTACGTTCCTACCCTCACCAAGGTAACCAGGATCTACGTTCCTGCCCTCACCATGGTAACCAGGATCTACGTTCCTACCCTCACCATGGTAACCAGGATCTACGTTCCGACCCTCACCGTGATAACCAGGATCTACGTTCTTACCCTCACCATGGTAACCAGGATCTACGTTCCGACCCTCACCGTGGTAACCAGGACCTACGTTCCTACCCTCACCGTGGTAACCAGGATCTACGTTCCTACCCTCACCGTGATAACCAGGATCTACGTTCTTACCCTCACCATGGTAACCAGGATCTACGTTCCGACCCTCACCGTGGTAACCAGGACCTACGTTCCTACCCTCACCGTGGTAACCAGGATCTACGTTCCTACCCTCACCGTGATAACCAGGATCTACGTTCTTACCCTCACCATGGTAACCAGGATCTACGTTCCGACCCTCACCGTGGTAACCAGGACCTACGTTCCTACCCTCACCATGGTAACCAGGATCTACGTTCCTACCCTCACCATGGTAACCAGGATCTACGTTCCTACCCTCACCATGGTCACCAGGACCTACGTTCCTATCCTCACCATGGTAACCAGTATCTACGTTCTTATCCTCACCATGGTAACCAGTGTGGGGTTGTTTTGGCATCTGGCATACGCTCATCCTCACTTCTTCCGATCCAGGTCTGGGACCCCGAAGAAGCACCAGTACCGGGGCGACGAGCGTCTCTGTCAGACCTTCAGGGCGTGGACGACATCGAGGATCTCACCGTCCGCCAGTTGAAAGAAATCCTGGCACGAAACTTCGTCAATTACAAAGGCTGCTGTGAGAAGTGGGAACTGATGGAGAGGGTGACCCGGCTTTATCAGGACCAGCAGAACCTCCTGGGTAAGTCCTCCATACCCAGTCTGATGGTGGCAGACGTGGATTCAGATCCTGTGATGAAAATAAGAAGTTTTTAAAGGCTTTTTTTGGATGTTAAAAATGGTTTTGATGAAATCCCCGTTGTGACCACCAGAGGGTGCTGTTTCCTCAGAATCAGTACTCCTTTTTTTAAACCTGTAGTTTTATTTATTATCATCCAGATGTTTTTATGTCTCATTAAAGTAAACATTTTTATTTTAAAGATAAAACCTGATGTTTATCATTAGCATAAGATTGAACAGAAAAACACCTTTTTAATGAAGAATGAACAAAAACAACTAAACAGAACTCCATCTTTCACTTCCTGATGATGTCTGTTTTTTTTCCAGCTGCGAACGCCGTGAACGCTTCAGGTGAGATCATTTTAAAACATTTTAAAGCAAGTTATTTTCTGTCGTCTTCCGCTTTTCCATGACGGGTCGTCGGGGGCAACAGCCTCAGACGGGAAGCCCAGGCTTCTCTCTCCCCGGCTGCATCCTCCATTTCACCCAGGAGGATCCTGAGGTGTTCCCTGTCCAGCTGTGAGACATAGTCTCTCCAGCAGGTCCAGGGTCTGCCTCTGGGTCTCCTCCTGGTGGGACAGAACACCTCACCAGAGAGGGAGGCATCCTAACCAGATGCCCGAACCCTCACCAACACTGGTTACCATTGTAATTCCACTCGTTCCGTTTTCTCTCTCTAACACAGACGGACCGTTTTCCGCTTTAGGAGGGGGAGGGGCCACAACAGCAACAGGCGCTGTCGTTGATTTCAGTCTTAACGTGTTTTCACGTCACAGACTTCAAAATTTGTCAAAAACACTAGAAAAAGACGCCAGATTGAATGTTTTTTGGAAGAAAAAACTGAGAGTCTCTAAATTTGAACGACTCTAGCATGAGACCAGAGGTGGGCAAACTTTTAGATTCAGGGGTCACATTGAGTTCTAACATTATTCAAAGGGGGCGGACTAGGATCAGATGGATGGCATAGTTTGGTATCCTCACCTGATTGGTTGAGAAAACATGTGATTTAATTTACAATGAATATAAAGAAAAGCATTAAAACAAAATGTTTTATTTTGAAATGAGTCTTTAAAAACAGAAAATCAAATAAATAGATTTTATTTTGAAGGTCACTGATCCTTCAGGAAGTCATCATCACTCTCTTCCTGACTGGCTTTTTTTTTTTTTTTTCAAAAACATCAAAGCATTAAATTTCAAATCTAGCGCTAGATTACGCACGTGTAGTGACCCAGATGGCTTTCCATATCTGTGCACACTGTTTATTTTGACAGCGTGGGCGTCACGGACACACACACATTTTAATGGGAGCAGTGTTGTTGTAGCTTTGGCGCCATCTAGTGACAAAACATCAAAATTACAGAAAAAAATAAAAACTATAACATAATTTATTTAATTAATTATCTAAAGTTCGGCGGCCGGATTAAAACGTTTAACGGGCCGCATGTGACCCGCGGGCCATGGTTTGCCCATGTCTGGTCTTCTGGGTTTTTTTTCCATACCCGCTTCCATCCGGCTCCAGTTTTTGGTCTGATTTTGGTTCCGCTCCGTTTAGATCCCGGTGGCGGTCCAGAGGAGAACTTGTGTCGGATCTGCATGGACTCTCCCATCGACTGCGTCCTGCTGGAATGCGGTCACATGATCACGTGCACAAAGTGCGGCAAGCGAATGAACGAGTGCCCGATCTGCCGGCAGTACGTCATCCGGGCCGTGCACGTCTTCCGCTCCTGATCCAGGTACGTCCAATCAGGGTCCAGTACTGTTTGGACTCGACAGATCTTCCTCACACTAGTTCATCAGAAAGACTTTTATTTTGAAGGTCAGTGAATTAGATTCAGAGACTACGAACTTACTGAGAGCCTCTTGCCCGAGGGGTGTGGCTCTAAAAGCCCATGCCCACGGTGGGAGGGGTCCTGGAGACGGACAGGTCGTGTACGTCCGCCCTGAGCTCTACCTGCTCGGCCATCTTAGAAGAAGAGTACCTTTGTCCCTAATGGGTAAACCACTGAGCTGTATGGCACTAGAGCAGGCAGCCATGATGGCACCAATGGTGGGGCAACTAGGGGGTAAGGTGCCCCCTGCCCCCACTATCTCTCTATCTAACAGACACTCTACCACTGAGCCAACGCCTCTGAGGCGTAAGGTGGTGATCCTGATGGTAAAGGTATAAACAGCTGGTATCCTTGGCAGGCAGGGTCCATCGCTATCAGAGCTGGAGGTCCGAGTCCATACCTGGCAGCGGGCACACTACAATCCCCTGTGCAGGCTTCACCCAGCGGCCCAGCTTCCTTGCCCCTGTCAGACGGGTGGCACTGAAAGTTAGACAGACTACTTCACCAGCTCCTTTCTTCCTACGTTGGCACTCAAAAGGCATTCTCACATTCATACCTGATGGTGGAAGCTGGCATGGAAGCTGGTAACCACCATAAGGAGGTATCGGGGATTCCGTGTCTTGATCAAGGGCACCTTGAAGTGAGCTCTGGTCACTGTCCGCTTGCTCTACCCACTGAGCCATTCCTCTGCTGCCCAGCTCCACAGGACTCTACCTCACTGCCCCTTAGGCAGTGTGGGGTGGTATGGCACAGGTGTTGATCGCCCATCTTGGATTCAGAGGGTTGCTGGACCCCTAAGTTTACCTGATTGGTAGTGGTTAGCGCCTTGCATGGTGACATCATGATGACATCACAATGACATGGTACCAGGTATCTCCTCCCGTCATGCTAGCAGGTCCTTGTAGAGCCCAACGACTAGCTTCCAACGGCTAGCTCCAAACGGCTAGCTCAAAACGGCTAGCTCCCAACAGCTAGCTCATAACAGCTAGCTCCCAACATCTAGCTCCTAACGGCTAGCTCCAAACGGCTAGCTCCCAACAGCTAGCTTCCAACGGCTAGCTCCAAACGGCTAGCTTAAAACGGCTAGCTCCTAACGGCTAGCTCCAAACGGCTAGCTCCCAACAGCTAGCTTCCAACGGCTAGCTCCAAACGGCTAGCTCAAAACGGCTAGCTCCCAACAGCTAGCTTCCAACGGCTAGCTCCAAACGGCTAGCTCAAAACGGCTAGCTCCCAACAGCTAGCTTCCAACGGCTAGCTCCAAACCCTAGCTCAAAACGGCTAGCTCCCAACAGCTAGCTTCCAACGGCTAGCTCCAAACCCTAGCTCAAAACGGCTAGCTCCCAACAGCTAGCTCATAACAGTTAGCTCCAAACGGCTAGCTCCCTACGGCTAGGGAAGGATGGCTCGGTGGGTAGGGCGACCGCTCCGTAACCGGAAGGTTGCAGGTTCGATCCCCCGCCCAGAGTCCATGCCGAGGTGTCCTTGAGCAAAACACTGAACCCCCAGTTGCTTCTGATGATAGTGGTCTGCGCCTTGCATGGTAGCTCCCATCATCAGGAATGAATGTTGTGTGTGTGAATGATTGTATGGAGTGAATGAATAATGCATATATATATAAATGTAAAGCGTCTTTGAGTGTCTAGAAAAGCGCTATATAAGTTCAATGCATTATTATTACCAACGGCTAGCTCCCGGCGGCTAGCTTCCAACAACTAGCTCCCAGCGGCTAGCTCAAAACGGCTAGCTCAAAACGGCTAGCTCCCGAGAGCAAGCTCCCAACGGCTAGCTTCCAACCGCTCCAGTTTGTTATGACATAGGAAGTAAACATGGCGTCAAGTCTTCAGTGATTGGTTCTTAATTTTATTGTTTTTTTTTTTCTTCCACAGATCGGATCGTCTCCGTGGAAACCACGGTTTTTACACTTTAAAGGGAACCAAACGATTTTACCTCCTGTCTGTCTTTCTGCTTCCAATGGACCGGATGGGTAAACGAACTGACCCGGCTGCTGGTCAGAAACCTGGTTCGGGTTGTTCCGGGTTATTCCGGGTTGTTCCGGGTCCAGGTTTAACCGGGTCGGACCGTGTGTGGGAAAAAGCTGTTTTTCTGGGTGAATTATTCTGTAATAAAAAATGCTGTGAAACTGTTTTTCTTTACGATGCGTTCACTGACTCTCATTAAATCGTCCGTATCCATGGAAACAGAACTAGAGAAGATAGGTCAGGGATCAAGGTGGACAGAGAAGTTTTTTTTTCTTTTTTTTCAATTTTAATTATTTTTAAACAAATTTATTTCATAAAAAAAAAAAAAAAAGTCAATGTTTTTACATTAAAACAAAAAATATTTTAGTTTGAATTTTTTGGAGTTAAAAAATAATTTTATAGTGTAAACATTTTTTTAAAAAATAGAAAAAATATTCAAACTTTTATTAATTTTTTTGTTGTTTGAATTTTTTCAAACTAAATCTATTCAAATTTTTAATGAATAAAAAAGTACTTTTTTTTAACAATAAAAAATAGAAATGTATTTAATTTTGTAGAAAGTTGTAAATTTTTATGGTTGAAACTAATTAGAACATTTAAAAAAAATTATTCAATATTTTTAATAAAAAATGTTTTTTTTTACAATATAAAGAAAAAATTGATCTTATTTTTTTTTCTATAAAAATTAAAGTTTTATCTCAATGCAAATGCGCAAAAAAAAAGCCATTTTTAAATGAAAAAAAAATTTTGTGCTTAAAGAAATTTTTTTTAATTATTATTATTAAAAATGAGGATTTTTCTGATTGGTTAAGGATGCGAATGTTTCCCTTCATTCTGATTGGTTAAGAATGCGAAGGTTTCCCTTCATTCTGATTGGTTGATAATACGGAAGTGGTTTCCCGCTGCAGTTTAAAAGCAGCAGGGTTTATTATTCTCCGGTACCGGGAGTTTTTTAAGGATTCTTCTTCGGTACCGGCTGGTTTTAAAGTTTATACTCCACTACTCGTTCGGTTTTAAGGTTCCGGTTGGTTTTAGAGGATCGCTCTTCGTTACCGGCTGTGTTTTTTTTCGGGATGGCGGACTCCGTTGAAAATCTTCCAGTTTCTCCTGGAAGAAGAAAACTATCAGGACGCAGAAATCAGCAGAAAAAAGTCTCAAACAGCCGGGTATTTAACTCTAATTCAGTGTAAAAATACTTAAATATTAACATTTTAATTTTAACTTTTTACTTGTTTTTATTTTGATTTAAATTGTTTTGTGTAACTGTGAAATGGTTCCTCCTCCGGTGCAACTGTAAAATGTTTCCCCAGTCAGGGAAAAAAATATTAAACTCTTTTTAGACACAAAAAAAGATTGAAAATAACTCTATTAAACAATTCAAAGGATGTTTTTTAAATGATTTTTTTCCCTATTTTTACTTTTTTAAAATTTGCTCTAAAACTTGCTAAAAAATGATGTATCGCCAATGTTTTGAATAAAAATGAAGAACAAAAAAATTGTTCACAAAAGCCTAATTTTTCTAACTTATTTAAATAATTTACTTTTTTTTTCATTTTACCTGTTTTTTGTTGTTGTTTTTCAGCTCGTCTACTAATTTAAAGAAAATGAAAACGAATTAATTTCCTAAATTAATTAAAAAGTTAATTTGATCTACAATAAAAATACTTTATTTTTGTTTCTTATGCTTTTACTTTGAAGTTGTTTTTTTTTTAAATTGTCAGAATTATTTGTTTTTTAGAAAAAAAAATCCGTTTACATTTTTTATTCAGATGTTTGTTTTTAAAGTTTATTGTAAACTAAATAATAAATAAATTTGATCAGTTTTTATCAACAAATAAAATATCAAATATTTAAGTGAAAAAGTAATCGATAATTTAAACAATCAATTGCGTCATCACTCGTTAAGTCCCCGCCCACTTGGAGCAAACATCAGACTGTTTCCATGGAGACAAAAAACCCCAAAACTTTATCAATACCTGCATCTCGTTTCCAGGTGAGGTTGGAGAAGGTTCTCGGCATCAGCACGGTCAGCAGCAGCGGTCTGACCTCTGACCACAACACGGGCCTCATCGCTTACCCAGCAGGGTAAGTCCTGCACCCTTCAGACTCACCCGCATCCCGAGGAGTGGGCGTAACCCACTGCGTTTGTTTACCAGGTGCGTCATCGTGCTGCTTCACCCCAAGAAGAAGAAACAGAGTCACATCATCAACACGTCCAGGAAACCCTTCACCGCTGTGGCATTCGCCCAGGATGGCAAACACCTGGTGACTGGGGAGGTGGGTACAAACACAGACCAACGCCCAGGATGGCAAACACCTGGTGACCGGGGAGGTGGGTACAAACACAGACCAACGCCCAAGATGGTAAACACCTGGTGACCGGTGAGGTGGGTACAAACACAGACCATCACCCAGGATGGCAAACACCTGGTGACTGGGGAGGTGGGTACAAACACAGACCAACGCCCAGGATGGCAAACACCTGGTGACCGGGGAGGTGGGTACAAACACAGACCAACGCCCAGGATGGTAAACACCTGGTGACCGGGGAGGTGGGTACAAACAGACACCTGGTGACCGGGGAGGTGGGTACAAACAAACACCTGGTGACCGGGGAGGTGGGTACAAACACAGACCATCGCCCAGGATGGCAAACACCTGGTGACCGGGGAGGTCGGTACAAAAAGACACCTGGTGACCGGGGAGGTGGGTACAAATACAGACCATCGCCCAGGATGGCAAACACCTGGTGACCGGGGAGGTGGGTACAAACACAGACCATCGCCCAGGATGGCAAACACCTGGTGACCGGGGAGGTCGGTACAAAAAGACACCTGGTGACCGGGGAGGTGGGTACAAATACAGACCATCGCCCAGGATGGCAAACACCTGGTGACCGGGGAGGTGGGTACAAACACAGACCATCGCTCAGGATGGCAAACACCTGGTGACCGGGGAGGTGGGTACAAACAGACACCTGGTGACTGGGGAAGTGGGTACGAACGAACACCTGGTGACCGGGGAGGTGGGTATGAACAAATGGCCGGTTATCGGGGAGGCTGGTACGAACGGACGCGCGGGTACGAACGGACAGCCGGTTACCGGGGAGGCAGGTAGGAACAGACACCCGGGTACCGTGGAGGTGGTACAAACAGTGTGTGTGTGTGTGTTACGTTGCAGAGCGGCCACATGCCCTGCGTGCGTGTGTGGGAGCTGGGCGGCGGCCAGGTGGCAGAGGTCCAGTCCCACGCGTACGGCGTCTCCTGCGTGGCATTTTCCTCCAACAGCAACTACATCGTCTCCGTGGGGTACCAGCACGACATGACGGTCAGCGTGTGGGACTGGAGGGTAAGACACACACACATTTATACACACACCCTTACACCCAAAAACAAGTAAAAATCTGGAAGAGAGAGGTGGACAACTGATGTTCTGTCACTAGATGGCGCCAAAGATACAACAACACTGCTCCCATTAAAATGTGTGTGTCTCCGTGATGCCCACAAAATAAACAGTGTACACAGATATGGAAAGCCATCAGGGCCAATACACACACGTAAACAAGTGTGTTAGATGTTAAAATAAACAAAATGTTACATCAAGCGTTTAGATTTCAAACCTAGCGCCTCTAGATTTAAAATTTAACTCTCTTGATGTAACATTTAGTGTTTGTTTAAAATCTAGAGTCATTCTATTGGTCTAATCTAGAGGTTACCAAAACACACACACACTCATACACACACATTCTATTGGTCTAATCTAGAGGTTACCAAAACACACACACACTCATACACACACATTCTATTGGTCTAATCTAGAGGTTACCAAAACATACACACACACACACATACACACACATTCTATGGGTCTAATCTAGAGGTTACCAAAACACACACACACTCATACACACACATTCTATGGGTCTAATCTAGAGGTTACCAAAACATACACACTCATACACACACATTCTATTGGTCTAATCTAGAGGTTACCAAAACATACACACTCATACACACACATTCTATTGGTCTAATCTAGAGGTTACCAAAACATACACACTCATACACACACATCCTATTGGTCTAATCTAGAGGTTACCAAAACATACACACTCATACACACACATTCTATGGGTCTAATCTAGAGGTTACCAAAACATACACACACACTCATACACACACATTCTATTGGTCTAATCTAGAGGTTACCAAAACATACATACACACTCATACACACACATTCTATGGGTCTAATCTAGAGGTTACCAAAACATACACACTCATACACACACATTCTATTGGTCTAATCTAGAGGTTACCAAAACATACACACTCATACACACACATTCTATGGGTCTAATCTAGAGGTTACCAAAACATACACACACACTCATACACACACATTCTATTGGTCTAATCTAGAGGTTACCAAAACATACACACACACTCATACACACACATTCTATTGGTCTAATCTAGAGGTTACCAAAACATACACACTCATACACACACATTCTATGGGTCTAATCTAGAGGTTACCAAAACATACACACACACTCATACACACACATTCTATGGGTCTAATCTAGAGGTTACCAAAGCATACACACACACTCATACACACACATTCTATTGGTCTAATCTAGAGGTTACCAAAACATACACACTCATACACACACATTCTATTGGTCTAATCTAGAGGTTACCAAAGCATGCCATCCATCTGATCCTGCTCCGGACCCCTGGTCAAATGTTAGAACTCAATGTGGCCCGCCAACCAAAAAGTTTGCCCACCCTTGGGTTAAACTCAATCAGGATCCAGTGGAGACGCTGGCACGGGTTCAAACCGTACCATCTCTTTGGTTCTGAGATTCTTCGACTTTTATTTTCTTGACTTTTGTTTGTTTTTTACTTTTATTTTGTATAAAAAATTGAATTTCCTGTCGGGTTTTTTTTTGTTGTTGACGTCTTTTTTTTTTTCTTGTTTACGTTGTTATCATTTGCATTGTCCCGACCCTCGTCTCCGTCCTCCCGACCCTCGTTTCCGTCGTCCTGACCCTCGTTTCCGTCGTCTTGACCCTCGTCTCCGTCGTCTTGACCCTCGTCTCCGTCCTCCCGACCCTCGTCTCCGTCCTCCCGACCCTCGTTTCCGTCGTCCTGACCCTCGTTTCCGTCGTCCTGACCCTCGTTTCTGTCGTCTTGACCCTCGTTTCCGTCGTCCTGACCCTCGTTTCCGTCGTCCTGACCCTCGTCTCCGTCCTCCCGACCCTCGTTTCCGTCGTCCTGACCCTCGTTTCCGTCGTCCTGACCCTCGTTTCCGTCGTCTTGACCCTCGTTTCCGTCGTCCTGACCCTCGTTTCCGTCGTCCTGACCCTCGTTTCCGTCGTCTTGACCCTCGTTTCCGTCGTCCTGACCCTCGTTTCCGTCGTCCTGACCCTCGTTTCCGTCGTCTTGACCCTCGTTTCCGTCGTCCTGACCCTCGTTTCCGTCGTCTTGACCCTCGTTTCCGTCCTCCCGACCCTCGTTTCTGTCGTCCTGACCCTCGTTTCCGTCGTCCTGACCCTCGTTTCCGTCGTCTTGACCCTCGTTTCCGTCGTCTTGACCCTCGTTTCCGTCGTCTTGACCCTCGTTTCCGTCGTCTTGACCCTCGTTTCCGTCGTCCTGACCCTCGTTTCCGTCGTCTTGACCCTCGTTTCTGTCGTCCTGACCCTCGTTTCCGTCGTTCCGACCCTCGTTTCCGTCGTCTTGACCCTCGTTTCCGTCGTCTTGACCCTCGTTTCCGTCGTCCTGACCCTCGTTTCCGTCGTCTTGACCCTCGTTTCCGTCGTCTTGACCCTCGTTTCCGTCGTCCTGACCCTCGTTTCCGTCGTCCTGACCCTCGTTTCCGTCGTCCTGACCCTCGTTTCCGTCGTCTTGACCCTCGTTTCTGTCGTCCTGACCCTCGTTTCCGTCGTTCCGACCCTCGTTTCCGTCGTCTTGACCCTCGTTTCCGTCGTCTTGACCCTCGTTTCCGTCGTCCTGACCCTCGTTTCCGTCGTCTTGACCCTCGTTTCCGTCGTCTTGACCCTCGTTTCCGTCGTCCTGACCCTCGTTTCCGTCGTCTTGACCCTCGTTTCCGTTGTTTTGACCCTCGTTTCCGTCGTCTTGACCCTCGTTTCCGTCGTCTTGACCCTCGTTTCCGTCGTCCTGACCCTCGTTTCCGTCGTCTTGACCCTCGTTTCCGTTGTTTTGACCCTCGTTTCCGTTGTTTTGACCCTCGTTTCCGTCGTCCTGACCCTCGTTTCCGTCGTCCTGACCCTCGTTTCCGTCGTCCTGACCCTCGTCTCCGTCGTTCCGACCCTCGTTTCCGTCGTCTTGACCCTCGTTTCCGTCGTCCTGACCCTCGTCTCCGTCGTTCCGACCCTCGTCTCCGTCGTTCCGACCCTCGTTTCCGTCGTTCCGACCCTCGTTTCCGTCGTCTTGACCCTCGTTTCCGTCGTTCCGACCCTCGTTTCCGTCGTCTTGACCCTCGTTTCCGTCGTCTTGACCCTCGTTTCCGTCGTCCTGACCCTCGTTTCCGTCGTTCCGACCCTCGTTTCCGTCGTCTTGACCCTCGTTTCCGTCGTCCTGACCCTCGTCTCCGTCGTTCCGACCCTCGTCTCCGTCGTTCCGACCCTCGTTTCCGTCGTTCCGACCCTCGTTTCCGTCGTCTTGACCCTCGTTTCCGTCGTTCCGACCCTCGTTTCCGTCGTCTTGACCCTCGTTTCCGTCGTCTTGACCCTCGTTTCCGTCGTTTTGACCCTCGTTTCCGTCTCTTCACAGAAAGGCTGCATCATCGCCTCCAACAAGGTCTCCAGCCGCGTCATGTCCGTCTCCTTCTCACACGACGACAGCTACTTCGTCACCGCCGGCAACCGCCACGTCAAGTTCTGGTTCCTGGACGCCTCCAGGGAGCGACGGGTACCGCCCGCTCTACATTCCAACCTGGTCTCCGAGGTAACGGCCGCTAACCCCGCCTCCTGTCTTCTCAGGTGAACAGCACGGTGCCTCTGATTGGCCGCTCCGGCTTGCTGGAGGGTCAGAAGAACAGCATGTTCAGCGGTGTGGCGTGTGGGCGGGGCCTCACCGCAGCCAACACCTACGCCATCACCAGCACCGGCCTGCTGTGCATGTTCACCAGCAGCCGCCACCTGAAGGCCTGGGTCAACCTGAAGGTGAGAACTGAGCTGGGATTGGTCGCTGTCCTGTCGAGACGTGAGGCGCCCTCTGAGCATGCTCAGAACTTAGAACCCTCTGGCCCCTCCCCTAAAGCCCCACCCTCTTTCGAACAGGGTGACTACCCCGGTCGGAATGAGATCCTTGATGCTTCTGAGCATGCTCAGTACTTAGAACCATCTGGCCCCTCCCCCTACAGCTTCACCCACCGTTGAGATGGTCGCTCATCTTGGCGAGGCCTCACATCTCCACAGAACACCGGGACGGGCACAGCCAGCTGTGTCCCTTGTTTCTAATCTCTGATTGGCTGTTTCAGACTGGCACAGCGAGCTGCGTGGCTGCCAGCGCTGACAGCATCTTCTGCGGCTGTGGAAACGGGGTGGTACTGGTTTTCTCTCCGTCTCGCCTGCAGCACCTCGCCACGCTGCCCCGACCGCACCGCCTCGGTGTGGACGTGGCACACACAGGGTACGACCTCTAACCCCGCCCGGTTCCCTGCCACGTTCTCTCTCTAACCTCCGCCTCTCTCGCCTCCCGCAGCGCCTCATCGCCCGCCGGTCCAGCCGTGCAGTACCCCGACACGGTGGCACTGAGCTTCGACCCCGCTGGCAAGCAGCTGACCTGCGTCTACAGCGACCACAGCGTTTACGTTTGGGACGTGGCAGACCTGGGCGACGTCAGGAAGCTGCACTCGGCACTTTACCACAGCAGCTGTGTTTGGAACGTACAGGTATGCCCGCCTACGCCCGCCCACTCTTAAAACTGTTTGTTCACCCTCTCGATGTGGGCGTGTCCCCATAGGTGTATCCGGAGCTGGCAGACCCCAGCCTGGCATGCCTCCCTCCCTCCTCCTTCCTCACCTGCTCCTCTGATAACACCATCCGGCTCTGGCACACCGAGCCCCCGGCGGGGCAGCAGAACCCCTACAGCACCGTAAGTACCCGTTGTTTTTCAAGCCACGCCCACTGAACAGAAACACGAGATGTACGGGTGATTAGGCCAGGTTGGCACTCGTTGGTAGAACCTGCATCTAACTGGGCGTCTGTCACTGGGGGCACTAATGAGGAACTACACTAGAGGTGAACTGGATGGGCTTCATGGGGGTGGGATTTGCTGGGTCACTGGAGGCTGATGGCCAGGGTCTCTGTGAGGATGATGCCCAGCTGCCAGGTCTTCAGGAATACCAGCTCACATGTTTCCATGTTAGAGATACCAATAGTGCCAGCCTGCCAACGCCTGGTACCGTCAGACCTCAGAAGCTAAGCAGGCTGGGTCTGGGCAGGACTTGGATGGGAGACCGCTGGAACCCCTGGTACTCCAATGGGACGGTCGGACCCCTGGTACTCCGGCGGAACGGTCGAACCCCTGGTACTCCGGCGGAACGGTCGAACCCCTGGTACTCCAATGGGACGGTCAGACCCCTGGTACTCCAGTGGGATGGTCAGACCCCTGGTACTCCAATGGGACGGTCGGACCCCTGGTACTCCAATGGGACGGTCGGACCCCTGGTACTCCGGTGGGACGGTCGAACCCCTGGTACTCCAATGGGACGGTCGGACCCCTGGTACTCCAATGGGACGGTCGGACCCCTGGTACTCCGGTGGGACGGTCGGACCCCTGGTACTCCGGTGGGAAGGTCGAACCCCTGGTACTCCGGCGGGACGGTCGAACCCCTGGTACTCCGGCGGGACGGTCGAACCCCTGGTACTCCGGCGGGACGGTCGGACCCCTGGTACTCCGGCGGGACGGTCGAACCCCTGGTACTCCGGCGGGACGGTCGAACCCCTGGTACTCCGGCGGGACGGTCGAACCCCTGGTACTCCGGTGGGACGGTCGGACCCCTGGTGCTCTGGTGTGTGTGTGATTGGGTGGGGGGGTTTCTTTGGTTCTATCATGTGTGTGTGTGTGGGGGCGGGGAGGTTGGTGAGGGTCTCGTTGGTTCTACCACGTTCTTCTGATCCTCCACAGGACCTGATCCGGATCCTCTACGCCGGGAAGTCCACCGAGCCGGATGGGAAAGCGGGGATCCGGGTCCTCGGCATCAGTCCGGATGGACGCCACCTGGCAGCTGGAGATCGTAACGGGAACCTCAGGTTGGCCCCCCTCCATCCTCCCTCACTCTGTGTCCCCTCCTCCCCCTCCCTCACCCGTCTGCTTCGTGCCTGCAGGATCTTCGGACTGGAGTTCCTGGAGGAACTGGTGAAGATCGAAGCCCACGACTCTGAAGTCTCATGTCTGGAGTTCTCCCCGGTGTCTACAGGTACCACCTGCAGGGGGCGCTGCGCTGGCTCTGGTCCTCATACAGATTACCAAATTAGTAACAGAGTCGCAGTAAAAAACTATTTTTACGACACTTTTTTTGTTACGTAAAACGTCGATTTGACGACTTAAGAACGACCGCTTTTTAAAATGAGAGACGAGGAACTTCCTGAGTAATAAAAATAGTAATAAAAATAATAAAAAGAAATATAAAAATAGTAATAAAAATAATAATAAAATAGTAATAAAAATAGTCAAAATAGTAATAAAATAATAATAAAAAAATAAAATAAAAATAGGAGATAAAAATAACAAAAACATAAACAGAAGTGAAGACAAAAATAAACGAGTAGCACACGTTTAAAAACGATCCACGTCTCTCCAGGGGTTCGGCTCCTCGCCTCGGCCAGCCGCGACCGTCTGATCCACGTCTTCAACCTGGAGCAGGACTACAGCCTGGAGCAGACCCTCAACGACCACTCGGCCTCCATCACCGCCGTCAGGTTCACAGGTAAGACCTCGACCCCGACCCACCCGTTACCCCTTCCTAACCCGGTTCTGATCCCTCTGGTCCAGGTCAGAGTCCAGAGGTCCGGATGGTGACGTGCGGCGCTGATAAGAGCATCTATTTCCAAACGGCCGAGCAGGTTGATGTTATTAATTATTCATCTATGCAAATGAGCGTGTCGTAAACGGGCCGCCATCTTGGTTTTTTAAATCTCCCTCTGACTTCCTGTTTTAAAGCAGGTGGAGGGGGGCTTGTTGTTCTCACGACGACACCACGTGGTGGAGAAAACCACGCTGTACGACATGGACCTGGACCCCTCCCGGACACACGTGGCGGTAGCCTGCCAGGACCGGAACGTCAGGTAACCAGGATCTACATTCCTACCCTCACCATGGTAACCAGGATCTACATTCCTACCCTCACCATGGTTACCAGGATCTATGTTCCTACCCTCACCATGGTAACCAGGATCTATGTTCCTACCCTCACCATGGTAACCAGGATCTACGTTCCTACCCTCACCATGGTAACCAGGATCTATGTTCCTACCCTCACCATGGTAACCAGGATCTACGTTCCCACCCTCACCGTGGTAACCAGGATCTACGTTCCTACCCTCACCATGGTAACCAGGATCTACGGTCCGACCCTCACCATGGTAACCAGGATCTATGTTCCTACCCTCACCATGGTAACCAGGATCTACGGTCCTACCCTCACCATGGTAACCAGGATCTATGTTCCTACCCTCACCATGGTAACCAGGATCTATGTTCCTACCCTCACCATGGTAACCAGGATCTATGTTCCTACCCTCACCATGGTAACCAGGATCTACGGTCCTACCCTCACCGTGGTAACCAGGATCTACGTTCCTACCCTCACCGTGGTAACCAGGATCTACGTTCCTACCCTCACCATGGTAACCAGGATCTATGTTCCTACCCTCACCATGGTAACCAGGATCTACGTTCCTACCCTCACCATGGTAACCAGGATCTATGTTCCTACCCTCACCATGGTAACCAGGATCTACGGTCCTACCCTCACCATGGTAACCAGGATCTATGTTCCTACCCTCACCATGGTAACCAGGATCTATGTTCCTACCCTCACCATGGTAACCAGGATCTATGTTCCTACCCTCACCATGGTAACCAGGATCTACGGTCCTACCCTCACCGTGGTAACCAGGATCTACGGTCCTACCCTCACCGTGGTAACCAGGATCTACGTTCCTACCCTCACCATGGTAACCAGGATCTATGTGTCCTACCCTCACCATGGTAACCAGGATCTACGTTCCTACCCTCACCGTGGTAACCAGGATCTACGTTCCTACCCTCACCATGGTAACCAGGATCTACTTTGTCTGGAAGTGGTTGGGACGTACTAAGATTAGTGGGCGTGGTTTGTGACGATGACACAGTCGAGTAAACAGGAAGTGACCCGTTGATTTTTGCCCACAGGATTTACGACGTGGAGACGGGTAAACTCAAACGATGTCTGAAAGGTTCCAACGGCGACGACGGCGCCCTGCTCAAGGTACGAGCCCGTCGTCAGGTGTGTCCCGGGTACCACGGTGACCGGCTGCTCTTTGCAGGTGCAGCTGGATCCGTCCGGCTCGTTCTTCGCCACCAGCTGCTCCGATAAGAACATCACCATCTTCGACTACGAGACCGGAGACTGCGTGGCAACTTTGTTCGGTCACTCTGGTAAAAATGGAAAAGCCAACCTTGACTTGGTGCCCACGGGTTCTAACGGGTTCTGTTTTTCAGAGATCGTGACCTGCATGAGGTTCAGCGCTGACTGCAAACACCTGATCTCCGTGTCTGGTGACAGGTGAGGATTAGCTGTTCTGTAAGCTCCGCCTACTCTTAACCTGTCCCCTCCTCTTTCTGCAGCTGCGTTTTCATTTGGCGTTTGGATCCGATGCTAACGGGCATAATGAGAAGGAGGCGTGGCCTCGCCAAGCAGCCAGAAATCAGGTGGGTCAGAGATCACAGAATGAAGTCAGAGGTCATTGGATCCTACGTGACCTTCTCTGTGTGCGCAGGAGGGAGACCTTCATCTCCAAGCGTTCATGCCCGCTGTCGCTGAGCAGAGACGATCTGCAGACGCCGCCCAGACTGGAACCAGGTGAGGAGAGAGACGTGGTAACCGTGCCACGTTGGCATTTTATACCGGACTAGTGTATCTCTATCTTAAAACGTTCTATCCAATCAGAGGACAGAGAGGAATGACACAAGCAACCGTCTGCCATGTTTGTAGTTCTGTAGCTTAAAAGGCGATGTCACAAACCTCGGTCTACGGTCCTAACCAATCAGAGAAGAGATGATGAGACATGAACACAAGCGTCTGACCTCCATGTTTGTAGTTCTGTAGCTGAAAAAAAGAGATCAACCGTGTCACCAACCTCGGACTACAGTATCTCCATCTTAAAACCTCCTACCCAATCAGAGGAAAGAGATGAGGGCATCCGTCTGCCATGTTTGTAGTTCTGTAGCTAAAATAGGACCACCCTCGAAGTTCAGTTTGACCCTCACCTAACCAATACCTCGTTACTCTAAACCGTTGGCACCGGTGCCACGTCAGCCTTAACCCCTAATGTTTTGATTTGTTCGTTTCATTCCAGAGACTCCGCCCCTTCAGACCAACGGGAAGCTTCCGCTGTGGTTCCGTAAAATGGTAAGTCCGACCCCTGAACCCGTCTTCTGAGGTCCGGTCCGATTCTGCACTTCCTTTCGACAGCAGGGTCACGGAACCTCGCCTTCCGCCATCGAACCGGACAACGAACCCAAGCAGGTACGCAGCCGGTGGGCGGAGCAACTGGATCCCCTGACCATCTGCTCCAGCTTCACGCCCAGTCCGAGCAGGAGCCAGGAGGAGCTGGAAGACGAGGAGGACTTCCACCCTCAGAGTCTGGAGGGTCTCCTGGAGGACGAGGACGCCAACAAGACCTTCATCGTCAGGTGAGTGCCCTCCACCACCTGGTCCGTGGCAACCGTCTGCCATTGCTAACGTTTCTGGTAAGCGGCAGCCATTTTTAGTTGGGTTTTTTCATTCATCACGTGTCATTACCAACGCATGATGGCGAGGACGTGGCGGTGCAGATGCCCGTCTACACGGAGACCAATGTAAAGCGGCGAATCAGGTGTCACTTGGTCTCTCTGTGCCCACAGGGAGTCTGGCAAGGATGGCGATCGGAGTCGCTCTCTCACCGTTCTGGAGGTCTCTCATCCCGAACCGGTCTGGAACCCTCAGCTCAGTCCGGACTCCGCTTGTTCCGAAGGTTCGTCTGGAAGTTTGGACCCCCAGAACGATGGAGGTAAGAACCCGATTGGCTCCCGTTCAGGCTCTGCCCCCTGACCGTCTCTCCACCCACAGACACGGACTCACTGAGCCGGGAAAGTTCAGTGGAGGACCTGGAGCCGCTGGAGGAGGACGATCAGAACTCACTGAAGAACCATTTCAACACTCTGGAGGAAGGTGAGCCCTGGTTCTACCCACTTATACATGGCATAGAGTCACTAGGTGGCGCTAGACTCTGACTCGGTTCTTGCAGAGAGGTTTGAAACGGACCTGTCGACGCTGGTCGAGGAGAAACCCTTCCTGAACCCTCGGTTCAGCATCTCGACCCGCTTCCTGTCGCGCTTCCAGGACCGGATGAGGTAGGCGCCGTCACTGATGACATCACTAACTCTGGTTGTCACGGTGATCGTGATTCGTTGACGTTTGTCCTCCAGGAGTAAATATATTAAAGCTCCGCCTCCAAACACGGAGAGGATCTCTGAGAACAAAAGCCTGGTGATTCTGGAGCAGAACAACGGAGGAACGTCTGGAAGAAGACCAGCTGATAAAGGTATGGCATCTACTGGGCACCTGGGGGCATTATGCCCAGTAATACTACTATCTACTGCCCACCTGGGGGCATTATGCCCAGTAATACTACTATCTATTGGGCACCTGGGGGCATTATGCCCAGTAATACTACTATCTATTGGGCACCTGGGGGCATTATGCCCAGTAATACTACCATCTACTGCCCACATGGGGGCATTATGCCCAGTAATACTACCATCTACTGCCCACATGGGGGCATTATGCCCAGTAATACTACCATCTACTGCCCACATGGGGGCATTATGCCCAGTAATACTACCATCTACTGCCCACATGGGGGCATTATGCCCAGTAATACTACCATCTACTGCCCACATGGGGGCATTATGCCCGGTAATAGTACCATCTACTGCCCACATGGGGGCATTATGCCCAGTAATACTACCATCTACTGCCCACATGGGGGCATTATGCCCAGTAATACTACCATCTACTGGGCACCTGGGGGCATTACGCCCAGTAATACTACCATCTACTGCCCACAGAGGGCATTATGCCCAGTAATACTACCATCTACTGCCCACATGGGGGCGTTAGGGGGCATTATGCCCAGTAATACTACCATCTACTGCCCACATGGGGGCATTATGCCCAGTAATAGTACCATCTACTGCCCACAGGGGGATTACGCCCAGTAATACTACCATCTACTGCCCACAGGGAGCATTATGCCCAGTAATAGTACCATCTACTGCCCACATGGGGGCATTATGCCCAGTAATACTACCATCTACTGCCCACATGGGGCATTAGGGGGCATTATGCCCAGTAATACTACCATCTACTGCCCACATGGGGGCATTATGCCCAGTAATACTACCATCTACTGCCCACAGGGGGGCATTATGCCCAGTAATACTACCATCTACTGCCCACATGGGGGCATTATGCCTAGTAATAGTACCATCTACTGCCCACATGGGGGCATTATGCCCAGTAATACTACCATCTACTGCCCACATGGGAGCATTATGCCCAGTAATACTACTATCTACTGCCCACATGGGGGCATTATGCCCAGTAATACTACCATCTACTGCCCACATGGGGGCATTATGCCCAGTAATACTACCATCTACTGCCCACATGGGGGCATTATGCCCAGTAATACTATTCAATTCAATTCAATTCAATTCAATTTTATTTGTATAGCCCAAAATCACAGAATGTCCGTCTCAATGGGCTTCACAAGAAAAAGAGGAATGTATTAACACAAATACACAACAAGAAAAATAACTAACAAATGCTAACTAAACAAGACTAGCACATTAATGCACTTAGACTCTCCTTCTCGGTGAGGAAAAACTCCTAAAAAACCCATCAGTGGGGAAAAAATAAGAAACCTCATGGGGATCCACGTGAAAGAGAGATCCCTCCCCCGGGACGAGCAAACAATGTGTCAAAGATTATTGTTTAAATATTAGCTTATTCTAATCTACAGCTAAATATCTAAAGAAGTCAATAAATGTTCTTCATCCTGATGGAAACACGGGGGGCTCTTCAGCCCGGAGATGTCAAGTACGGGGATGAGTAGATGTTCTTCATCCTGATGGAAACACTGGGGGACTCCTCAGCCCGGAGATGTCCAGAACGGGGATGAGTAGATGTTCTTCATCCTGATGGAAACACGGGGGACTCCTCAGCCCGGAGATGTCCAGTACGGGGATGAGTAGATGTTCTTCATCCTGAAGGAGACACGGGAGACTCCTCAGCCCAGCGATGCCCACGGCAGAGATGAGTAGATGGATTTCGTCCTGATGGAGCGGGGATGAAGAAGCGCGGAGGTCTCCTCGGTGTGGCCATGCCCAGGACAGGAACGCAGAGTCCTGGATGGGGCTCTCTCCCAGAGAGGAGGGAGAGAGGTGGACAACATGTGAATTGTATTGTACCAACTAGCAGTGTAATTCTAAATAATCAGACAATTTAGAACAATGAATGAGATAGCAAGCCAGGGGTTTAGGGTAGAGGGTTAGAGTAGGGGGTAGGGGGAAAGAGCCAAGACAGTCTGGCAGAGAATAGTAGATAGAATTAGAGGACAGAACCCCAATGTACCATACTTTCCCAGCTTTTACTATCTAGCAGCCAACTATTAATTATATCAGCTAAATGAAACTGTTTCTATCTGGCCTGTTGATAAGCTTGTTCAAACAGGAATGCTTTAAGCCTCCCTTTAAATGTAAGAACACTGTCTGCCTCTCTCACTTGAGCTGGGAGCTTATTCCATAAAACTGGAGCTTGGTAGCTAAAGGCTCTACCTCCAACTGTACTTTTTGAAATCCTAGGAACCACCAACAGCCCTGCATTTTGTGAGCGGAGTGTTCTGCTTGGTTGATAAGGTACTATAAGTTCACTAATGTAAGATGGAGCCATGCCGTTTAGGGCCTTGTAGGTTAGTAAGATGATTTTAAACTTGATCCTAAACTCAATAGGAAGCCAATGGAGAGATGCTAGCACGGGAGTAATATGATCTCTTCTATGAGTTCCTGCTAATAGTCTTGCTGCTGCATTTTGAACCAGCTGAAGACTTTTTAGGGAAGACTTAGGGCATGCTACGAGCAAAGCGTTACAATAATCCAATCTCGATGTAACAAATGCATGGATGAGTTTTTCAGCATCACTTTTACATAAGATATTTCGGATTCTAGAAATGTTGCGAAGGTGAAAGAATGCAGTTTTACAAGTCTGTGCTATGTGAGCTTTAAATGATAAATCTGGATCAAATAAAACTCCTAGGTTTCTAACGGTGAGGTCACTACCATCTACCGGTCACAAGGGATCATTACTTCCTGTTTCTCTTCTCGTCCAATCAGACAGCAGCTCCAGCAGTCTGCAGCAGGAATTGAACCAGCAGCCTTCGCTAAGCCCCGCCTTCTCACAGAATAACAAAGAGAACGTCCGCTTGTCGTCTTCGGACCAGCGGGTCAGAACGTCGGAGGTTAAAAGGTAGGGGTCATCGTTAAGGACCGGTGTTAAGACGTGTGATTGGTCGCTCATCTCAACACCACTTAAAAAATGGGCACATTATTTTAGCTAAGGGGCACCACGGTGGTTGGCACAGTGGCCTCACAGCAAGAAGGTCAGGGTTTAGAGTCCCAGGTGTGAACAAAGCTTGGAACACTAGCATTTCTGTGTGTGGTTTGCATGTTCTACCTGTGTATGTGTGTGTTTTCATTGGTTTCCTACAAAAAATTATGTGTGTGTGTGAGAGACTACCATCTGTGTGTGAGTGTGTGTGTGTGTATATATACTGTATGTGTGTGTGTTCCCTGCGACAGACTTGCCACCTGTTCAGTGTGTACCCTGCCTCTCTCCGGTACCCCCCGCTGCCCCGTTAGGGATGCGGTGTTCAGAATCGTTAACGACCTCATCACTTCTGTTTCTCAGCTCGCAGGTGTCGACGCCTACTCTTGTGACATCACACGGGCGGCAGACCATGTGGAGCATGAGCAGCATGGAGGACACGCCCACTCGTCATAACCAGACGGCTGTGTTAAACCCCGCCCCTTCCCCCTCTACTCCCACAACGACCAGCCCCGCCGCCCATCCCGGATCTGGTCCCACATCCAGTCCCGGATCTGCTCCTTCGACGTGTATCGTTTCGAGTCCCAGATCGAGTCTGGTACCCGGTCTGAGTCCCGCAGTGAGTCCTGTGTCGGGTCCAGTTGCCAGTCCGGGTTCCGGAGCATGTCCTGGGTCAGGTCCAGCAGCTAGTCCCAGTCCTGTGGTTGGCATCGCTCCGGGAAGTCCGGGATCAGGTCCGGATGAAGAAACTCTGAGCCTGGCGCGGTCCCAGCAAGTTGCCATGGAGCTCCGGCTGGCGGTCAGACGAGCGGTTCTGCTCCACAAGCAGGTAAGCGGCACGTTACCGTGGTAACGCCAAAAACCAACTCAGACTTAAAAATTTTAACAAATATTGTGAAATTTTTGAGAATTATTTACTTAATTTGTGAAATTTTCAGAATTTTTTTTTCAAAATTGTTGTAAATTTTTATTTGCAATTTTTCAGAAATTTTTTTGCACTTTTTCTTTTTACCTATTTCTATTTACATTTTTGCTAATTTTTGCGCATGCGTGTCCAGGTCGGCGGTGCAGAGCGAGGTCCTCAGCGGTCCGTCCTGGAGGAAGCCTTCACGGCGGCACAGGAGGAGCTACAGGAAGTGAGAGGGCGGAGCTTCTCTCAGTTACTCCAAGAGGGCGGAGCTAAAGTTTTACTGGAGAAATACTCGGACCTGCTGGTCAACATGACCCAAAACAAACTGAACCGAATCTGATTCAAACGCGCCTTTAATGTTTAATAAAGTTTTGGTTTTTTTTTATTTGGATATTTTTTTTTCTTCTGGAAAACGAGCGTCTGCTGTCCTCGGGCCAAGTTAGCTCCTGCAAGGCTAGAATGCAAGCTAACGGCGCTCCAAAAAACAAACTTACTCAGTTTTCGCTGGGTTTTCGTTTTTTTGTTGTTTTTTTGAATGGCGCCCCATTATTGTCCTCTTTGACCGACCCGTAAAAGAACAAATATTGTCCAAGTTAAACAACTGTTACAAAAGAAAACATAACAAAGAACGCTACGTCCGCCATCTTGGATTTTCACCTCTTTATTTTTTTGGATAAAAAACAATACCATTCTGGAGCCGCTAGAGGGTGCTGAAAAAATACAAAACCTACGTTATTTAAACTGAACTTATTTGATGAAACTTGAAAAAAAAGAAAGTTAAACTTTTTTTTGTAAGATTTTTCAAACTGAATGAAGGATGTTTGAATGAAGCAGCAGCGCTAGGTTAGAGTTAGAGGGACGTGACGTCATGGACATCAGGAAGGTGGAGAAAAAAAAAAAGACACTGTCTCTTTAAGACGACCTGAACATGATCAAGCTGACCGAGGGAGGATAGGACGAGAACACCCGGGATGCCCATGTTTGAAAGGATGAAGGTTGCTCTTCAGTCTACCGGGTGATCACAGATGGCAGGGCTCTGATTCGACCTGCGCCATCATGTGTGTGTGTTCCGTGTAAAGAGGGGTGCCCAACTTTTTGATCAAAAGAGCCACACACACACTGAGATCTACCAGTCCAGTGCCAACAAACAGACATTTTCCTCATACACACTGTACCAAGTGCTTTCACATCAAAGTCTCCAAAAATATTTTAAAAAAAAAAACACTAGAAAAAGTCTCATCCAGATCCTGAGATGCCGAGCTGAGAAGCCGCCCGCCCACCCGGGTGCATAAGAGAAACTCCAGCCGGCGCTCCCTTAGCACCAAGGGGCATGGGCGCGTCCCTGATGTCAGTACCCACAGGCTTCGGGGAAGACGCGACAACCGTACCCTGCTGA
The DNA here is from genome assembly GCA_902685375.1 of Neostethus bicornis. Taxonomy (NCBI): domain Eukaryota; kingdom Metazoa; phylum Chordata; class Actinopteri; order Atheriniformes; family Phallostethidae; genus Neostethus; species Neostethus bicornis. The sequence goes on along the minus strand of LR738546.1, from coordinate 148,153 downwards.
CGAGCCCAAAGGGTGTCAGAAGCCAACGCCTGAACCAAGAGGAAGCAGCCACCTTCAGGTGCCCCACTCCGCCAAGCCGGGGCTCAACCCGAGGCCCAGCAGGGCCAGGTGCCCGACCGAGCAGTCCAAAGACCACCTCTGCACACCTAATGCCCCTCTTCAGTACCCTAGCCCTTCACCTGTATCCCTGCCAGCTCTCCAATGTCGCTCACCCCCTGGCACCTCTTAACCTCATCTGGTGACGAGGGGCCCCGGCGGGCTCAGGCGAGACCGCCCCCAGGCCTGTCTTCCGCCCCCCAGCAGCGGGCAACACATAAGTGACTGGCCTCCAGGTGCCACATGCCCAGCTCTCTCCAGGCAGTCTCTAGATTGTTTGGTTTCATTCGTTTTCTGAACCGTTTGTTATTAACGAGGTCATGAGGGGGCGTGGCTTGCGGAGCCAATCCCAACTGATTTCAGCCAAGAGGCAGGATACCCCCCCGACAGGTCGCCAGTCTGTCATGGTGCCACACACACACTCATTCATAGCAGCCAATCAACCTAACATGTATGTTTTTTGGAGGAAACCAGAGAAAACCCACACATACACAAGGAGAACATGTAAACTACACAAGAACTATGTTTCAAGTCTCATCTTACCCCTGACCTTCTTGCTGCGATGCCACCGTTTTAAAGTCTCAAAAGAGTCTGAATTCTTGATTAAAAATGGCACCAAAGTCGAATTAAAAACATCGAGTTCCTGTTGTTTTTTTTTTTTTTTTACACACTTAGAGGTCGACTTAAACCTGTGGTCAAATGGTTGGGCACCCCTGATTTAGGGGGGCATCACTGCCATTAGGAGGGTAGAAAATAACGGGTGTTTATCTTTAGGACGACCGATGAACCTGAAAGGACAATGTGTTGTTTTTGGCAGCCATCTTAGTTTTAGTTTAAAAAAAAAAACAAAACAACAACAACAAATATTGTTACTTTAAGAATTGTGGTTTTATTACTGAGAATGGTGCCAACGATATGCCAACCCTGCCAAGCTGTAACAGGAGTTAGGATCAGTCCTAACCCGAAAAGAACTCATGACTTACGTTGGCATGAATATGATGAGCTTAGGATCAGTGGTATTCTTTGTGCCAATGTTTACGTTCGTCTTCCACAACAACGCATTCCGTTTTACTCTCTGATTGGTCATTTATAAAGTATGCCCGTAGACCGACGCGTGCGTCGTTTGCCTCTTTGTTGGTGTGTGACTTTCTCCTGGCTGCAGTTGTGTTGCGCTAGATTACGTACGTGTAGCGGCCCGATTAGCTTTCCATAAACAGACGGTGGGCACGTGCAGTGTGATGGGGCCGTGCCACCCTACTGCTTCTTTTCACAGACAGGGCACGATTGGCAGAAATGTGCGTCTATTATTTTGTCACATTTTCATCACCAAAAAGCCAAATTTATGAAAAAAAAAAAAAGCCTCGTCAACAAAATCATTTTGTTGTCGTTGACAAAAACAACACTGAACGAGCCGGGTGAGAAAGGAAGGAGAATCTCGTCCGTATTTGACGGGTAGAGGGTGGTCTCCGGTCTCTCGATGATCGCGGGTAGCGCGAGTCTCTCTTGACCTGTACCCGTGTGTGAATGTTCACCATGAATTTGTATCAATAAACCAGCGCCCGTCGTCTGCCATCCGTCTGATCCCAGATGAAGTCGTGGAAATGCCAACAACCAGAGGACAGAAGCTGGGAGCATCACGTCGTCTTCCGCTTGTCCGTGCCCCGGGTCGCCGGGGGCAACAGCTTCAGACGGGAAGCCAAGGCTTCTCTCACCCCGGTTACATCCTCCATCTCACCCAGGAGGATCCAGAGGTGTTCCCTGTCCAGATGTGAGACATAGTCTCTCCAGCAGGTCTGGGGTCTGACTCTTGGTCTCCTCCTGGTGGGACGGAACACTTCACCAGTGAGGAAGGGAACCTGACCAGATGCCCAAACCACCGGCTTCTCTCGACCTGGTGGAGGAACGGCTCTACTCTGAGCTCCTCCCAGATGGCAGAGCTCCTCCTTCTATCTCTGAGTGAGAGACCTGCCACCCTGCAGGGGCAGCATCGGAGATGGTAGGTAGGTAGATGGTAGGTTGGTCGATCTGCCTGAGGGCAGAAGGGGTGAACGACCTTTTAAATCCCTCAGTCCTCCAGCGCAGTGAGAGGAACCTGGTACTTCGGGCATTCTTCTGGGTTCTGCCATCATCATTCAGAGGGTGACGAGGCTTCTCAAGATGCCCTGCATTCTTTTTTTTATTAGGAGGATAAGCCCCCTCCCCTTGAGGTGAGTCATCTCGTTTTCTAGGAGGTCCTAAAATTAACACGCATGTTTTTTGGAGGGTTGGAGGAAACCCACGCAGACATAGGTAGAACATGCAAACTCCACACAGAAAGACCAGTGTTTCAAACCTCGTCCCCACTCTGGGTTAGAATCCCTCAAACACATTTTATTTTGAAAGTAACTGTAATCTCATTACTTCCGACATTAAATATTCGGTTTAATCAATTTATTTTACTAATAATATTATTGGGGAAAAAATGGCCGAAAATTTTATACAAATTTGCTAAGACTTAAAATGAAACATAAAAAGTTGTTAAAAATTAAGCAAAATTTAGTAAAAACTTGTAAATATTTAGAAAATATTTTCAATTTTCTTTTTAAAAGATCAAATTTAATATTTTTTTTCAGTCATGTGTAGTTTTTATGGGCTTCTGTGATTGGCTGAGAGAGGGAGTGACGTCAGAGAGATGAATCAGGAAAAAGATTTCAAAGTGAAAATGAAATAAAAACAAAAAAAATGGCTGCCGAAAAAAAATCAGAAGTTTGGAAAAAACATGTTTTTAAAGAATTTAAAAAAAGAGACGAAATTCAAAGAAACAGATTTCAAGAAATCATCAGAGTGTGTAAGTGTGTGTGTGTGTAAGTCACAGTGTGTGTGTGTGTGTGTCAGTGTCACAGTGTGTGTGTATCTGTTTAATAAGGAGTAAAACTTTAAATCTCAGGTTTCAGATGGGTTTCTGAAGTGTGTGTGTATGTGTGTGTGCGTCTGTGTGTGTTTCAGACTCTAAGCTGTTGAACAGAACCAGTTTCATCTTGAAACAAAATGAAGACCACGTTCAGAAGTCCTGGTGTGACCCCCCCTCACTGAAGAAAACTAATGGAGAGGTCAGAGAGAGACACACACAAACACACACACACAGACATACCCTCACCATGGTATCCAGGATCTACGTTCCTACCCTCACCATGGTATCCAGGATCTACGTTCCTACCCTCACCATGGTAACCAGGATCTACGTTCCTACCCTCACCATGGTATCCAGGATCTACATTCCTACCCTCACCATGGTATCCAGGATCTACGTTCCTACCCTCACCATGGTATCCAGGATCTACGTTCCTACCCTCACCATGGTATCCAGGATCTACGTTCCTACCCTCACCATGGTATCCAGGATCTACGTTCCTACCCTCACCATGGTATCCAGGATCTACGTTCCTACCCTCACCATGGTATCCAGGATCTACGTTCCTACCCTCACCATGGTATCCAGGATCTACGTTCCTACCATCACCATGGTATCCAGGATCTACGTTCCTACCCTCACTATGGTATCCAGGATCTACGTTCCTACCCTCACCATGGTAACCAGGATCTACGTTCCTACCCTCACCATGGTAACCAGGATCTACGTTCCTACCCTCACCATGGTATCCAGAATCTACGTTCCTACCCTCACCGTGGTATCCAGGATCTACGTTCCTACCATCACCGTGGTAACCAGGATCTACGTTCCTACCCTCACCATGGTAACCAGGATCTACGTTCCTACCCTCACCATGGTATCCAGGATCTACGTTCCTACCCTCACCATGGTAACCAGGATCTACGTTCCTACCCTCACCGTGGTAACCAGGATCTATGTTCCTACCCTCACCGTGGTAACCAGGATCTATGTTCCTACCCTCACCGTGGTAACCAGGATCTACGTTCCTACCCTCACCATGGTATCCAGGATCTATGTTCCTACCCTCACCATGGTAACCAGGATCTACGTTCCTACCCTCACCATGGTATCCAGGATCTACGTTCCTACCCTCACCATGGTATCCAGGATCTACGTTCCTACCCTCACCATGGTATCCAGGATCTATGTTCCTACCCTCACCGTGGTATCCAGGATCTACGTTCCTACCCTCACCATGGTAACCAGGATCTATGTTCCTACCCTCACCATGGTAACCAGGATCTACGTTCCTACCCTCACCATGGTAACCAGGATCTACGTTCCTACCCTCACCGTGGTAACCAGGATCTATGTTCCTACCCTCACCGTGGTAACCAGGATCTACGTTCCTACCCTCACCATGGTAACCAGGATCTACGTTCCTACCCTCACCGTGGTAACCAGGATCTATGTTCCTACCCTCACCGTGGTAACCAGGATCTACGTTCCTACCCTCACCATGGTAACCAGGATCTACGTTCCTACCCTCACCGTGGTAACCAGGATCTATGTTCCTACCCTCACCGTGGTAACCAGGATCTATGTTCCTACCCTCACCGTGGTAACCAGGATCTACGTTCCTACCCTCACCGTGGTAACCAGGATCTACGTTCCTACCCTCACCGTGGTAACCAGGATCTACGTTCCTACCCTCACCATGGTAACCAGGATCTACGTTCCTACCCTCACCATGGTAACCAGGATCTATGTTCCTACCCTCACCATGGTAACCAGGATCTACGTTCCTACCCTCACCATGGTAACCAGTGTGGGTGGTGACTTAAAGAACGAGATCCCTGATACAAGTGGCTGAAATGATCTTCCTCTGCGGGGTGGGCAGGGTCTCTCTCAGAGATAGAGGGAGGGGCTCTGCCATCCGGGAGGAGAAGCCTGGGCTTCCTGTCTGAGGCTGTTGCCCCCGGTGACCCTGCCCAGGATAAGCGGGCGATGTTTAACGATGATGTTGTTTTTTTTTCAGTTGGCGTTCAACGTCTTAAATTTACAAAAACAAATGAAGATGAAAGAACGTCGTTTAACGTCGACTCAGACCAGGTGAGTCCGTACCCGTCTGCATTTGACGCGTGGGCTTCTGCCCGCTGAGGATCCACCCGCTGACGTTCTGCTCAGTCTGCAGGAGGCGGAGCTTCAGCATGCAGGTGCGTTGGCGGAACTCCAGGTTCTACAGCAACAGGTTCGGAAGCGCCAGCAGGAGAACCAATCACTGAAGGAGAAATACGACCAACTGCTCCTCAGTCAGAAGGAGGCGGAGTCTGGACTCAGAGAGCAGGTGGCGCTCCGGGTGGCGATCCAGAAGGAGGAGGCTGGTCACGAGCGACATGCCAGGTACCTGAACGCACCGCGTGGCGACGCCGCCAACGTGGCGGACTCTGAATTACAGTCTGTTACAGGGCACGAGACGCAGCGGCGCTCAGGTCGAAAGCCAATGCTGAGACGCCAGGCGTCCTCAATGACAGGTGAGGTCATCGTCTTGTTGCCAAGGCAACTCGCCCATGTTTCTGTTTTCCTTTCAGCGCGCCAGGGAACGACAATGCCAAGGAGCGAGGCCACGTCCGTCTCTTCAGGTGGGTATTTTTAAACGTACGGGTAAATCCTTTGGGCGTTAAACTAAAGCTTCTCGTTACCACGGTGACAGGTCGGCATCGGTGGCATCGCCGGGTATCTTCACGTCCTTCGCTCGGCTGTTTGCGTGAGTATACCCACAGGTCAAAGGTTGCCACGTGCGTCTCCATGACGACGTGTTTCCTCAGCAGAAGGAGGCGGGGCCACTCGGTGATGGAAGACCCGCCTCAATTCGGAGGGTTCTTATTCGCTGCCAGGATCCCATCCAGAGCTCTGCAGATCCTGGTAACCAATAGAAACCAGGGTACCACGAAGGGGCGGAGCTTGATTACCATGGTAACCACTCCATCTCCTCCAGGACGCCCACGAGCAGGGCATCAATGCGGTGCAGTTCAGCCGCGGTTCTGACCTCCTGGCCACCGGCGGGACGGATCGGGTGGTCAAGGTGTGGACGGTCCAATCAGGTAAGAGCGGGCGTACGGTGGAGACGTGGTACGGGTATACGGGGCGTTATCGATGCCACCTGTCGTTTACGGGTTAAAACACACCTTTATGTACTTATAGTTATTCTTGGCATCAGTGTGTGTATGTGTTTGTGTGTGTATCTCTGTGTGTGTGTATGTGTGTGTATATGTGTGTGTGTGTGTGTGTATGTGTGTGTGTGTGTATCTGTGTGTGTGTGTGTGTGTGTGTGTGTGTGTGTGTGTATGTGTGTGTGTGTGTGTGTATCTGTGTGTGTGTGTGTGTGTGTGTGTGTGTGTGTGTGTGTGTGTGTGTGTGTGTGTGTGTGTGTATATGTGTGTGTGTGTGTTGCTCCGTCTGTTACCACGTCCTGTTACCATCATCACTAATTCAGATTGACGGGCACCATGCCAGCTGTTACCAGCTGTGACCTCTATGTTGATGTCTTCAGGTTCACTGAGCCACAGAACGACGCTGGACGGCGGCACCGAGGGCATCACGTGCGTCCAGTTCGACCCCACGGTGAGTGAATGAGAGCACCTTACCATCCTACCATCCCAGAGGTGGGCAAACGTTTTGATTGGTGGGCCACATTGAGCTCTATGGGGCAGGAGCAGATGGGTGGTAGACAGGTGGCATGGTTTCAGGATGGCACCATCACTCTCTTCCTGACAGTAGGAGTACCAGATGTACCCGTCCTGTTCCTTCTAAGTAAACAAGGACCAGTGCAGCCAGTCAGTGTGTGGACCAGATTTGATCTGGGTATGGAAAGCCATCAGGGACACTACACACACGTAAACAAGCATGCTCAATGTTACATCAAGCACGCTAGGTTTAAACCAGGCATGGGCAAACGACGGCCCGCGGGCCACATGCTGCCCGCTAAACGTTTTAATCCGGCCGCCGAACTCAAAAAAAATTAAACAAATAAACCTTGTTAATGTTTTATTTTCCTGTAATTCCGATGTTTTGTCACTAGATGGCGGCAAAGATACAACAACACTGCTCCCATTAAAATGTGTGTGTTTAAAATAAACAGTGTACACAGATATGGAAAGCCATCGGGGCCAACACACACACGTAAACAAACGTGTTAGATTTTAAAACAAACAAAATGTTACATCAAGTGTTTAGATTTCAAACCTAGCGCCGCTAGATTTAAAATTTAACTCTCTTGATGTAACATTTAGTGTTTGTTTAAAATCTAAAGTCATTCTATTGGTCTAATCTAGAGGTTACCAAAGCATGCCATCCATCTGATCCTGTTCTAGACCCCCTGGTCAAATGTTAGAACTCAATGTGGCCCGCGGGCCTTGGTTTGCCCACCCCTGGTTTAAAATATAGGTTTGAAATAAGTGTTGTTGTTTCTTTGGTGCCATCTGGTGAGAAAACATCAGAATTACAGAAAAATAAAACATTAACAGTCAGTCTCTTTCAGAGTTCCATGGGGTGCCGGAGCTCATCCCGGCTGATTCTAGTCGAAAGGCAGGGTACACCCCGAACAGTTTGCCAGTCTGTTGCGGGACCACACACACACACATTCCTAAGGGCGCTCAACCTAACATGTATGTTTTTGTAGGAAACCAGATAAACCCACATATACACAGGTAGAACATGTAAACTACACACAGAAAGAACAGTGTTCAAAGCCTTGTCACCACCCGGGATTCAAACCCACAACATTCTTGCTGTGATGCCACCTTGCTACCCACCATGCTTACCCACTGTGCCGCCCAAAACATTGTTTATTAATTACATTTTTTCATGTTTGACGGACCGGGTTCAAACATTTAACGGGTCGTATGTGCCCGCGGTTCGAGGTTTGCCCATGCCAGTTCTAACGCCACGTCATATGATGTAAACAGGAAGTCCTGAGGAGACATTTTAATCCTCCATATTAGAACAGGTGGCACTAAAACCCGCCGGTCTCTTCCAGGCCAGGATGATCCTCGCCGCCTCCTACGACAAATCGGCCATGTTGTGGCGACTGGATGACCCCGTTCCCAAGGTAACGGAGGGTCACATGATTAGAGACGAACCAATCAGAGATCAGCAACTATTAAAAAAAATATATACTAAAAGC
>LR738546.1:30000-137500 GCA_902685375.1 Neostethus bicornis | reverse complement strand
ATATATTGTTTATATATGTGTGTGTGTGTGTGTGTATCTGTGTGTGTATACTGTATATACTGTTTATATATGTGTGTGTGTGTGTGTATCTGTGTATATTGTTTATATATGTGTGTGTGTGTGTATCTGTGTGTGTATGTGTGTGTATACTGTATATACTGTTTATATATGTGTGTGTGTGTGTGTATCTGTGTGTGTATGTGTGTGTGTATACTGTATATACTGTTTATATATGTGTGTGTGTGTGTGTGTATCTGTGTATATTGTTTATATATGTGTGTGTGTGTGTGTGTATCTGTGTGTGTATGTGTGTGTATACTGTATATACTGTACTGTTTATATATGTGTGTGTATGTGTGTGTATACTGTATATACTGTTTATATATGTGTGTGTGTGTGTGTGTGTGTATCTGTGTGTGTATGTGTGTGTATACTGTATATACTGTTTATATATGTGTGTGTGTGTGTATCTGTGTGTGTATGTGTGTGTATACTGTATATACTGTTTATATATGTGTGTGTGTTACAGGGCCGATGGTTTCCAGTGTTCCAGCGACAGCACCAAAGCTGTGATCAGGTGAGTTCAGAACACGGGTTGCCAACCAGTCGATCGCGGGCAACCTGATCCGTTGACGATTAGATTTCAAAATAAAAGCCTTTTAAGACTAAGAATATCTTAAATCTGCCCGAACAAGACGAAGCCCAGAGGTTTAGGAACGAAGAGGAAGGGCACAGGGGAGAGGAGGGTGGCACAACAGACAACCCAACTCTCCCTCATTGGGCAGGAGACGACCCCAATTAGATATCATGGCGGCACGTTGGCGCAGTGGGTGGCACAGTGACCTCATAGCAAGAAGGTCATGGGTTCAAGTCCCAAGTGGGCATGAGGCTTGAAACACTGGTCTTTCTGTGTGGAGTTTGCATGTTCTACCCGTGTCTGCGAGGGTTTCCTCTGCTTTCCTCCAAAAACATATATTATGTTAGTTTGGTTGCCCCTTGGAATGAGTGTTTGGCACCGCAACAGACTGGCGACCTATTCGGGGTGTACCCTGCCCCTTGCCTTGACTCAGCTGGGATGCGCACGCCACCCCGTAAGGGATAGGCGGTTAAGAATGTGACTAAATGATTATGGGTAATGAGGCTTAGCACATGGCATCTCCTGCTGCTGCAGCTGGGCATCTGCATGGTCTAGTGCCAGTATTGTTTTTGGTGAACGGATGGAAGAAGTCGGACATCCAGAAACTTTGGTCGTGTGACAGCTTTCTCATGTTTTAAACGGGTTGTTTTACGCCAACTGTCATGGCGGGTGTTGCCCATTGGCGGATTTTAAACCCCGCCTTAAAATCTCCCTCTTTGTGAAGCATCTCTGGGTACAGTGAGGGTCAGAGGGCGTCCATGTTTACCTATGACATCATCCAGGTGTGTGTTTCAGTCCAGACAGCTGTTACCTGGCAGCGGGATCGGCGGATGGGAGCGTTTACATCTGGAACGTTTCCAACGGAAACCTGGAGACCCGCCTCTCAGACGGACACAGGTAACGATCTCATCCCTTCTACTGGCACTCATAAAGAGGTGTACCCGGGCTCAGGATGGCGCCACCTACCTACCGGTTCAGGGATTGTGTTATGATTGCAGAGATTGGAAAACTTGATACCCAATGAGAGAACAGAGATGAAGCCATCCGTCCACCATGTTTGTAGTTCTATAGCTGAAACGCCCTACCCAAGAAGGTGTCCGTCCGCCATGTTTTTAGTTCTATAGCTGAAACGTCTGTCCGCCATGTTTGTAGTTCTATAGCTGAAACCTGCTAGCCAAAAAGGCGTCCGTCCGCCATGTTTATAGTTCCATAGCTGGACCGTCCTATTCAAAAAGGCGTCCGTCTGCCATGTTTGTACTTCTACAGTTCAAACGTTTTACCCAAAAAGGCGTCCGTCCGTCATGTTTGTAGTTCTATAGCTTAAATGTGTTACCCAAGACGGCGTCCGTCCGACATATTTGTAGTCCATCCTCTGATGGTAGCTCATCTCGACGGTCAGAGGGGAGTGGATTCAGAGTTCTGAGCATGTGCAGAAGCGCGAGCACCTCATCTGGACAGATCACCGGCTCATTAGCATATCCCTCCCTCGTCATCCCATCATTTACATGATCCATATAAGGAGTTCTAGATGTGTAGTTTGGGGTGGGATGGGGATCAAGTCACAGTTGAGACCCTTGAGATTTGACAAAGGTGTGATTGGTGAAGCTAACGTTCTGTAAGGAGTCACAGTGTTTAAGCCCCGCCCCCGTCCCTCCCTCTCTCTGCAGCTACCCCATCAGCGCTGTGTCTTGGTCTCCATCCGGTGAGTTTGTGGTGAGCGTGGACAGGAGCCGCCGAGCCGTGCTGTGGAGTGAAATCTAACGACCAATCAGAGAAGAGACGGCATCGTCAAGGCAACCACACAAAAAAAAAAAATTAATTTTAATGGAATCAATACAGAGGAATAAGTTAAAAATGGCCGCCTGTTGTACCCGCCTCAACCACTCGGGGCACAAACGAGTTTTAATTAGTTTTATATTCAATAATAATTTTTTTTTTTTTTTTAAGACAATAAGACAAAAAACATTTTCACACACATTTACACACCCACACACCCACACACACACACACACACACACTCATATACACTCATACACACACAGATAAACACAAACACACTCATTTTAATATAAACAATGCAATAAAAACGCAGCGTTTTTACAGATTTTTTACAGTAACTTTAATCAAACGTTAATCAAATAAATTTTATTGTTCAGAAAATTAAATTTTAAACTGTTTACAGACAAAAAAAATTAACTTTTATTTTTTCATTTATTTGTGTTTTATTTTAAAAATAAAATGATTTTTTGAGGTATTTTATTATTATTGTGGAGTCTGCAATAATTAAGATGCTGCATCGATGAACCCTCACCATGCTAACCAGGATCTAGTTCCTACCCTCACCATGGTAACCAGGATCTAGTTCCTACCCTCACCATGGTAACCAGGATCTAGTTCCTACCCTCACCATGGTAACCAGGATCTAGTTCCTACCCTCACCATGGTAACCAGGATCTAGTTCCTACCATCACCATGCTAACCAGGATCTAGTTCCTACCCTCACCATGGTAACCAGGATCTACGTTCCTACCCTCACCATGGTAACCAGGATCTAGTTCCTACCCTCACCATGGTAACCAGGATCTACGTTCCTACCCTCACCATGCTAACCAGGATCTAGTTCCTACCCTCACCATGGTAACCAGGATCTACGTTCCTACCCTCACCATGGTAACCAGGATCTACGTTCCTACCCTCACCGTGGTAACCAGGATCTACGTTCCTACCCTCACCATGGTAACCAGGATCTACTTTCCTACTCTCACCATGGTAACCAGGATCTACGTTCCTCCCCTCACCATGGTAACCAGGATCTACGTTCCTACCCTCACCATGGTAACCAGGATCAACGTTCCTACCCTCACCATGGTAACCAGGATCTACGCTCCTACCCTCACCATGGTAACCAGGATCTATCTTCAGTCTTACCCATGCCAGCCTACCCGTCGTCCCTAACCGATGATCAACCCCAATAAACTGGTTAAAACTAGCTCTGGTTCCAGGTCCTACATTTCCACCTTCACCAGCTCACCACAGCTGGAACAGCTGCTTGGTGGAACACATTGGTGACAGCTGGCTCTGCACGGGCAGAATGTGGGTTACCGTGGCATTGATGTTTGTGTCATAATAAGATGTAAAACTGGCAGGATCCAGAAACAGAACCAGGACCAGCTGAGGTTCTCAGAGGCCTGAAGGAACGAAAGTCCTTCCTAAGTGTGTGTGTGTGGGTGTGTTTGAGTGTGTTTGTGAGATACAGCCACATGTGCCATCCCCTCTGGTTACCATGGTAACGGTTAAAAACAGTCTGGTACCAGCTGTTTGCCCCTGGGTAGTTTTCACACGTCCTGCGGTCCCTGAACTCATCACAGTGTTTACAGTTTTATTCTTGAAACTCGGAACCAGAACACACACTCCACCCTGAGTTTAACACCATTTAGTGCCCAGTACTCCAGCAACTAGGTCAGGGACAGCAGTCACTAACCTCCATGTGTGGGTTGCCATGGTTACAGGTTATTTGGATTTACGTCTGATGTAATGACATCAGAACCAATGGATCAGAAGAATGGGTTCCACTGTGTGTGTGTGTGTTTATATGAGTGTGTGTGAGTGTATGAATGTGTGTGTGTGTTTATATGAGTGTGTGTGTTTATGAATGTGTGTGTCTGTGTATGAGTGTTTATGTGTGTGTGTGTGTGTGTGTGCGTGTGTATTTGTGTGTGTATGAGTGTGTGCATGAGTGTGTGATATGTGTGTGCATGAGTGTGTGATAAGTGTGTGTGTGTGTGTATGAGTGTTTTTGTGTATATATGTGTGTGTGTGTGTATGAGTGTGTGTGTTTTCATCTCTCCATCAAATTGAAGGTCATAATTTTCTTCAGGCTGTTTCTTCCTGTTAATGAGGAGTGTGTGTGACTGTGGGTGTGTTTGTGTATGAATGTGTGTGTGTGTGATGTGGGTGAGTGTGTGTGTGTGTGTGTGTGTGTGTGTGTGTGTGTGTGATGTGGGTGTGTATGGGTGTGTGTGTGGAGCAGCAGGAAGTGGGGAGGAGGTGAGACGGTGGAGGGAGTGAGTGATGTGGGAGGAGCCTCCGTCAGAAGGAGGCCCCTCCCCCTCCTCCTTCGTGTTTCCAGGGTAACAGCAGCATCCCTCCATCAGCAGTTCTCTCTCAGACAGGATGGGGGACAAAGGCACCCGGTAAGACCAGCTGAGTGTGTGTGTGTGTGTGTGTGTGTGTGTGTGTGTGTAATCTGATTACTCTCCTCAGCCGTGCTTCCACTTCCGGGCTCTGATGATTCTGGTCCAGATTCTTGATCCGGTTCCGTTTTTGCATGCATGTAAACAAACTGCGAGGCGGACCCGGATGTGGCCCGTTTCCATGGAAACAGGTCCCTTTAGTGATCAGCTGGTCACGCGCGAGAATGTGGATGAGGGGGATGAAGAGGAGGGGGGTGAATCTGGTTCTTCTAGACCCGGTCTGAGACCTGTTACCCCCCCTCAAGCCCTCCACCCTCCATTAGGACGAGACAGGAAGTAAAATGAACTTTAAATGGTTACCATGGAGACGGGCTCCACTGGTTCTGATCCAGTTTTATTCTCCATGGGAGAAGATGAACTGCGCAGGTGCAGAAACTATGTGTGTATGTGTGTGTGTGTGTGTGTGTGTGTGTGTATATGTGTGTGTGTATGTGTGTGTGTGTGTGTGTGTGTGTGTGTGTGTGTGTGTGTGTATATGTGTGTGTGTATATGTGTGTGTGTGTGTGTGTGCGTGTGTGTGTATATGTGTGTGTGTGTGTGTGTGTGTGTGTGTGTGTGTTTGTGTGTGTTTAGAGCCTCCTTCTTTAGGAGGAAACATGGAGAGGAAATACGATGTTAATCACAGGAAATACACCAGAGGGCGCTGTGGATTTCAGAATAAAAGGGGTTCAGGTGTTTTTTTAGGGGTTCATTTAAAATTTAATATTTTTAAACGTAGAGAAAAAAACACAAGGTTAATTATAAAAGCCACGCCCACTTTTATTCAATTTTAGAATCAGTCACGCCCTTTATTTTTTAAAAAAAAAAAAAAATCTGATTTTAATCATCAAGCTAGTCTGTGCCGCCGTGGGTCAGACCGCCAGGGTCGGACCGCCAGGACCCCCGCCCATCTCCTCCTTCACCCGATGCCTACAGCTCCTCCTGGAGGCGGTCCCTATCCTCAGCATGCCATCCTGAGTGTCAACACAAAGATGGTTTGCTGAGCGTGTGCGGTGAGGGTCTAACTCTACGGCTTACCCACCAAGAGCGGAGACGTCTCCTTGGCATCACCTGGCAGGATCGAGTCTCCACCGCGGGCATCCTGACCAAGCTGAACATGTCTAGTATGTTCGCCATCCTCTCACAGAGGCGCCTGCGCTGGTTAGGGCATGTATGCTGGATGTACGATGCCCGTATTCTAAAGGATATCCTCTCTGGAAGGGCTGTCCAACTCCGGTCCGGGAGTCTGTCCCGGCTGATGCAAAATGAGAGGCAGGGTACACCCCGAACAGGTTGCCAGTCTGTTGTGGGGCACACACACACTCATTCCTTAGAGAGGCATCTGGTTGGGATGCCTCCCTTGCTGGTGAGGTGTTCCGTACCACCAGGAGACGCGACCAGCTGTACTGAGCACGCTCCCTGAGGTACTAACTCTACTGAGCACGCTCCCTGAGGTACTAACTCTACTGAGCATGCTCCCTGAGGTACTAACTCTACTGAGCACGCTCCCTGAGGTACTAACTCTACTGAGCACGCTCCCTGAGGTACTAACTCTACTGAGCACGCTCCCTGAGGTACTAACTCTACTGAGCATGCTCCCTGAGGTACTAACTCTACTGAGCACGCTCCCTGAGGTACTAACTCTACTGAGCATGCTCCCTGAGGTACTAACTCTACTGAGCATGCTCCCTGAGGTACTAACTCTACTGAGCACGCTCCCTGAGGTACTAACTCTACTGAGCACGCTCCCTGAGGTACTAACTCTACTGAGCATGCTCCCTGAGGTACTAACTCTACTGAGCACGCTCCCTGAGGTACTAACTCTACTGAGCACGCTCCCTGAGGTACTAACTCTACTGAGCACGCTCCCTGAGGTCCCAGCTCTACTGAGCACGCTCCCTGAGGTCCCAGGTGAGCTGAGCACGCTCCCTGAAGTCCCAGCTCTACTGAGCACGCTCCCTGAGGTCCCAGGTGAGCTGAGCACGCTCCCTGAGGTCCCGGGTGAGCTGAGCACACACCCTGAGGTCCCAGCATTTCCCGGAACTCCTGATGGAGGAAGCGGCTAATGGATCATTTATGAGCACATTACTGAAGAGCAAACAGACAACCTGCTTTTCTGAAACCACTTACAAAGATGTTTGTTAGTTTTATAAACTGGTCCGTGTGTTCCAGACCAATCCTAACGTTTTATTTACACACCCTCCTGGTACGATCTGAGCGGACGCAGACGTCTACGCTAACGGTTTGATCTATAAAGATGTGGGAGTTTAACTCTAAGTCAGGGACGTGGGGAAAACACGGCACGTTGTGGAGAGAAGGTGAAGTGAACCGAAGACAGAGAAACAAAGAATTACCATCACCATGGTAACCAGGATCTACCCTCACCATGGTAACCAGGATCTACCCTCACCATGGTAACCAGGATCTAGGTTCCTACCCTCACCATGGTAACCAGGATCTACGTTCCTACCCTCACCATGGTAACCAGGATCTATGTTCCTACCCTCACCATGGTAACCAGGATCTACGTTCCTACCCTCACCATGGTAACCAGGATCTAGGTTCCTACCCTCACCATGGTAACCAGGATCTACATTCCTACCCTCACCATGGTAACCAGGATCTACGTTCCTACCCTCACCATGGTAACCAGGATCTATGTTCCTACCCTCACCTTGGTAACCAGGATCTACGTTCCCACCCTCACCATGGTAACCAGGATCTACGTTCCCACCCTCACCATGGTAACCAGGATCTACGTTCCTACTCTCACCATGGTAACCAGGATCTACGTTCCTACCCTCACCATGGTAACCAGGATCTATGTTCCTACCCTCACCATGGTAACCAGGATCTACGTTCCTACCCTCACCATGGTAACCAGGATCTACATTCCTACTCTCACCATGGTAACCAGGATCTACATTCCTACTCTCACCATGGTAACCAGGATCTACGTTCCTACCCTCACCATGGTAACCAGGATCTATGTTCCTACCCTCACCTTGGTAACCAGGATCTATGTTCCTACCCTCACCATGGTAACCAGGATCTATGTTCCTACCCTCACCTTGGTAACCAGGATCTATGTTCCTACCCTCACCATGGTAACCAGGATCTATGTTCCTACCCTCACCTTGGTAACCAGGATCTATGTTCCTACCCTCACCATGGTAACCAGGATCTATGTTCCTACCCTCACCTTGGTAACCAGGATCTATGTTCCTACCCTCACCATGGTAACCAGGATCTATGTTCCTACCCTCACCAAGCCTAGATTCACTGTTCTTTCTGTGTGTAGTTTGCATGTTCTACATGTGTATGTTTGGATTTTCTTTGGTTTCCTCCATAAACCTACATGTTAGGTTGATTGGCTTTTATGAAATCCTAGAAACAGAGCCGTTCCAATAATTATGAGGGCCCTAAACAAGACTGCAGCGCACTTGACCGCAGTTAAACAAGAGGAATAACTGAGGCCCCGTATGTACAACATTTATAAAACCCTATTTTAGAAGTTTATTTATTTTCGCAACAAAATGAAGAAACATTTGTTTGACAAACAACTATACATTTTTTTTTAAAGAGTATTTTATACCCGTGGATTTGGTAAATAAAAAGGAGTGAGAGTACCGTACGAATTATTCAATTCCAAAACAAAAGACGTTGACATATGACGTCATCAAAGCGCGCCGCTCCTTAAAGGGGAAACATCCCATAACCGGCTCATTGAACTAGTGATGGGAATTACGGCTCTTTTTAGAGAGCCGGCTCTTTCGGTCCGGCTCACTAAAAAAGAGCCGGCTCTTTTGTTCGCGAACGGGTCTTCAGATCGTTTTATTTGTTCGTTTGTAGTGATTCATTTAAAGTATGCGCAAATTAATTCCTGCTTTTGCTTTTAAATATTTTTTATAAAATAAACCTGCCATTACTTAAAAAAAATTAAAATATAAAAATTTATATATGATTTATAGTAAAATGTATACAAAAAAAAATCTAGCATTTACAATTCAAGTTTGAAAAATTTGAATTTTTCAGCTTTTTAAACAACTTTAAAATCAACAGATACAAAACATTACAAATCAAAATTGTCTTTTGTTTAAATTGATTAATTTAAACTATGCAAAAAATTAATTCCTACTTTTGTTTTTAAATAATTTTGTTATATAAACTGGCCAATATTCACTGTAAAAAATATAAACATCCCTTACGGGTCTATCCTATCCTGGCTGATTTGAGGCAAGATGCAGGTTACACCCTAATAGGTCGCTAGTCTGTCGCAGAGCCACACATACAACCATACACACACACACACACACACACACACACACACACACACACACACACACACACACACACACACACACACACACACACACACACTCACTCCAAAGGGCAATCATGTTATATAATAAAATGTAAAAAATAAAAAAAATCTTACTCTTTACCATTCAACTTTGAACAAATTTTAATTTTTCAGATTTTTAATCAAACTTAAAATGAACCAACACCAAACATTATAAATTAAAATACAGTATAAATATAAATTAAAATAAGCAAAACAAACACATGCAAAAAAAGAGCAACCGGATCTTTACAAACACAACCAATCACGTGCAGCATGAAGAGTGGGTGAGAGACAGACAGAAAAAAAGAGAGAGTGATGACAGAGAGGGAGAAAATCGGGGGAAAAAAAACCCAAAAAAACTAAGGCTCCCAATCGGGAGACGGTTTCGGTCGTTCACTTTAAAGAGCCGGCTCCCATCGTTCACTTCAAAGAGCCGGCTCCCATCGTTCACTTCAAAGAGCCGGCTTTAAGAGCCGTTTCGTTCGCGACCGACACATCACTACATTGAACACACGCCTCAACAAACCAACGATATTTTAAACAATGAGATTAATGTAAAATATTAATTAAATAAATTTATTACCAACATTTTGGAAACTTTGTTTTAAGAATTGTCGACAAATTAAAAAAAATCTTTACTAGGTTTAGATAAAATTTAAGAAAAAAATGTGACAATATTACAACAAAAAAAAGTACAAATGTAAATCCCAGCGGTCCCTCTACCAGTCATGTCTCCAGAAGCAAGGGTTTTAAAAGTAGGCTATTGATTTATGTAGATATGTGACAAAAAAAACTCGTTTAAATGACATAAAACTTCTTTATTCAAGTAGAGCTTTAAAAAAACAAACAAAACGACACCAAGTTTGTCAAAATTAGTTTAGAAACAACAAAGTTTTTAGTGCAAAAAAAAATTGTGAAAATGATTCCTGTGTTTTTATGTAAACTGACTTTATGTGATTAAATCATAAAAAATTTAAAAACAATTAACCATAACTTTTTTTTATTTCAACGATATTTAAATGAAATTTTCAGAACTTAAAGAACACGGTCAGAGCTCCGAATGCAGACTCTTTCTAATCAATTCTTAAATTTAAATGGTTTAATTAATCATAATTAATGAGTGAGTCAGGGTGAGTTAGAGTGGAATCAAACTATTTTAAATAGAAATATTGAATTGATGATCCGGGAGATGTAACTCAGGTTACCCTCCCTTATCAATATCGATAAAACTTTGTAGGTTTTTAGATGAGAGCGGGTGAGGTTCTCGTTTACCACCAACTAGAAACCAATCGGTTTGTTTTTGTTTCCTTTTCAGAGTTTTTAAAAAGGCCAGTCCGAATGGGAAGGTGAGTACTTCGGTTCTTTTTCTCCACCTGGTTCTGAATTCCGATCAAATGACCATAACTGTCCTCCAGCTCACCGTGTACCTGGGGAAGAGGGACTTTGTGGACCACGTGGACCTGGTGGAACCTGTGGGTGAGTTCTGATTCTGTTTGAAGGAAGACCTACAGATCTTTATTACCTCATGTCTGCAGACGGAGTCGTCCTGGTCGACCCCGAGTATCTGAAGGAGAGGAAAGGTGAGTTCTCCTCGTTTTTCAGGCTCCAGCAGAAGCTTCTGGTTTATATTTGTTTCCATTTCAGTCTTTGTAACGCTGACGTGCGCGTTCCGTTACGGCCGGGAGGACCTGGACGTGTTGGGGTTGACCTTCCGGAAGGATCTGTTCGTTGCCAACATCCAGGCGTTTCCGCCGCTGCCCGACGAGAAGAAAAGTCTGACTCGTCTTCAGGAACGCCTGATTAAAAAACTAGGAGAACACGCCTACCCGTTCACCTTCGAGGTAAAGACGGCGGCCATCTTTAATGGCTGTCACACAGAGGGGTTATCCACCAATCAGCTGCTTCCTTCCGTCCAGGAGGGATGACGCTAACGGTCTGTTGGTGTCACACAGAACAGAGCCATACCAGCCTACCATACCTATCCCAGGCTGCCATAACTCCCTGGCTACCATACATCTCCCTGGCTACCATATCTACCATATGGTAGCCAGGGAGTATGGCTACCATATGGGTACCTTGGTATGGTAGCCATACCGGCCTACAATACCTCTGCCAGGCTGTCATACCGCTCCCTGGCTACCATGCCTCTCCCTGGTACGGTAGCCAAGGATGGCTACCATACGGCTACCCTGGTATTGTAGTCATACCAGGCAACCATACCTCTCCCTGGCTGCCATACCTCTCCTTGGTATGGTAGTCATACGTACCAGGCTACCATACCTCTTCCTGGCGACCATTTTCTCCGTGTATGTACCAGCCTACCATACCTCTCCTTGGTATCTCCTTGGTAACTCCTAGGCTACCATACCTTTCCCTGGCAACTCTCCATATACTCCTCCACCAGCTCAATGCCAGTGTTTTTGATTGGTGTGGTCGTGGTGAGTTCAGGTGCCCTACGGTCGTCTATGATCTTTGGTTTTAAGTTAGATTAAACAGGAAGTGAATGAAGCTCCTTTGGTTTCTGCCCCTCACGTCTCCAGATACCCCTCAATCTGCCCTGCTCCGTCACACTCCAACCCGGCCCGGAGGACACCGGGAAGGTGAGGCTGTTTCCTACCGGTCCCAGGTGTGTACCCGCACCGCTAACGGGTTGTGTTTTCAGGCCTGCGGCGTTGACTTTGAGGTGAAAGCGTTCTGTGCAGAAACTTCTGAAGAAAAAATCCACAAAAGGTCTGACCCGCACGGGTGGATTATGAATGAAAACGTTGGCACCATCGGGTAAAACTTTTACTGCTACAGGAACTCCGTCCGCCTGGTCATCAGGAAGGTCCAGTATGCCCCGGAGAAACCCGGCCCTCAACCCACCGCAGAGACCACCAGGCAGTTCCTCATGTCGGACAAACCACTGCACCTAGAGGCATCGCTGGATAAGGAGGTAAGGCACGCCAAGAGGGCGGGGAAACTAAGTATGATGTCCTTTAGGAATGTAGATCCTGGTTACCACGGTGAGGGTAGGAACGTAGATCCTGGTTACCATGGTGAGGGTAGGAACGTAGATCCTGGTTACCATGGTGAGGGTAGGAACGTAGATCCTGGTTACCACGGTGAGGGTAGGAACGTAGATCCTGGTTACCATGGTGAGGGTAGGAACGTAGATCCTGGTTACCACGGTGAGGGTAGGAACGTAGATCCTGGTTACCATGGTGAGGGTAGGAACGTAGATCCTGGTTACCATGGTGAGGGTAGGAACGTAGATCCTGGTTACCATGGTGAGAGTAGGAACGTAGATCCTGGTTACCACGGTGAGGGTAGGAACGTAGATCCTGGTTACCATGGTGAGGGTAGGAACGTAGATCCTGGTTACCATGGTGAGAGTAGGAACGTAGATCCTGGTTACCATGGTGAGGGTAGGAACGTAGATCCTGGTTACCATGGTGAGGGTAGGAACGTAGATCCTGGTTACCATGGTGAGAGTAGGAACGTAGATCCTGGTTACCATGGTGAGGGTAGGAACGTAGATCCTGGTTACCATGGTGAGGGTAGGAACGTAGATCCTGGTTACCATGGTGAGGGTAGGAACATAGATTCTGTTTGATGCCCACTCTGCTCTACCTCAGATCTACTACCATGGCGAGCCAATCAGCGTCAACGTCCACGTCACCAACAACACCAACAAGACAGTAAAGAAGATGAAGATCTCGGGTAAGTCTGAGAGACGACCCGTCTGAGTGGGTGCCCTGTCGAGTGGTGAAGCCTCGTCGAGAGGAGCTTCTATGCATGCCCATGATGCCACCAGTCAGTCAGTAACCTTCTTAACCGTCTATCCCTTACGGGGTTGCCAGCTGATTCAAGGCGAGGGTCAGGTTATATCCCGAACCGGTCGCCAGTCTGTCGCGGGGGCGCACACACTCATTCCTAGGTGCCAATCAACCCAATATGTACTTTGTATGTTTTTGGAACGAAAACCAACACATACACAGGTAGAACATGCAAACCACACACAGAAAGACCTGTGTGGCAAGCCTCGTCCCCACCCGGGACTCTAAACCATGACCCTCTTGCTGTGAAGCCACTGTGCTATCCACTGCGCCACCATGTTTGGCCACCATGATACAACCAAATATGTAAATAGATATAATGTGATATGAAAATCACATTATCACATTATAAAATCACATTATAAAAAACAAACAAAAAAACGACTGTTTGGTACCAAAACAGTGTAAAAAAACAACCTGTGGGTCACTTTCATCTCTAAGCGCATAACGAGGGCGTACAACAGAGAGGGGCTGAGTTTGGTGGCGTCATGCCTGCCGAGCCTCTCGACGAAGCTTCACAACTCGACAGAATGCCATCCCATCTCTTTCCAACCCGGTCTGACGTGTTTGTTTGGTTGCAGTGCGCCAGTATGCAGACATCTGCCTGTTCAACACGGCGCAGTATAAATGCCCCGTCGCCATCGAGGAGTCAGAGTGAGTTCATCCTTCTGCCCGTCTGCCCTCTATCCCACAGGTGGCAAACTCCGGTCCTGGATGGCTGGGATCCGTCCTGGAGGGCCGAGTCCTGGAGGGCCGTGGTCCTGGAGAGCCGGGGTTTTCCATGCTTCCAATGGCTAGCTCCGCCCAGAAGCTCCTAACGGCTAACTTCCATCGGTTAGCTCCCATCGGCTAGCTCCCATCGACTAGCTCCGATCGACTAGCTCCCATCGGTTAGCTCCCATCGGCTAGCTCCGATCGACTAGCTCCGATCGACTAGCTCCCATCGGCCAGCTCTCATCGGCCAGCTCCCATCGGCCAGCTCTCATCGGCCAGCTCTCATCGGCCAGCTCCCATCGGCCAGCTCTCATCGACTAGCTCCCATCGGCCAGCTCCCATCGGCCAGCTCCCATCGGCCAGCTCCCATCGGCCAGCTCCTATTGGCCAGCTCCCATCGGCCAGCTCCCATTGGCCAGCTCCCATCGGCCAGCTCCCATTGGCTAGCTCTCATCGGCTAGCTCCCATCGGCTAGCTCCCATCGGCTAGCTCCGATTGGCTAGCTCTCATCGGCTAGCTCCCATCGGCTAGCTCCGATTGGCTAGCTCTCATCGGCTAGCTCCGATTGGCTAGCTCTCATCGGCTAGCTCCCTTCGGCTAGCTCCCATCGGCTAGCTCCACCCACTAAGCTCACGATGGTTAGCTCCACCCACTAGCTCCTAACGGCTAGCTTCACCCACTAGCTACCTATGGCTAGCTCCGCCCACTAGCTACCTATGGCTAGCTCCGCCCACTAGCCCCATCCACTAGCTCCTAACGGCTAGCTCCCATCGGCTAGCTCCCATCGGCTAGCTCCGATTGGCTAGCTCTCATCGGCTAGCTCCGATTGGCTCGCTCTCATCGGCTAGCTCCCATCAGCTAGCTCCGATTGGCTCGCTCTCATCGGCTAGCTCCCTTCGGCTAGCTCCCATCGGCTAGCTCCACCCACTAAGCTCACGATGGTTAGCTCCACCCACTAGCTCCCATCGGCTAGCTTCACCCACTAGCTACCTATGGCTAGCTCCGCCCACTAGCCCCATCCACTAGCTCCTAACGGCTAGCTCTCAACGGCTAGCTCCGCCCACTAGCTCCCATTGGCTAGCTCCCAACAACTAACTAGTTATCTTATTGGCTGTTGATTTGACGTCATGTGAATCAGCTGATGAACCACGAAGACGTGGAGAACCTCCAGGACACCGCCCTTCACAGGAGGACCGGAGTTTGACACCCCTGGAACCCTTCTATTCTTTTTTTCTAGTGATCTCGTCGCTCCCAGTTCGACCTTCTGTAAAGTTTTCACGCTCACGCCGTTTCTGGCGAATAACCGCGAGAAACGAGGCTTGGCGTTGGACGGGAAGCTGAAACACGAAGATACCAACCTTGCATCCAGCACGCTGTGAGTCCGCTGCGTTCAAGGACCGCAGGAAAGCCCATGCTTCACTCCGCTTTGTGTCTGCAGGTTGAAGGACGGAGCGAACCGAGAAATCCTGGGAATCATCGTCTCTTATAAAGTTAAAGTCAAACTGGTGGTGTCCCGAGGAGGGTGGGTACTTCCTGAAGGGGGGGTACTTCCTGTATGTGTGTCTGCATATTTGTTTTTTAATTTTTTTTTCTTTTTGTATTTTTTTTTATTTTAAAAATGTTGTTTTTTACTTTTTATTTTACTATTTTATATTTTTTATTATTATTTTTTGTCACTTTTTCAGATTTTCTTACGTTTTTGTTAAATAATAAATAAAATTAAAAATGGCCGCCTCATTGAACCTGAACTTTTTCTCTGCTTTCAGTCTCCTGGGAGACCTGGCATCCAGGTGACCTGACCTTTGACCTGCATGTTGGGACGTGGTGACCTTTCACCTGCATGCTGAGATGTAGTGACCTTTGACCTGCATGCTGGGACGTAGTGACCTTTCACCTGCATGCTGGGACGTAGTGACCTTTCACCTGCATGCTGAGACGTCTTCCTGAGTCTCTTAAAGTCACGGTACCTTTAAAACTCTGACCCGCCTCCTTCCGTCCGCAGCGACGTCTCCGTGGAGCTGGCGTTCACGCTGATGCACCCGAAACCACCGGAGGAACCGTTCAGGGACGGTGAGTGTGGGTATGGAGGGGGGCGAGAGTCTGAGGGCGGGCAGAGGGATGGGCGGAGGGACGGGCGGAGGGAGGGACGGAGAGAGAAGGAATAGAGGGAAGGCTGTTTTACCCGTCGCCCTATTGGTCGCCCGTTCCTCACAGAACCCCTTTCAAACTCCGCCCCCTTGTCAGCTCCTCCTGCTGATCACCACCTCTGCTCCACCCACTATGTGCCCGTGGCAGACGGGTGGGTACACCCCACCTCTAGGCTTTAGAACCCACTCCTAGCTGGCATCTGGAATGTTAACTCCTTTCCTGTGATTGGGCGAGGCATTGGCTCAGGAAGACACCGGTTGGCATCTCACTGAGCCGCCTCAGGTGTTCCTGGAGCTAGCATCTAACCGCCTAGTTGCTGCCACTGTTGGCACCATCGTGGCTGCCCGCTACGGGGCAATGCCACACAGTAACTTCACCATGGAGTGACGAAAAGAGGAGTTCGTCTTCACCCGTCCGGCATCAGACTGTAAAACCTCCAGGGTGCCACTAGGGTGGTGCTACAGAGCCGCACATGGCTCTAGAGCGGCGGGTTTCCAGGTAGTTGGCATTCGACCCGCGCCAGTTCCATGATGCCCTCTCTTTCTTCGTTTCAGCTGCAGATGAAACGCCCATCGATACCAACCTGATCCAGTTCGACACGAAGTAAGAACCAGCTTCTCTCTCCGTTACCACGGTGATGCTGGGTAATGACCTCTACGTCTCCGGCTGACCTTTACCTCTGACCCCTCCAGTGATGATGACATCATCTTCGAGGACTTCGCCCGGCAGCGTCTGATTGGAGCGAAGGAGGAAGAAGAGGAGGAGCCTGTGGATTCCCCGCAGATGACCGACAGATAGAAACCGACGGACGCCATGTTCCTCTGCAGGGTTTCCATGGAGACGCAGGAAGCTCCGCTCCTCGCCCCTCCCCCAGCCGGACTCCTGTTTACGTCACACCCACACTGCCAACCCCTGTGCCCGCCTCCCCGCTGAACTGGAGGAGACCAGAACCCGCTGCATGGATCCGAAACCTGTTTGTTTAATTGTTTCTGATCAGTTTTACGTCATTTAAGTTTTTTTTACACATCGTTTGGCGTCAAAAATCAGACGAAATTGAAACCAATCAAAACCTACGAAACTAACCAACTTGATCTCCATCCCGCCCGTCCCCGCCTCTAGATCTCCATGTACGGCTCGTTCTGATGATGTCATACTGATGATGTCACGCATATGTAATTATATTCGAATGAATCGACAGAACCTGAAAATATTTGTAAACAATAATGAAACCGCGGCGACGTCGCCTGCGAAGGCAGTCGCCATTCCAACTGTGTGAGTGACGTGCGCCAATCTGTCGGTGACAAACGGAAAGCCGTCACAACAGGAATCCGTCTTCAAGGCGTCCTCTGGACGGCGGGTTTGACGATCGGGGCATCGTGTTTTTAGGATGGACTACGTTCTGTCGACCCTCACCATGGTAACCAGGATCTACGTTCCTACCCTCACCATGGTAACCAGGATCTACGTTCCTACCCTCACCATGGTAACCAGGATCTACGTTCCTACCCTCACCATGGTAACCAGGATCTACGTTCCTACCCTCACCATGGTAACCAGGATCTACGTTCCTACCCTCACCATGGTAACCAGGATCTATGTTCCTACCCTCACCATGGTAACCAGGATCTACGTTCCTACCCTCACCATGGTAACCAGGATCTACGTTGCTACCCTCACCATGGTAACCAGGATCTACGTTCCTACCCTCACCATGGTAACCAGGATCTACGTTGCTACCCTCACCATGGTAACCAGAATCTACGTTCCTACCCTCACCATGGTAACCAGGATCTATGTTCCTACCCTCACCATGGTAACCAGGATCTACGTTCCTACCCTCACCATGGTAACCAGGATCTACATCTGAATTGTATGCCTCCCTCTCTGGTGAGGTGTTCCGTCCCACCAGGAGGAGACCCAGAGTCAGACCCCGGACCTGCTGGAGAGACTATGTCTCACAGCTGGACAGGGAACACCTCAGGATCCTCCTGGGTGAGATGGAGGATGCAGCCGGGGTGAGAGAAGCCTAGGCTTCCCGTTTGAGGCTGTTGCCCCCGATGACCCGGCCGGGGATAAGCGGAAGACGACAGAACGGAAGTCAAAACGTCTCGATCGTCAAACAAACGGTCCAGAAAACACTTTGAAAAGTTTTCAACGACTGAATGAATCTTTACGTTCAGGATGTGAATCGTTCGTACGTGGCAGCGTCTCCATGACGACGCACGGGTTCAGAACAAATTTAAACACGTTGATTAAATAAATAAATATTAAATAAATCAATTACTCTATTCATCCCTCACCGTGCTGCACTCCTTACACCGCAGCAGGCTGCCCTTCAACGGCACCAATGGTGGGAGAAGCGGGGGTTAGGTGTCTTCTCCAAGGACTCTAGACAGTGGTCTCAATGGGAATCGAACCCGCGTCCTTCCGGTCCGTGGGCGAGCGCTCTAGCGCTGATCCACCGTCTCCAACAATTAACAATTCCACGTATCCCACGATTAACGATGTTTATAATTTTATGTACGGTCCTACTCTGACGGGCGTTCACTGCTTCTAAAGCATCATCTCACTGCCCTCGTCTCCCTTAAAGTCCACGCTGTGCCACGTCTTCTCAGATCGCTCTTAGACGCCAGAGTTGGCACAAATTCACGGATTCAAACCGTTTTAAAAACGAGGATTCTGGTCTCAGAAAGTCGAAACGTCTCCAGAAAAAAATCTGATTTGTCAAAATGAACCAAGTTCAGACAAAAAAAAAATGAGACAATCATTCGTCTTCACCGTCGACCCAAACCCGACAATCCCGTCATGGTCCGAGCTTTTTCTGTTTGACCTCTAGGAGTGGTTGCCAGGACAACCGTGTGGTCATTAGTGGGGTAACCAGTGAGACACACCTGTCAGGGTATTCTGTATGATGAGGAGGGGGTGTGGATGTATAGGACCCAGAACCCAGGAGAAGGGTGGCAGCCAACGAGAGCGACCCTGGCAAAGCTGGTTCTTACCCGTTTATTATGGTTAATCAAAGGTTAGGAAAGACGGGCAGGGATGGGAGGGAGGCCTGGCTCTGTGCCAGTGTGAGTCATGATAAGCTCAGAAGACACCTGACCCCAGTTACCACCACCATTGATGCCCTCGTGGCAGCCTGAGAGGCTTAGGGCTAGGGATGTCCAAACCCTAAGCCTAGGTTAAGGTTGGTATGACCAGGCGTCCTATCAGAACTCGTCTGGTAGGACGTCCTCCTCCAGGCGAGCTCTTAAATGGGTAGGGATGTACAGCTGGGAAGACGATGCCGTTGACGTCCTCCAGGCAACCTCTTTTAGGGCATAGAGAGACTTCGCCCGGCAGCCTGGAAGATGACGTAGAAGAGAACAGACAATGTGGTCGTCAAGGCGGCACATGCCCGCCCCTCTTCTCTAACCCTTGATTAACCATTTTAAACTGTCCTCATTTGGCCAGCAGGGTCCATTGTTGGGTTTCAAACTTGTCTTCAGGACGGTGTGTTTGAAGATCGAGACGTTCCTTCTGGGTCGTACATCACCGTGGTGAGGATAGGAACATAGATCCTGGTTACCATGGTGAGGGTAGGAATGTAGATCCTGGTTACCATGGTGAGGGTAGGAATGTAGATCCTGGTTACCATGGTGAGGGTAGGAATGTAGATCCTAGTTACCATGGTGAGGATAGGAACATAGATCCTGGTTACCATGGTGAGGGTAGGAACGTAGATCCTGGTTACCATGGTGAGGGTAGGAACGTAGATCCTGGTTACCATGGTGAGGGTAGGAACATAGATCCTGGTTACCATGGTGAGGGTAGGAATGTAGATCCTGGTTACCATGGTGAGGATAGAAACATAGATCCTGGTTACCATGGTGAGGGTAGGAATGTAGATCCTGGTTACCATGGTGAGGGTAGGAACGTAGATCCTGGTTACCATGGTGAGGGTAGGAACGTAGATCCTGGTTACCATGGTGAGGGTAGGAACGTAGATCCTGGTTACTATGGTGAGGGTAGGAATGTAGATCCTGGTTACCATGGTGAGGGTAGGAACGTAGATCCTGGTTACCATGGTGAGGGTAGGAATGTAGATCCTGGTTACCATGGTGAGGATAGAAACATAGATCCTGGTTACCATGGTGAGGGTAGGAATGTAGATCCTGGTTACCATGGTGAGGGTAGGAACGTAGATCCTGGTTACCATGGTGAGGGTAGGAACGTAGATCCTGGTTACCATGGTGAGGGTAGGAACGTAGATCCTGGTTACTATGGTGAGGGTAGGAACGTAGATCCTGGTTACCATGGTGAGGGTAGGAATGTAGATCCTGGTTACCATGGTGAGGGTAGGAACGTAGATCCTGGTTACCATGGTGAGGGTAGGAACGTAGATCCTGGTTACCATGGTGAGGGTAGGAACGTAGTTCCTGGTCACTATGGTGAGGGTAGGAATGTAGATCCTGGTTACCATGGTGAGGGTAGGAACGTAGATCCTGGTTACCATGGTGAGGGTAGGAACGTAGATCCTGGTTACCATGGTGAGGGTAGGAATGTAGATCCTGGTTACCATGGTGAGGGTAGGAACGTAGATCCTGGCTACCATGGTGAGGGTAGGATCGTAGATCCTGGTTACCATGGTGAGGGTAGGAACGTAGATCCCGGTTACCATGGTGAGGGTAGGAACGTAGATCCCGGTTACCATGGTGAGGGTAGGAATGTAGATCCTGGTTACCATGGTGAGGGTAGGAACGTAGATCCTGGTTACCATGGTGAGGGTAGGAACGTAGCTCTATACCCTCTTCAGGGTCCTGACTAATGAAAACAGTTTTTAAGTACTCGGTTTTAAAAACCTTGACGGGTATGAAGACAACCGACGGGTTTTAATCGCAGTTTTCAGTAAAAGCATGAGAGCGTTTTAAAGTCCGAGCGTTCCTGAACGCAGCACAGGAAACTGATCCTATGATTTATTGATGAACACATTAGAACGTCTTCTCTCTGCTTCACTAATGGATATTATGTATGGGATTACAAGGTGTGTGTGTGTGTGACCCAGGTCAGAATCTCTGTTTATCCATCTTAAATAAAAACACATCCGGCTGTTTATGTCAAAGAATTCTGTTTCATTTTTTTCAATTGAAAGTCTTCGGATTATTTTAATCTGAAAAAAAAACCCCACACAATATTTACAAAAAAAACATCTGTAAACAAAAAAAAAATACAGATTCAGACACTTTACAAATAACCCCAAACAAGACAGCTGCCAGGTGGTGCCAAGTTCACCTGGTGGTTCGGGCATCTGGTGAGGACGCCTCCCTCTGGGACTCCCAGCCGAGGTGTTCCGTCCCACCAGGAGGAGACCCAGAGGCAGACCCCGGACCTGCTGGACAGACTATGTCTCACAGCTGGACAGGGAACACCTCAGGATCCTTCTGGGTGAGATGGAGGATGCAGCCCGGGTGAGAGAAGCTCGGGTCTACCATCTGAGGATGAGGATCTGAGGATGTTACCCCTGGCAACCTGGGCACAGATAAACGGAAGCCGATGGAATAGAAGTCAGTGATGTCTACTCAGTGATTTTGACGCCATTTTTAGCAAGTTTTTTAAAAAAAAAAGCTTGAATAAGGCGGCATTTGCTTGTATTTTTGGTGAATTTTGTGATGTGAAAGCATGTTGTTAAGTCTGTTCTCAATGAGCAGCGCCTGGTGCTGTTGTGGCCCTTTGTGCATCCCAAAGGAAGTCTGAGACTAAATACGGAAAATGTCTGGGTGTGTGTTAGAGTGAGAAAAGGAAGTGAGTGAGAGATATTTGTCTGTCTGTGTGTGTGTGTGTGTGTGTGTGTGTGTGTGTGTGTGTGTGGTAGATCTTACATCAGGAATGTCAGGAATTTCACATCGTGGCCACATATGACCTCTAAGTAGACGTCGTGGGCCGAACGATAAAAATGATATCATGTCTTCCTTTTGTTTTGGTTTAAAGAAGAACAAAAATTTTGTGAAACTTAAAATTTAACTCAAATTTTTTTAAAACATTTCACAAAATTACACAAATTTTAAGTAACTGGTGTTAAAAATGATAGAAAGAAACTTTATGATTACATGAGACTTAAAAAGAAAAAAAAAACATTACAAATTACCATAGCAACAATTCATTTTCACAGAGCTGTAATTCGTAATCTGTTCTCAGTTGTTCTTGTAAGCCAGGCATGGGCAAACCACGGCCCGCGGGCGGCATGCGGCCCGTTAAACGTTTTAATCCGGCCCGCCGAACTAGAAAAAAAAAATTAAAAATAAACCTTGTTCAGGCAGCACGGTGGTGCAGTGGGTAGCACAGTGTCACAGCAAGAAGGTCATGGGTTCAAGTCCTGGTTGGGGACAAGGCTTGGAACACTGTCCTTTCTGTGTGGAGTTTGCATGTTCTCCCCGTGTTTGCGTGGGTTTCATCCGGGTACTCCGGTTTCCTCCCACCCTCCAAAGACATACATGCTAGGTCGATTGGCAGGTGCCAAATTGCCCCTAGGAATGAGTGTGTGTGCAGCCCCGCGACAGACTGGCGACCTGTTTGGGGTGTACCCTGCCCTTCACCTTAAATTAGACGGGATGGGCTCCGGCACCCCCCGCAACCCTGAAAGGGACAGACGGATAAGAAGATGACTGACTGACTAAACCTTGTTAGTTTTATTTTTCC
The DNA here is from genome assembly GCA_902685375.1 of Neostethus bicornis. Lineage (NCBI taxonomy): Eukaryota > Metazoa > Chordata > Actinopteri > Atheriniformes > Phallostethidae > Neostethus > Neostethus bicornis. Next base: position 114,931 of record LR738546.1, on the reverse strand, counting down.
TGTAATTCTGATGTTCCGTCACTAGATGGCGCAAAAGATACAACAACACTGCTCCCATTAAAATGTGTGTATCTCCGTGATGCCCACGCAGTCAAAACGGGTTTGCGAGTCAAAAAGTTTTCCCACCCCTGTTCTAAGCTGTCATATTTTGTGCTGTAGTGAGTCTCGTCATGGCACCAAATATTATATTCCTTAAATATGGAAACTTGTTGCTAACACACCAAACACAGAGGTTTACCGTGTGTTTCTGTAAATAAATACAACATGGTCCATTTTTATTGAAAAATTCTCTACTCTTTATCCACTTTTTTACAAAAACTTCTTCTTTAATTGATCATATATTGACAAACTCTGGTGACCTTTGTAGTGTAATGGAGATCTAAATAAATACAAATGTCTTTTATGCATTTTTTTAATGCATAAAAGACATTGAAACGTCTTTTATGTTTCAATGTCTTTTATGCATTGAAAAGACATTGGCCCACAAAGGTTCGATTGTGGGCCTGATCAAACCTCTTTGTGGGCCGGTTCCGGCCCGCGGACCGTAGGTTTGACACCCCTGACCTTCTGAGACTTTGAAGGTTTGACATTTGAAAAGTAAAATTTGGGACAAAAAAGATTGGGCACCCCTAATTTAATCCTTTCCAATATGGCCGCCGAGATCTTCCTAACCTATCCGAGTTGGGCACCTCAGACAGGTGCCCATGCTCTTTAAGGTCTACCGGGCATTTTAAAGATAGACCGTAGCCTGATAATGAACTTTGGCGCCATCTAGTGACAAAACATCAGAACTACAGGAAAAATAAAAATGAACAAGGTTTATTTTATTTATTTTTTTAAGTTCAACGGGCCGGATTAAACCATTTAACGGTCCACATGGTGCCCACGGGCCGTACTTTGCCCATGCGTACTGTTGTGGGAAACAATCAGTGAGAATAAACCAAACAGTTGAGTGTCCTTTGAGATTTATTATGAAAACACCGTGCATGAGTGGAGGAGTCCAAAGAGTCCTGAGTGGCCCAAGGAGCAAGTTTACTTCATACATGTTGATAACAACCTCTTGCGTGTAGCATGACCTTCATAGATACATCTGGACTATGAAACACATTTTTAAAATTTTTTTATACTTTATTAATCCCTCACGGGAAATTATTGTGCTGCATTTCACCGCAGCAGGCTGCCACCTATGACGGCGCCAATGGTGGGAGAAACGAGGGGTTAGGGTCTTCTCCAAGGACCCTAGATGTGCACTCAGTGGGATGCGAACCTGCAAACTTCCGGTTTATTCCGTTTCGCGGGCGAACGCTCTACCCACTGAGCCACCATCTCCCCCCAAGCGTAAAGATTATTAGGAGATTGTTAGCCATCTTGTGCTCGACCCAAAAAGATGTAAACCCTCTATATCAGATACAAAGGAACAGGCCATCCTGACATACACTTAAGACAATCTTGTGTCCTGTCATCTGAAACCCATCTTCCCTCTACACTACCTACACCATCAGGTGGTTTCAAGTTTTCCAGGGAAAACTTTCCCAGATGGGCACGTCTTAAAAAGTCTCAAAAGCCCGGTTCGGATCTCTTTGGTGCGGACGCCGTAGATGATCGGGTTGGCGGTCGCCGGGAGCAGGATGTACATAACCCCCAGGAAGGTGTTGATGTCCGTTTCTATGGAGATGTTATGAGACAGGAAGGTGATGCTGCCAACCAGGTAGAAGCAGGTGATGACCATCAGGTGCGTGGTGCACGTGTGGACGGCCTTCAGGCTCTCCTCGCCAGCCACGCGCAAAACCACGCTTAGGATCTTGAGGTAGGAGAAGAAGATGACGGGTATGTCCACGCCTACGAAGCAGACGATCACCGCCAACCCGGCGGCACGGTTCTTTTCTGTGCCTCCACATGCCAGGCTGACCAGTGCCATGTGGTCGCAATAGCAGTGCTGAATGACGTTAGAGCCGCAGAAGCAAAGCGACCCCGCCAAGGTCACTAGCGATGCCATGACGGGGACGCAGCGCGCCAGCGTAAAAAGTACCAGCTTCAACGGCGTGCAGGAGTCCATGATGTGGGCGTAACGCAGCGGCTGGCAGACGGCTACATAGCGGTCCAACGCCATGGCCAGCAGCAGCGTCGACTCCACCGAGGAAAGCAGGTGGGTGAAAAACATCTGGAGCAAACAGCTGGTAAGGGAGATCCGGTTCTGGCCAAACAGCAGGCCAATCAGCATCCGGGGAAGGATGACGAGGACCACCAACACGTCCACGACGCACAGCGCGCTGATGAGGAGGTACATGGGTCCACGGAGACGCTCCTCACGACGGATGACGTAGATTAGGACGCCGTTTCCTAGCAACACTGACAGGAAGACAATGGAAAGGGGCAGCGCCAGCGGCTTCGGGAAGTTTCTGAAGAGGAAGTTGGTATGGGTACAGTTTTGATCAGGTTGGAGTTCCAACATGATTCTGTAAAATGAAATAAAAACGACATGAATCTAAAACAAGAAAGAGAGAAAAAAATACCGTATTTCCGCACTATAAGGCGCACCCAAAAACCTTAAATTTACTCTAAAGTCTACGATGTGCCTTTTAACCCGGAGCGCCTTATATATGGATTAATATTGAGCTACAACAGGTGTCGCAACTGCTGTAAGCAGCCGCCGACTCCATTTCCCCCGTAGAAGAAGTAGTGCGCGGTGCATGCTGGGATATATCAAAAGGGCGTCTCATTTCCATTTGTGTGTTTGTGTAAAGACCCGGAAATGGCTCCTACCAAGAGACACTGTTACACCGCAGGGTTTAAACTCAAGGTGATCGGTCACGCAGTAGAACACGGGAATAGAGCCTGCAGCCAGTGGTGAGATCGGACCTAAAAAATCCAGCCCGACCCGAGCCCGCGGATATTAAAACCGCGGGCTCGCGGTAAAAAAAAAAAATATTATTTATAAAAAATTATAAATTGGAACATTTTCAAGAACACGCTTTTTTAATTAAAAAAAAAAATCACACTATAGGACCCCTAACACACTTCTCTGTGATGGTCTGCTTAGCGTGAAGAGGAGGGACGGTCTTTAAAACAAATGATAAAATAGATCTTTAACGATCATCACTTTTACCAGTCCAGCTGTTTAAATGCCCGCTCAGCGTCGAGGTGCCAGTCTTTTTGGTGCCACATTGACTACATCCAGTGAAGCCAACGCAAGTTTCTGTAACATTTTGACCAATAAATTTGAATCTTTTCCACACCTCACTCTTACCGGTGTGTGTTTGTCTTTTCAGTTCTCCTGCTTTTAGTTTATCCTTAACTTCTTACTCCTTCATATCGGGGATCCTCCTTAACTTCTCACTCCTTCATATCGGGGATCCTCCTTAACTTCTCACTCCTTCATATCGGGGATCCTCCTTAACTTCTCACTCCTTCATATCGGGGATTCTCCTTAACTTCTCACTCCTTCATATCGGGGATCCTCCTTAACTTCTCACTCCTTCATATCGGGGATCCTCCTTAACTTCTCACTCCTTCGTATCGGGGATCCTCCTTAACTTCTCACTCCTTCGTATCGGGGATCCTCCTTAACTTCTCACTCCTTCGTATCGGGGATCCTCCTTAACTTCTCACTCCTTCATATCGGGGATCCTCCTTAACTTCTCACTCCTTCATATCGGGGATCCTCCTTAACTTCTCACTCCTTCATATCGGGGATCCTCCTTAACTTCTCGCTCCTTCATATCGGGGATCCTCCTTAACTTCTCGCTCCTTCATATCGGGGATCCTCCTTAACTTCTCACTCCTTCGTATCGGGGATCCTCCTTAACTTCTCACTCCTTCGTATCGGGGATCCTCCTTAACTTCTCACTCCTTCGTATCGGGGATCCTCCTTAACTTCTCACTCCTTCGTATCGGGGATCCTCCTTAACTTCTCACTCCTTCATATCGGGGATCCTCCTTAACTTCTCACTCCTTCGTATCGGGGATCCTCCTTAACTTCTCACTCCTTCGTATCGGGGATCCTCCTTAACTTCTCACTCCTTCGTATCGGGGATCCTCCTTAACTTCTCACTCCTTCGTATCGGGGATCCTCCTTAACTTCTTACTCCTTCGTATCGGGGATCCTCCTTAACTTCTCACTCCTTCATATCGGGGATCCTCCTTAACTTCTTACTCCTTCATATCGGGGATCCTCCTTAACTTCTTACTCCTTCATATCGGGGATCCTCCTTAACTTCTCACTCCTTCATATCGGGGATCCTCCTTAACTTCTCACTCCTTCATATCGGGGATCCTCCTTAACTTCTTACTCCTTCATATCGGGGATCCTCCTTAACTTCTCACTCCTTCATATCGGGGATCCTCCTTAACTTCTTACTCCTTCATATCGGGGATCCTCCTTAACTTCTTACTCCTTCATATCGGGGATCCTCCTTAACTTCTCACTCCTTCATATCGGGGATCCTCCTTAACTTCTTACTCCTTCATATCGGGGATCCTCCTTAACTTCTTACTCCTTCATATCGGGGATCCTCCTTAACTTCTTACTCCTTCATATCGGGGATCCTCCTTAACTTCTTACTCCTTCATATCGGGGATCCTCCTTAACTTCTTACTCCTTCATATCGGGGATCCTCCTTAACTTCTTACTCCTTCATATCGGGGATCCTCCTTAACTTCTCACTCCTTCATATCGGGGATCCTCCTTAACTTCTTACTCCTTCATATCGGGATCCTCCTTAACTTCTTACTCCTTCATATCGGGGATCCTCCTTAACTTCTTACTCCTTCATATCGGGGATCCTCCTTAACTTCTTACTCCTTCATATCGGGGATCCTCCTTAACTTCTCACTCCTTCATATCGGGGATCCTCCTTAACTTCTTACTCCTTCATATCGGGGATCCTCCTTAACTTCTCACTCCTTCATATCGGGGATATCAGTTCAAAATAAATAAAATAAAGACGTGCGTAGGAGAGGATTACCAAATTAAGAGGAGGCGTTCACGTGGCTCTGTGGATCCTGTTTAGTAGTTAAACATTACTTCTCTGTTTTATTATTCATTTTATAAGAAGTATTCCTTAGTTTAGTACACACACCTCATTTTAGTTTACATTTTATAAACATGTATTTATTTAAAAAAAAAAAAAGTCAGTGAGAGAGAAGCCCGACCCGACGTAATGATTGACATTTTTAGGCTCGACCCGACCCGAATTTTGGGTTGGGCTTAAGATCTTACCTCTGTCCGCAGCGACAGAGTTTAACATCAAAGAATCAATGATGAGGAAGTGGAGGAAGCAAGAGGATGTGCTGCGCCAAGTAAACAAGACTAAACAGAGTTTCCGTGGGAACAAAGCGAGATGGGCACAGTTAGAGACAAAGTTGAACAGACCTTACTGTAGCGCCTTATAATGCGGTGCGTCTTATATATGGAAAAGGTTTTAAAAAATGTCATTTATTGAAGGTGCGCCTTATAGTGCGGAAAATACGGTAGTTAATTTTTATTAAAACAAATTAAAGTTCATTTTTATTCAAATAAATTTTGAAAAAAGGTTATTTTTATTCAAATAAATAAAATAGTTCATTTTAATTCAAATACATTTTAAAAAAATGAACTTTCATGAAATTGTTTTAAAAAGTTCATTTTTATTAAAAACATTTAAAAAAAATTTTTTTTTGATAAAATAAATATTTAAAAGAATTCATTTTTATTAAAAGGGCCTTCTTTAAAGTTCATTTTTATTCATTTTTTTTAAAAAAAAGTTCATTTTCAGTCAAATAAATAAATAAATAAAAAAGAGTTAATTATTATTGAAAAATTTATATTTTTTATTCACTATTTATATTTTTTGTTTTGTTTTAGCTTAAGAAATAAGATCTGGGTGATGACGTCACAAAAGTTGGCGACGCCCGGCAATAAATGAAAGTCTGGATGACGTAATCTTTCAAATCGTATTTCTTATAATAATAATAAAACTAAAATAGCACAAAAGGATTGACATATTTTATTGTGTATTTCTGTTTACATAGTTTTAAGAGGGGCGGGGCTTCACGGCGGTGTCTTCTGCTTTTCCGGGGCCGAGTCCCGGACCAGCTTCTCTCACCTCGGCTGAATCCTCTAGCTCACCCAGGAGAATCCCGAGGTGTTCCCTTCTCAACTGTGAGACATCGTTTTTTTTTTTTTTCGGAAGCAGCGTCGCAGACCAAAAGGTGACCGGTCGCCTCAAGGAGTAGGAGCTCCTACCTCCGGCCCGCCGCTACCAAGATGCCCTAGATGCAATCAAACCAGGTACGCGGCCCAGGCAGCCCATGGCTTCACCCCCACTACCCTTCATCATTACCCTCACCTGTGATCCTCCTTTGATTCCCCTCAATCTGAAACCTTTCCTCCTTCCTAATCCTGCCCTAAATCTGCACCTCTGGTCCTGAATGGTTCTCCCTGATGTCACACCCCTGTTCAAAACTAAATTAAAAGTTTTTAACTCCATCATTCCTGGAGGCTTAACCAAAATACTCCAGCCACTTGATACTTCCATTAATAGGAGCTTTAAGGCAGCCTGGCGTAACCTGTGAGAGCAGTGGATGAAGGACGGAGAGCGCAGCTTCACGGTAATCCGGAGAACGCACCGTGCAACTTTTCTGGAAGTCATTGGCTGGATCGACAAATGCCTGTTCTCAGTTTGTTTATGCGTCGTGTGAAGATAGTATATCGTATCGTCTGTTGTTCTCCATTTTATTTACTTTTTAAATAAATAAATGAATTACTCTATTCATCCCTCACTGTGCTGCACTCCTTACACCGCAGCAGGCTGCCCTTCAACGGCACCAATGGTGGGAGAAGCGGGGTTAGGTGTCTTCTCCAAGGACCCTAGACGTGCTCTCTGTGGGACGCAAACCCACGACCTTCCGCTCCGCTCGCGAACGCTCTAACCACTGAGCTGCTGTCTCCTCGCCTCTGATCCTCTTATAAGATGACTTTCAAAGAAATGTCTGGTTTTAGTTTTGAAGTTTATCAAATAAATTTCACCAAAAATACGACTAATACTCAGGTGCGACTTATAATCCGAAAATATGTTCTTTAAACCCGTGTGTCCTTCACTTCTGTGTTGAATCAACCCGGGTGCACCCTGCTCCACTGGGCTGCTGACTTGCAGCCATGTTGGTGAGCCTCCTTGTTTGGTCCCTCACCCTGCACCTGGGGCACCCACCCCAGGGGTAAAAGCCCGACCACCAGGCGCTTGCTCTCGTGCCCCTCCCTTCGGCCTGGTACCAAGGGAGGGCCCCGGTGACTTACCAGGGCAAGAGCAACTCGGCCATGCTTGATCTTTTCATAGGGGTGTTTGGGCTTCCCCTGCAGGATGGCTGGGCTCTTGCTCAGAGATCGGGTGAGGAGCTCTGCCATCTGGGAGAAGCTCGGTGTCGACCCGCTCCTCCTCCGGGTCGAGTGAAGCCAGATGGGGTGGTTTGGGCATCTGGTCAGGATGCCCCCGAGCGCCTCGCTGGTGAGGTGTTCCATCCCACCAGGAGGAGATCCAGAGGCAGACCCCGGACCTGCTGGAGAGACTATGTCTCACAGCTGAACAGGGAACACCTCAGGATCCTTCTGGGTGAGCTGGAGGATGCAGTTGAGGTGAGAGAAGCCTGGGCTTCCTGTCTGAGGGTGATGCCCTCCGACCCGGGCAGGGATAAACAGAAGATGACGGAACGGAAGAAACACAGCAAACATTTCTACAGAACAGAAGAAGTTTCTTACCTTCAGTTTTTCTCCAGAAGAACCCGCTTCTTCTCGTTTTCTCTTTTAAAGCTGAACCTCAGACGTCCTGCAGGACCCCGAACGCACCGCGCTTCATTCTGATTGGCTGAAGGAGTCCCAGAAAACATTCTCTGGAGTTTAGGATTAATTGTTTTTTCCTCTTTTATTTTATGTTTGAGGTTTCGTTTCCAAGGCGACCACCGGCTCTCGATCGGATCGTTACCTCCGAGGGTTAAATCTAATTATCCTACTTTTTAATGGAATCTCAGTTAATTGGCATCGAAGCGGAACACTTCACTCTCCTCTGAGACCATGTTATCTGATTGGTTCCCTCCCCCTCAGGACTAGTTCCCGCCCCCTCCGGACGGACCTCCGCCTCCCCAGCTGGAACATAAACAGCCGCCATCTTTTCTCATCTGTTCATCATCAAAGTTGCTTGGTAACGCCTCTTACCCGGAGATGGGGAGTGGCATAGTGGGTAGCACAGTGGCTTCACAATGAGAACGTCGTCGGTTCAAGTCCTGGGTGGGGGCGAGGCTGTGTGGAGTTTGCATGTTCTCCCCGTGTCTGCGTGGGTTTCCTCCCACCCTCCTAAAACATGGATGTTAGGTTGATTGGCCGGTGCCATAATGCCTGTAGGAATGAGTGTGTGTGTGGCCCCGTGACAGACTGGCGACTTGTTTGGGATGTACCCTGCCCCTCCCCTCGGATCAGCTGGGATGGGCACCGGCATGGGACAGAAGGTTAAATAGCCACCCGCGTTGGGTCTCAAAGTCTTTTCCATCATAGCCCACAGAGATACCAAGTTTTTGGCTTCACAAAGGGGAAGGTTTGGGGCGGGACCAAAAGGAGGCGGGGCTATGACATGCATGACGTCACATCCGTCGATGGACAACACCCGCCATGACAGTTGGCGTAACACAAACAGTTCAAAACATGAGAAAGCAGCTGGTAAATTGTGCATCTGGAAGTCGACACTTTATTTAGCATTCATTTGAACCAGGGTTACGGGATGGTGAAAGGTACCGCCCAGAAGAATCACAATAACATACCAATTTTATTCCGGGAGAGAGAAAAGGCGGCAGCCATGGTACTTCCGGTGTTCTGAGGAGATCTCCGGCCTCAATGACCGGTTGCTGATCTAAACAACCGGAAGTAAACCGGAAGTGACCAACTGGTCGCAGAACCTAAAAAATGATACACATTAAATGAATAAAAAAAAAACATGTACGTTTTAAAATGATAAATTTTTTTATTGAAAAAAAAATGCAGATCAGGTGCGAAAAAACCCGCTAATTCCAATAGAATTAAATTGGAATTACGCCAGGTAGCAGATCTGGAAAGGAAGGGGAGCGGGTCGACGCGTTCTGGAAGGAAGGGGAAGATGGATGACGCGTTCTGGGCATGCGTAGAGACGCAAAGTTGCAGATGTCGATGTTTAGATTATCTGGAAAGGAGGGGCAGGGAGATGACGCTATTTTTTTTTTTTTTATCTTTTATTTCGGTCATTTTGTAAATTCACAATAAATAAATTGACATTTTTTCTGAACTTATATTTAACAAAAGGTATCGGCTGAAGCAAATGCTTGTTACAACGACCCTTTTTTCAGATCATCATGAAAACAAAATGATATAAATATATAATAGAAATTCATTATAATACATAAAATAAAAAAAGTGGTACGTCAAGTGAAGAGTATTACCATTACTACTTTAAATTCTTTACACATAGAAACTTGAATTTAAACGTCAAGACTTGCAATTTTTTAAAGAAATAATAACTTAAATTTCTTCTGTAAACAGAAAAGATTGGAACATAATTTAAGTTCATCATCATATTTTTTTCCAAAGATCCACACCTTTAATAGAAAAACAGAATTTTTTAACATTTTGTCCTAAATTTATTTTTAATGAACACATCATTTCCTCTTAGTTCATTCTGGGAGCTTCGTGAAGTTGGCCCCTCTTAAAAAAAAATTAACAAAAAAATACGTCAATCGTTTGTGCTGTTTTAGTTTTCTTACATTTAAAGAAATAAGAATGAACGATGACGTCATCCAGCCCCCCTTCCACCTAAAAAATGCAAGAAAACTCATAAAAATGGTGGGAATCGTTTTTCCTGTTGTGTGCTTTAAAAAATTTCGTTTGTGCTGTTTTAGTTTATTTAAATTTTAAGAAAAACTATTTGGATGATGACGTCATCCAGACCTTTATTTATTTCCGGACGTCGCCATCTTTGGTTACGTCATCGTCCAAAGCGTTTTCCTACAAATTAAATAAACTAAAACGGCACAAACGAAATTTTTTTACAGCATATAACAGCAAAAACTATTCCCACCATTTTTATGAGTTTTCTCACATTTTTAGGCGGAAGGGGGGTTGGATGACGTCATAGTGACGTATGAAAGAATCGTAAATATCTACAAAATAAAACAGCACAAACGAAAAATTTTACAACACAAACAATTGACATATTTTTTGTTAATTTTTGTTTATATTTTTTTAATAGAGGGGCGGGGCTTCACGCAGCTCATCTTGCCTGCAGTTGGTTACTCTTGGTGTAGTTAAGTCTTTGTCTCCCTCTTGTGGCCATCTGATGTAAGTTCACATTCTGTTTTATTATTTTTGGTCTGTTTTTAATTATTATTTCTTTGATCTGAACTTTTTGTTTACTTGACATTTTTACATAAAAAGTGTAAATAAATAAACCCATTGTTTATTTTTTTACTCATTGTTTCTTTTATTTTTTATTCGGTCCCTGGCAAAAATAAACAAAGCATCATTTCCCTCCACCCGCCCACCTCCGCAGCGTTCTGAGCATGTGCTGTCGGATGTCGGTGGTGCGAACCCCGTAAACGATGGGGTTCACGCAGCACGGCAGCAGCATGTACATGATGCTGAAGAAGATGCGGGCGGTCTCCGGGAGATTGTTCCGAATCCGGTAGGACAGGAAGGAGACCAGCGCCACCACGACGCTGAACGTGTGTACCATGATGTGTGAGAAGCATGTGTGCAGCGCTTTGACCCCGGACTTCCCCGGCCTCAGCACGGAGGAGAAGATGAGCACGTAGGAGGCAGCGATGAGCAGGAAGTCCACCACGGGAATGGAGAACACGGCGAGGAGCCCGGCGATGTTGCTGCTAGCCGTGCTGTCGCAGGACAGCTCCACCAGCGCCATGTGCTCGCAGTAGCAGTGGTGGATCACGTTGGAGCAGTACCTGTGGGTACCGGCTAAAACCACCACCTGGCTGATGGCCAGGACGTTCCTGATCACCGGGGGCAGCGCGAAGCGCAGGAAGCTCCGCGGCGACATGGTGGCCTGGTAGTGCAGCGGCTGGCACAGGGCGAAGTACCGGTCCAATGCCATCCAAAGCAGAAAGGTGGACTGGAAGGCTCCAAATAAATGAACCAGCTCCATCTGAACCAGGCAGCCAATCAGAGAGATCCCCTTCCAACCAAACAGGAAGTTCAGAAGCATGTTGGGTACAAAGAAGATGGGCACCAGGAAGTCCACGCAGGCCATGCCCGCCATCAGAAGGCACATGGGATGGTGGAGGCTTCGATGAGAGGCCACCACGTAAACAAGCAGGGCGTTGGCGGACAGCGCCACGCCCAGCAGGATGGAGAACGGCAGGAAGAGGAAGGGTCTCAGAGACCCCAGCTCGTCAAACCCTGCCAACACGAAGAACTGGTGGGTGGAGATGTTCGCCATCTTTTCAAAGAGCTCCACCTGGGGGCAAAAAGAAGAACGCCAACTGTTACATCAAATCGTTCCATTCCGTTGTTTTCCGCTCATCATGGGCGTGGTCGTCGAGACAACCACCTCAGACGGAAAACCCAGGCTTCTCTCACCCCGGCTGTACCCTCCAGCTCACCCAAGAGGATCCTGAGGTGTTCCCTCTCCAGCAGGTCCGGGGTCTGCCTCTGGGTCTCCTCCTGGTGGGACGACCAGGTTGACTGGCACCTAGGAATGAGTGTGTCTGTGTGCCCTATGTGAGACTGGCGACCTGTTCAAAGTGTGCCCCTCTTGTCAGGGTAGTAGAAACCCCCTCCTCTCGCTTCCTGTACCCTGCCTCACTGTGCCATCCTTCCCCGTTTACCCAGAGTTAATCTAAAGCAGGACCAGTTTCATCTTATGTTCTTTTCCAAGAAACGAAAGCTGAAGGAAGTCCGACGCCCAAACAGGGTATTAAAGTCGCCGTGCCCACTGATCCATCCGTACCCAAGGATGGTTCAATGGGTAGGGCGACCATCCTGTAACCAGAGGGTTGCCCGTTTGATGGCATAACCCCTGCCCGGAGTAAGAAACAGAACCCCTGATGTCTCCTGATGGTGGGTTACGGCTTCCACCATCAGGTATGTGTGTGTGTGTGTGTGTGTGTGTGTGTGTGTGTGTGTGTGTGTGTGTGTGTGTGTGAGCTACACAGGTAGAAGGGAGCGGTAGGTAGAAGACGTTACCTTTGTCTGTAACCAGCTGTGATTGGCTACAGGGTTCAGAAGTTTGATGATCGACCGGGTTCATCTAGAAATCACATCCAAACTGTTTGAAAGGATTCCTGATGGAAGTTAAAACATCTGGATCATTGAACACCTGGCTTTGATGATCCTGAAGATGCTTGCCACCACAGCTGGTCAGGTTCCAGCTGCTTTTTGGTCAGGTGGTCAGGTGGCACCTGGTCAGAAGCAAGGTGCCATCTTGCTTGTTGCTCGAGGAAGCAACAAGAAGCAAGAGCAGCGTGGTGTGAAAAAAAAAGAAGCAAGAGCGTTTTTTTTTTTTTAAAGAATCCACGCTGCCCTCTTTCTGATTTAAAAACAAGGACACACACAACGTTTAAAAACTCTAAACGTCGCTTAACCATGTTCAAACGCGAAACCAGAGTTTTCCAAAATCTTCACTTTGGTCGGAGTTTTCAAAAATACCGGTTTGTAGTGAAAAAAAAAACGACAAGTTCGTGTGGCTGAAAACTGATAAAAATATACTGGTTTTACCAGATACCCGTCTACGTGTGGGCGGAGCCTAAATGTCTTCATTACATCAGGAAGTGGGCGTATTCCCTACAGCCAATCAGGAACTGAATAGATTGTACGATGGACGAACGGATTGGGAAAAAAAATATTAGCAGCCAGGATAGGCTCCGGCTCCCCCCGTGACTCCTTTTAGGGACGTTCGGTTCAGACGGTGAATGATGTTGTTTATGTTTTACTGACTTAAATTTAACTGGTATGATTGTAAATAATCCTGAGGTTGGCAAACAGATGGCATGGGTATGTTTTGTCAAACAGATGGCATGGGTACGTTTTGTCAAACAGATGGCATGGGTACGTTTTGTCAAACAGATGGCATGGGTACGTTTTGTCAAACAGATGGCATGGGTACGTTTTGTCAAACAGATGGCATGGGTACGTTTTGTCAAACAGATGGCATGGGTACGTTTTGTCAAACAGATGGCATGGGTACGTTTTATAGACGAACTTAAATCAGAAGAATCTGATTTCTTTAAAATCTCAAATAGGAAATGATTTGTTGGACATTTTAAGACGAAATGTGTCCTTAAATCTGCTTCTTATTCCCAATCTAACGTTCCCAGAACGTTCTGGGAAGGTTTTTTTAAAGGTTAGCAGAACGGTTTTTTTTGTTCTTTAAAGGTTATTTTTGGTTTTTTTAAGTTTTTTTTGTTTTTTTTAAAGGTTATTTTTGGTTCTTTAAAGGTTATTTTTTGGTTTTCAGAACCTTAATTTTAACCATAACGTTTAGAATTTGGTTCTCTCAACGTTCTGAGAAGGTTAGGTTCTAACAGAACCACCAGCTAACCTTTAGAGAACCTCAGGCTAACGTTCGCTGGAGGTTCCCTGGAGGTTCTCAGGAGGTTCTCTGGAGGTTCTCAGGAGGTTCCCTGAAGGTTCTCAGGAGGTTCTCTGGAGGTTCTCTGTTTGCCCGGTGTACACTGCTGCCAGTCCGTCTGTTAACATTCATTCATAACATTCTTCTGAACCGCTCGTCCCCGTCCGGGTCACGGAGCCAATCCCAGCTGGTTACAGACATGGTAACAAGTAAGTGAACTCTACTTCACCAGCTCTTATCTACCCGCGCACGCACGCACGCACGGACACACACACACACACACACACACACACACACACACACACACACATGACGGTGGAAGCCGTAACCCACCATCAGGAGACATCAGCGGTTCAGTTCTTGCACTAGGATACCTCAACCTAAACGCCGGGCGGCCGGATTGCCATCAAATGGGCAACCCTCTGGTTACAGGATGGTCGCCCTACCCAGTGAACCATCCTTGGGTACAGATGGATCAGTGGGCACGGCGACTTTAACGCCCCGTTTGGGCGTCGGACTTCCTTCAGCTTTCGTTTCTTTGAAAAGAACATAAGACGAAACTGGTCCTGCTTTAGATTAACTCTGGGTAAACGGGGAAGGATGGCACGGTGAGGGAGGGTACAGGAAGCGAGAGGAGGGGGTTTCTACTACCCTGACAAGAGGGGCACACTTTGAACAGGTCGCCAGTCTGACGTAGGGCACACAGACACACTCATTCCTAGGTGCCAGTCAACCTGGTTGGAAGAAACCAGTGAAACCCCTCACATACACGGGTAGAACATGTAAACTACACACAGAAAGACCAGTGTTTCAAGCCTCGTCTCCACTCCAGGACTCAAACTCCTGACCTCTGACCTGCGGTGGGGTCAGAGTGTAACCATGGCAACCTACAGAAAAAAAAAAAAGACAAAAATTAAATCATTTAAAAAAAAAAATGATGTTGAAAAATTTCAGAATAAATTTGGTCGTAAAAACATTTTCTGTAAAAAACCCAGAAATTCACTGAAAAAATGTATAAAAACGTGGGTTCAGAGGTCAGATGTACGCAGTGGGCATGCAGGCAGGGTCAGCCTGACCTGGAGGTTTTCAGAGCATCCAATCAGGAACCCAGCGGTTGAAGCTTGAATCTGTTGGAGGTTTCCTGGGCATGGTGGGTAAACCCGTAGGTCTCCGTCTCCTCTGAGTCTCCTTCTAACCATCTCCACCTATAAACATGTGACCCGCGTACCCTCCGAGGACGCTCCGCCCACAGGGAGGGGCCAAAGGAGGCCGGGATGGAGGGGCACGCCAGGGTTGGTGCGAGGAGGAAACTTGCTGTCACATGACGGAGATGCAGGGAGTTTATTGGCAGACGTGGTGAAGGAAACAGACAGGAAGGCAGAGCCAACGTGGGCAGGCGCGGGTACGGACCATGATGCCAACATGATATAAGAATGAGGGAAAACAAGACACAGGTGCAGACATGAGGGAGAACCATGAGGAACCAGAGCATAGGGTGGAAACAGGAGGATGGAGAAGGTGCCAGAAGAGTAGGGGGCACTGTTTCTTTGTCTCCATGGAAACAGGGTGACCTCTGACCTTGCTTCATTGGGCACCACTCGCTCCACGGTGGGCGGATCGGGTCAGGTGGGCACTGGATGTGATGTATGTGATAAAAACGAGCAGAAAAACAGAGTGAAAACAAACTGGGGAATAGTTTCCAAGACGGACCGTAAAAGAACTACAAACATGGCTGACTAACTCATCTCTGCTCTCTGATTGGATAGAATTCTTCCATCATTCAGTCATCTTCTTAACCACCTATACCTTACGGGGTTACGGAGGGTGAGGGAGCCCATCCCGGGCAGGGTACACCCTGAACAGGCAGTCTGTGGCGGGTAGAATAATTTACTTGTCTTTAAAAAGAACAAATCAGACGGCACCGTGGCATAGTGACCTTCACAACAAGAAGGTCAGGGTCAGGTAGAGCTGGAATTCTTAGCCTGATGCCCGACTCGTCAGCAGTTCAACCAGTTGAACTGCTGTCCGACTCGTCTGTCGGGCATCAGCTCTTATCCCGGGTGGCACAAGGCATGAAACTCTATTCTTTCTGTGTGTAGTTTGCATGTTCTACCTGTGTGTGTGTGGGTTTTCTCTGGTTTCCTTTAAAAACATACGTTAGGTCGATTGGCACCTAGGAGTGTGTGAGTGTGTGTGTGTGTGTGTGTGTGTGTGTGTGTGTGTGTGTGTGTGGATGGTTGTGTGTATGAGTGTGTGTGTGCAAGTGTATGGTTGTGTGTATATGGTTGTGTATGTGTGTGTGTGTATGTGTGTGTGTGAGTGTATGGTTGTGTGTGTCTATGTGTGTGTGTGTGTGTGTGTGTGTGTGTGTGTGTGTGTGTGTATGTGTGTATGTACAGTGGTGGTCAAAAGTTTACATCCACTTGTAAAGAACATAATGTCATGGCTGTCTTGAGTTTTCAGTTATTTCAACAACTCTGATTTTTCTCTGATATAGTGATTGGAACAGATCCTTCTTTGTCACAAAAAAACATTCATGAAGTTTGATTCTTTTATGACTTTATTATGAGTAAACTGAAAATGTGACGAAATCAGCTGGGTCAAAAATATACATACAGCAATGCTAATATTTGGTTACATGTCCTTTGGCCATTTTTACTTCAATTAGGCGCTTTTGGTAGCCATCCACAAGCTTCTGGCAAGTTTCTGGTTGAATCTTTGACCACTCCTCTTGACAGAATTGGTGCAGTTCAGTTAAATTTGTTGGCTTTCTGACATGGACTTGTTTCTTCAGCCTTATCCACATGTTCTCAATGGGATTTAAGTCAGGACTTTGGGAAGGCCATTCTAAAACCTTAATTCTAGCCTGATTTAGCCATTCCATTACCACTTTTGATGTGTGTTTGGGGTCATTGTCCTGTTGGAACACCCAACTGCGCCCAAGACCCAACCTTCGGGCTGATGACTTCAGGTTTTCTTGAAGAATTTGAAGGTAATCCTCCTTCTTCATTGTCCCATTGACTCTCTGTAAAGCACCAGTTCCATTGGCAGCAAAACAGGCCCACCGTGCTTGATGGTAGGCATGGTGTTCTTGGGGTTAAAGGCCTCACCTTTTCTCCTCCAAACATATTGCTGGGCATTGTGGCCAAACAGCTCAATTTTTGTTTCATCTGACCACAGAACTTTGTCCATGTGATCAGCAGCAAACTTTAGTCGAGCCTTAAGGTGCCGCTTTTGGAGCAAGGGCTTCCTTCTTGCACGGCAACCTCTCAGTCCATGGCGATGCAAAACACGCTTGACTGTGGACACTGACCAGAGGTGTCAAAAGTACCAACATTTTCTACTCAAGTAGAAGTATAAATACCGAGTTAAAAAACTACTTTAATAAAAGTAGAAGTATCAACTCAAGTTTTCTACTTAAGTAAAAGTAAAAAGAAACCTATTTTAAAACTACTTAAAGTAAAAAAAGTAAAAGTAATTTTCAGAAAAAAAGGAATATTGTTAACAAAAGCGTATGAACATATGTTTTAACTATTATCACATGCTTTAAGGAGCAGAAAATATGATAATAAATGAAAGTGTTTTGGTGAAACTTTATGAATCAGAAACATTTATTTCTTAATAATCTTTATTGGAAATCGATTTATGAACACAATCAAATGTATTATCATAAGCAGGGCATTATGTAACGTCCCTTCAGCTACCAAGCTTCACTCTGCATCACCTAATTTAACCAACTTCAAGACACAAACACACTCAATGTAAAAAAAAAAAATAAATAAATAAATGAAAAAAAAATGACCAAAAGGCTTTTTTAAGCCTTGAAGGCAGCTAGTTTTCAAAGTTCTTTGAGGCAATACTGAATAGTCTTTAACAAGTTGATAAGGTTGGGAGTGCCACATACAGCCTGCGTGACACCTGGAACCAGCGTTGCCAGGTGGGAGGTGCTGGATTATCGTACTAATGACGTAAATTATCGTATTTTACAAAAAATATCGTACACCCAGTAAAACCACGCCCATTGACAAAATAACACCCTTTACATGCACTCGTAAGGCAGTGGGAGTGAAGGAAACACACAGGAGGCAAAATCCTTGGATTCTTTTTCTAAAATTTTAAGAACTGTAAAAATGAAAAAATAACCAGGGAAACAAGATTTTAAAAAATCAGTAGGGGCGGGACTTAGGAGACGGTACATATAAATTTATATATATATACATATCTACATACTGTATATGTGTACATATAAGGTTTTTTTAATGTTAACCCAAACATCTACATGATACAAAATCTAAGCGATGTGTAGTTTTAATCTCCTCAGTCAGTCTTTATAAACTAATCAATAACATTTTGGATGCTTTTAAGCACAAATACTTCATCCACTACTATTTATGGATGAATCAGTTCAATTAGCTTTGTTTCTAAAGATAAAAATAGTGCGTCACAGATCAAAGTTATTTTTATAAAAATACCATCTACAACATTTTCAGCAAAGACGTTTACAATAACCGCAGACTGAAAATAATAATAAAACATTTCTTTGCTGTTGTTTTTTTTTTTAAAAAAAAAACTGATAATTCAATCAAAGTTCAGTGTTGCAGCATCAGAAACACTTTGATTTCCGAGCCCGAGTCTCAAACACAGAAATTGACGTCCCTGCTCTTTAAAAGTTTGTGGGCGCGGCTACTCGCCCCAAAGCAATGATTGACTGGACCTTTCAGCCAATCATTCATCTGTTCCTTTGTTTGATGCATTCAGGGTTCATAAAAAAAAAAAAAACTCCGACAAACAGTCGCGGCTTTTTAACGGTGACAAAATGGAGAAAGTAGCGACTACTTTTTATAAAATGAACGAAGTAAAAGTACAGATAATTGCATAAAAAAGTAGTGAGTAAAAGTAAAAAGTAGACAAAAAAATAATTACTTCGTTAAAGTAAAGATAACGAGATTTTCTACTTGAGTAAGGTAACGAAGTAGACTTACTTCGTTACTTGACACCTCTGACACTGACACCTGTGTTCCAGCAGCTTCTAATTCTTGGCAGATCTGCTTTTTGGTGCTCCTGGGTTGACTCTTCACCCTCCTGACCAGTTTTCTCTCAGCAGCAGGTGACAGCTTGCGTTTTCTTCCTGATCGTGGCAGTGACAAAACAGTGCCATGCACTTTATACTTACAAACAATTGTTTGCACTGTTGCTCTTGGAACCTGCAGCTGCTTTGAAATGGCTCCAAGTGACTTTCCTGACTCGTTCAAGTCAATGATTCTCTTTTCAAATCTGTGCTGAGCTCCTTTGACTTTCCCATTGTAGCGTTTGTGGGTGTTTTTATCCAATGAGCCCTTTTTAAATGGCCTCAGAGAAGTCACCAGCTGTAGTCACTCATAATCACTCACAAGAAGTTAAGAGGTCATGCTATGAAGCTCATGTCATTGACACAACTTTCTAAGTCTCCAAAATTGCTCATTCATGTTGCTGTATGTATATTTTTGACCCAGCTGATTTCGTCACATTTTCAGTTTACCCATAATAAAGTCATAAAAGAATCAAACTTCATGAATGTTTTTTGTGACAAAGAAGGATCTGTTCCAATCACTATATCAGAGAAAAATCAGAGTTGTTGAAATAACTGGAAACTCAAGACAGCCATGACATTATGTTCTTTACAAGTGTATGTAAACTTTTGACCACCACTGTATGTGTATGTTTGTGTGTGTGTATGGTTGTGTGTGTGAGTGTGTGTGTTTATGGTTGTGTGTGTATGGTTGTGCATGGTTGTGTTTGTGTGTGTGTGTGTGTGTGTGTATGGTTGTGTGTTTGTGTGTGTATGGTTGTGTGTGTATGAGTGTGTGTGGATGTTTGTGTGTGTGTGTGTATGGTTGTGTGTGTATTAGAGTGTGTGTGTGTGTTTGTGTGGCCCTACGACACACTGGTGACCTGTTCGGGGTGTAGCCTGCTCCTCAAATCACCCGAGATGGGCGGGTTAGACGGCTAAGAAGGAAGTAAGCCAGAGAAAACCTACACACACACACACACACACACACACACACACACACACGCGCGGGGAGAACATGCAAACTACACACAGAAAGACCAGTGATCCATACCCTGTCCCCATTCAGGACTCCAACCCCTGACCTTCTTGCTGTGAAGCCACGGTTCAGCCCCTTAAACAAAAAGTCTCTTTAATAAAATAAGCAGGGTTTTTTTTTTTTTTTATTCCTTTTAAAATGTTTAAAGTTTTTTTTGTTCTTTTTAAAATGTTTAAAGTTTTTTTTTTTGGTTCTTTTTAAAATGTTTAAAGTTTTTTATTCTTTGGTTCTTTTAAAATGTTTTTTGTTTTAAATCAGATTTAAAACCAGCCCTGTGGATCCAAGACGGGTCCAGAATGGGTCCAGGATGCTCCCAGCAGACCAGCTGGCACTGGGCTTGCATCATGTTCCTCATGCCAGTAATGAGTCCCAGTAAGACCATCAACCCGCAGAGACGTTCGGACGTAAACACACAATTAGCAGCGTCTGTTTGTGTCCGCTAATCGGGACAAAACAGGTACCCAGCGGCATCGCCATGGTTTCCTGACCCTGTGGGTGAACCCCTGAAGGATTGACCCTGTGGGTGAACCCCTGAAGGATTGACCCTCTGGGTGAACCGCTGAAGGATTGACCCTATGGGTGAACCATTGTTGTTTTTGGCAGCCATCTAAGTTTTTGTTTTAGTCTTCGTCTTTGGACAAATATTAATTTAAGTTTTAGTCACAAAAACCCAAGAGTTTTCATCTAGTTTTAGTGTAAAAAAAAAACTTTAACAATCGTGTCTTTATTTCTGAGAATGATGCAGGTTATTTGTTATTAAAAAAAAAAAAAAATTCTGCCGAGCTTTAACTTGTGCAAACCAGCAAACATTAAAAAACATTGTAAAAAAACGTAAAATAAATATAAATTCTTCAGTGAGTGAGGAACGTTGTAACTTATTTATACTTAAAAATAACACCTCTTAATAACCCTGTAAACAAAGTAAACATTGTACTGTGTCTTTAAAGCAGTTGTTAGCGCAACCAAGCTAACAGGAAGTTAGCAGCGCCGACAAGGTAGCATTAGCTTGAAGTTAGCATGCTGTTTAAAACTTTAAGTTTGTGACCACCAAGCTCCTTTGTTACTGTTTTCACCATGGTGTGTGACTTCCTCATGGCTGCAGGTGTGTGTGTAGACGGTGTGAACGTGCAGCATTGTGGGGGGCGTGGCACCGTGAGAGACAGATGCAGCCGCTGTGTTTTTTTCTTTCCACAGACAGAAACGTGAAAGTCTGACGCCTATTTCGTTACGTTTTCGTCACCAAAATGTTGCATTTATTTCGTTATTGTTACGTCACCGTTGTGAAAAAAAGGTTCGCCAACGAAATCATTTCGTTTTCGTCATTGTTGACGAAAACAACACTGGTGTGAACCCCTGAAGGATTGACCCTGTGGGTGAACCGGATTGACCCTGTGGGTGAACCCCTGAAGGATTGACCCTGTGGGTGAACCCCTGAAGGATTGACCCTGTGGGTGAACTGGATTGACCCTGTGGGTGAACCCCTGAAGGATTGACCCTGTGGGTGAACCCCTGAAGGATTGACCCTGTGGGTGAACTGGATTGACCCTGTGGATTAACCAAATTGTTTAGAGCAAGAAAAATATTTAAATCTGTTATAAGTTTAAACTGTTTTTATTGAGAAAAAAAAAAGCAGATAAAAACCACATAAACATGGATGATTTAAACCAGGTGTGGGCAAACTACGGCCCACGGGCCACATGCAGTCCGTTAAACAATTTAATCCGGCCGCCAAACAACGTAATGTGACGTGAGGGTCTAACAGACTGCAACGACAATGCCACCCAGGAATCTTAGTCCTGGGACAATAGAGGCCTTGGTTGCTGTAAACACCAGGACCGTGTTAGGTCTGGACACAAAATACAACAAATCAAAATGACTTTAATTACACAACACAATGATTTTCAAAATAAAATGGATCCACAAGGAAAGCTCCAAGCAGACAAAGAAACTGGTGATCAGATTAATTAAATCTAATTAAAACAAAAGAGAAGGATCATGCACACGTTGGTTCGTAAACAGTTCCTTGTCTGACCAGTAGAGTACTCATCAAACTGATGATTTCCAATAATATGGACAAAACAACGGCTTTCTGCTGAACGGTGACGCCCACGAGCAGCCACACCTGCCGGTAACGTGAACGTGCGGAACGAGGAAGGGGCTGCAGGCAACCACCGGAGCTTTCAACAGCCTGAAATAATATTTAATCAGCCGTTGTCCCACACCAAACACAAAGAGACCCCACCCCGAACCTACCGGTACGAACTCCGATCCTAACACAGCGCGCCTGACGTGCGCGCTCTAGATTGGGTGAGGGGCAGGGAGCTGGAGAACTCAGGGGGTCATGAGTAGTCCTGTAGATCAGGACGAGGTTTCATCCACCCCGTGAGTCCACTCACTCAAGTCTGTTGTGTGGAGGCGAGCACATGTCAAACATGGCGCTAGTACCGCTCACCAGACACGCCCAAAAATGGCGTTAGTACCGCCCACCTGACACGTCAAAGAGGTCCCATCTGCCACAATAACAACATAACGCAGCACAGCGCCGTCTGTCTCATAATAAACGACAAGATTTTATTCTGATAAACATGATTAAATACGTTTTAAGTTTTTTTTTAAACAAACACCATGAGATAAACCAGAACCATCTTTGGGATCAACCGGTAGATCCTGATCACCACGGACATCCTGACGATCTCTCACGGTACACTCGTGTGCCGCGGAACACAGGTTGAAAAACGCTGCTCAAGCCTCAGCCTCCAGTCAGCGTGTCATCACCACCACAGCCATGTCTTTATTCTGCTCTATATTTTAATAGAGAGTGTGGAAAAGAGGTGAAGGAGCGTTTGCAGGCAGGCTGGAACGGGTGGAGAAAAGTATCAGGTGTGATGTGTGACAGAAGAGTTTCAGATAAAATGAAAGGAAAAGTGTACAAAACCGCGGAGAGAGCGTCCATGCTGATTGGTCTAGAGACAGTGTGGTGAGAGCGGCCATGCTGATTGGTCTAGAGACAGTGTGGTGAGAGCGTCCATGCTGATTGGTCTAAAGACAGTGTGGTGAGAGCGGCCATGCTGATTGGTCTAGAGACAGTGCGGAGAGAGCGTCCATGCTGATTGGTCTAGAGACAGTGTGGTGAGAGCGTCCATGCTGATTGGTCTAGAGACAGTGTGGTGAGAGCGTCCATGCTGATTGGTCTAAAGACAGTGTGGTGAGAGCGGCCATGCTGATTGGTCTAGAGACAGTGTGGTGAGAGCGTCCATGCTGATTGGTCTAGAGACAGTGTGGTGAGAGCGTCCATGCTGATTGGTCTAGAGACAGTGTGGTGAGAGCGGCCATGCCGATTGGTCTAGAGACAGTGTGGTGAGAGCAGCCATGCTGATTGGTCTAGAGACAGTGTGGTGAGACCGGCCATGCTGATTGGTCTAGAGACAGCGTGGTGAGAGCGTCCATGCTGATTGGTCTAGAGACAGTGTGGTGAGAGCGGCCATGCTGATTGGTCTAGAGACAGTGTGGTGAGAGCGTCCATGCTGTTTGGTCTAGAGACAGTGTGGTGAGAGTGGCCATGCTGATTGGTTTAGAGACAGTGTGGTGAGAGCGTCCATGCTGATTGGTCTAAAGACAGTGTGGTGAGAGCGGCCATGCTGATTGGTCTAGAGACAGTGCGGAGAGAGCGTCCATGCTGATTGGTCTAGAGACAGTGTGGTGAGAGCGTCCATGCTGATTGGTCTAGAGACAGTGTGGTGAGAGCGTCCATGCTGATTGGTCTAGAGACAGTGTGGTGAGAGCGGCCATGCCGATTGGTCTAGAGACAGTGTGGTGAGAGCGGCCATGCTGATTGGTCTAGAGACAGTGTGGTGAGAGCGGCCATGGTGATTGGTCTAGAGACAGTGTGGTGAGAGCGGCCATGCTGATTGGTCTAGAGACAGTGTGGTGAGAGCGGCCATGCTGATTGGTCTAGAGACAGTGTGGTGAGAGCGGCCATGCTGATTTGTTTAGAGACAGTGTGGTGAGAGCGGTCATGCTGATTGGTCTAGAGACAGTGTGGTGAGAGCGGCCATGCTGATTGGTCTAGAGACAGTGTGGTGAGAGCGGCCATGCTGTTTGGTCTAGAGACAGTGTGGTGAGAGCGGCCATGCTGATTGGTCTAGAGACAGTGTGGTGAGAGCGGCCATGCTGATTGGTCTAGAGACAGCGTGGTGAGAGCGGCCATGCTGATTGGTCTAGAGACAGCGTGGTGAGAGCGGCCATGCTGATTGGTCTAGAGACAGTGTGGTGAGACCGTCCATGCTGTTTGGTCTAGAGACAGTGTGGTGAGAGCGGCCATGCTGATTGGTTTAGAGACAGTGTGGTGAGAGCGGTCATGCTGATTGGTCTAGAGACAGTGTGGTGAGAGCGTCCATGCTGATTGGTCTAGAAACAGTGTGGTGAGAGCGGTCATGCTGATTGGTCTAGAGACAGTGTGGTGAGAGCGGCCATGCTGATTGGTCTAGAGACAGTGTGGTGAGACCGGCCATGCTGATTGGTCTAGAGACAGCGTGGTGAGAGCGTCCATGCTGATTGGTCTAGAGACAGTGTGGTGAGAGCGGCCATGCTGATTGGTCTAGAGACAGTGTGGTGAGAGCGGCCATGCTGATTGGTTTAGAGACAGTGTGGTGAGAGCGTCCATGCTGATTGGTCTAAAGACAGTGTGGTGAGAGCGGCCATGCTGATTGGTCTAGAGACAGTGCGGAGAGAGCGTCCATGCTGATTGGTCTAGAGACAGTGTGGTGAGAGCGTCCATGCTGATTGGTCTAGAGACAGTGTGGTGAGAGCGTCCATGCTGATTGGTCTAGAGCAGCGGTCGGCAACCTTTTACACCGAAAGAGCCATTTGAACCCGGTTTCCACGGAAAAGAAAACGCTGGGAGCCGCACATCTAAAATGAAAAAAAAAAAAAAACTTCTACTACTTTACCGCAGCATGTTTTCTTATGAAATCCACGCGCTACAGAGAAAATTATATTTTATTCATTTAATGAACACATTTTGAACATTTTGAATTCTTGAAAAATAATAACAATGAATGTCTCTTTCAAATAAATTAAAAAGCTGAATTTAAATTGTGCATGCAGCAAACAAAAGGGAAAAATCCGTGAGCCGTCATCCTTATATCGCCTTGGCCCAAGGCCCTTGGGCTTTCAAAGTATGCAGCGGAGCCTTGACTTGAATATATAAAATAAATTGGGGGAAAAAGCACTGTGTCACTAAACAATGAAAATTAAATATTTGCAAAATATCTGCATAAATATTTATTTTACCTGGTTAATGGGACTTCTGCTCCTGAACCTCTGCGCACAGCTTCTGCAAATCGGGGCTGTACGAAGTCACTTTAATCTTTACGCAGGACTGTAAGCTGTCATCTGTGAGCCGTAAGCGGTGTTTGTTTTTAATGCAGTTCATGGTGGAGAATAGCTGCTCACATACATATGTGGATCCGAAGATCGACAGGACTCCAAAGGCATATTTCTTCATGTTCGTGTAGGTGTCGGGATGGCATTCCATGTTTCAAATATGAGTTTGTCCGGTCTCGGGAGGTTCTCAATATCACTCCATTTGTGATTCTGAGCAAGAGTGGCCTTCTGACGGGCAACATCTTCAAGGTCCTCTGTCAAGCGTTTGAATTTGGACACCCAAATGTCTTTGTCAGCTATGTCAGCCAGCTCCAGCTCCAGAGCAGGTTGACTTACACCTGCAAATGCAGTCACGTTTAGCAGGGATGGATCAATGGTCAGGGGAGTGACGGGGAAGGACAATGTGGTTTTTTCCTCTCTGAACTCACGGAATCGTTTACCAAACGACGCTTGCATTGTGGTGATTGTAGACTGCAAATACTCTGAATTGATCACTCCGTGAGCTTGTTTGAACTCCCTTAAAGAGGGGAAGTGAGACAGTGTGCCTCTCTGTAAATCTCTGGCTAAAACTGTCAGTTTGCGCTCAAACGCCAACACCTCCTCCAGCATGTGCAGCGCTGTGCCTCCTCTCCCCTGAAGCGTTGTGTTCAGCGTGTTTAGTTTCGCTGTCATGTCCACCATGAAGTGGAGTTTTTCCAGCCACTCTGGCTGTTCCAGCTCAGGAAAGGTGAGCCCTTTGCTGCTCATGAAAGTTTTCACCTCTCCCAGACATGCAGCAAAACGTTGAAGCACCTCTCCTCTGGACAGCCACCGGACTCTGTTATGCAGCAGGAGATCAGAGTATGCGCTCTCCACCTCATCCAGTAATGAACGGAACTGGCGGTGATTTAAACCTTTTGCCATTATTTCATTGACAATCTGAATAACAACATTCATGACCTCTGTGCATTCTGGAGGAAAACTTTGCGCGCACAATGCCTCTTGGTGCAGGATGCAATGAAAAGTCAGCAGCTTTCTATCCAGTGATTTCTGCAGCAAAGCCACAAAGCCCCTGTGCGCTCCAGTCATACTCGGTGCCCCATCGGTAGCCACCGACACGAGGTGGGTTGTTTTTATTTCTTTGGCTCGTAAACAATCAAGCACAGCCTCACAGATGTCCTCCCCCCGTGTCTGGCATTTTAGTGGTATCAGCTCAACCATTTCTTCCTGTGGTCCAGCAGAATTCACATATCGGAAGAACAGCGCTATTTGTTCAATGTCCGTTTTGTCTTTGGACTCATCACAGGCGATTGAGTATGCTGCTGCTGAATTGATGTCTTTGATTTGCTGTTTTGTGATATTTTCTGCCATTTTTATGGTTCTGTCTTTGACAGTTTTCGCAGAGAGAGGCATCTCTCTGATTTTCTGCACAATTTCGTCTTTGTTTTTAAAGTCCGCAAATAAGTGTTCTGAAATCTTAAGGAATGATTCTTTCATATATTCTCCATCTGTGAACGGTTTCCCATGCCTGCCTATTTCCTGAGCGGCCACAAAGCTTGCATATGTAGTTGTATTTGCAGACTTCACCCACTTCTTGAATTGATTTTTCGTCCGGTCATCCTTCTGCATAAGTTCCGAAACAGCTTTTTTCCTCTCTTCTCCCTCTGGATATTTTTCAGCAAAGGCTCTGTGTGTATTGTTAAAATGTCTTGCGACATTTGACCGTTTATTGTTAGCCAGTTTTTCTCCACAAATTAGGCATACTGGTAGGCCAGTCTCGCCCGAGGTAAATGCAAATGAATCTGCCCAGGCATCATTGAATGTTCTATTTTCTTGAGATATTTTTCTTTTCTTACATTTCTCCATTGGTTTTGCCGGGATTGAAAGTCGCTCAAAATAGACGGCGTTTCAGCGGGTATACCAGCTTCCGCAGTGTGACGTCTATTTTGAGCGACGAAAAAATAATATCAAATAATTTAATTAATATTTTAATATTTCAAGATCACAATAATCTTCAAATTTAGAACTAAAATAATATAAAAACTAACACAAATAAAACACACTTCAATTAAATACAAAAAAAAATTTTTTTAGTAATTTTTTTTAGATGGGCCAAGAGCCGCATTATAAGGATGAAAGAGCCGCATGCGGCTCCGGAGCCGCGGGTTGCCGACCGCTGGTCTAGAGACAGTGTGGTGAGAGCGTCCATGCCGATTGGTCTAGAGACAGTGTGGTGAGAGCGGCCATGCCGATTGGTCTAGAGACAGTGTGGTGAGAGCGGCCATGCCGATTGGTCTAGAGACAGTGTGGTGAGAGCGGCCATGGTGATTGGTTTAGAGACAGTGTGGTGAGAGCGGCCATGCTGATTGGTCTAGAGACAGTGTGGTGAGAACGGCCATGCTGATTGGTCTAGAGACAGTGTGGTGAGAGCGGCCATGCTGATTTGTTTAGAGACAGTGTGGTGAGAGCGGTCATGCTGATTGGTCTAGAGACAGTGTGGTGAGAGCGGCCATGCTGATTGGTCTAGAGACAGTGTGGTGAGAGCGGCCATGCTGTTTGGTCTAGAGACAGTGTGGTGAGAGCGGCCATGCTGTTTGGTCTAGAGACAGTGTGGTGAGAGCGGCCATGCTGATTGGTCTAGAGACAGTGTGGTGAGAGCGGCCATGCTGATTGGTCTAGAGACAGCGTGGTGAGAGCGGCCATGCTGATTGGTCTAGAGACAGTGTGGTGAGACCGTCCATGCTGTTTGGTCTAGAGACAGTGTGGTGAGAGCGGCCATGCTGTTTGGTCTAGAGACAGTGTGGTGAGAGCGGTCATGCTGATTGGTCTAGAGACAGTGTGGTGATAGCGTCCTAGCTGTTTGGTCTAGAGACAGTGTGGTGAGAGCGGCCATGCTGATTGGTCTAGAGACAGTGTGGTGAGAGCGGTCATGCTGATTGGTCTAGAGACAGTGTGGTGAGAGCGGTCATGCTGATTGGTCTAGAGACAGTGTGGTGAGAGCGGCCATGCTGATTGGTCTAGAGACAGTGTGGTGAGAGCGGCCATGCTGATTGGTCTAGAGACAGTGTGGTGAGAGCGGCCATGCTGATTGGTCTAGAGACAGTGTGGTGAGAGCGGCCATGCTGATTGGTCCAGAGACAGTGGCACTGAATAAAAGACAGGAAACAGAGATGTTTGTATCAGAGATGAAGATGCTGAGGATCTCTCTGGGAGTGACCAGGATGGACAGGATCAGAGGAACAGCACATGTTAGAGGTTTTAAAGTCAGAGAGGTCAGACTGAGATGGTTTGGACATGTGCAGAGTAGAGAGAGAGAGTACATCAGAAGAAGGATGCTGGGTTTGGAACCACCAGGAAAGAGGACTAGAGGAAGACCAAAGAGGAGGTTCATGGATACAGTGAAGGAAGACATGAAGATAGTTGGTGTGACTGAAGAGGATGCAGGAGATAGGGTTAGATGGAAGAAACTGACTTGCTGTGGCGCCCCCTAAAGGGACATGATGGAAGGAGAAGAAGAAGATTTCAATCTATTCGTCATTAACTGTCTCTGCTCTGGTCCACACTCAAAAAAAAGAAGAAGGCTTTGTCAATGGCATCACGCCCTGCCCCCCCCTTTAGAAATTCCTGGATCCACCCCTGGAGAGATTCTGTTTTCCTCAATAGAGAGAAATCCAGGAACGAGACCCGGAGAGACACCGGCCAAGTCTGAAACCGGCGTAGAGGGGTTTGGTGAATGTGGTCTGGACGGTCTGGAGGTGAGTCAGAGAATCACTGCAGACTCTGTAGAAGGACAGAGATCCAGCAGGAACGTCCACGTACACCCCCAAGATGTGAGGGCCTAGGATGGAGCACGAGGAGCAGTCTAAGTGGTCGCAGGTGGAGATGCGTGTGTCTCTGTATTTGTACTGGATGGAGAATCCATCCGTGTTAGAAGCATTCAGACACCAGGTCTGCTCGTTATTTTCAAACTCGTTATAGTTCACTGAGAGGTAAACTTCTCCCCCCCACTTCACCTCCCAGTAACAGCGACCAGTCAGAACATTTTCACACAGCAGCTGGGGATCCTTAAATCTGTCTGGATGATGAGGATGCAGCTCCTCCTCCTCCTCCACCCGTTCCATCCTCCTGTTGTTCTCAGACAGTCTGATCCCTCTGCTCACTGTGTTCATGTTGATGGAGAGAGGACAGGAATCTGATGGAGAGAACAAACCGTTACCGATCGATCAGTGGGAGAAGAAAGATGGAGGAATGTGATGAAAGACAAACTTACACTTTCTCAGACCTTGTCTCAGCCATCTTCCTCCAATAGGATTCACCCTGAGAGGAGGAGATGGTCACAACATGCTGACATGGACATATCTCAGTTCCTCATCGACAGTCACCTCGTTACATTTAAATAAATCTTAACTTCGTCTGTTCTGAATCTCACCTCCATCTTGATTCCAAAAGAAAACTATGCAACTTAGTTCTCCAAACACTACCGAACGGAATCAGTCATGGCCGATTTTAAAGACGACTCCTAACGGTGCTGTTAACCAGAGGGTGTAACACGCATGGGAAAACTACGGTCCACGGGCCACATGTGGTCTGTTAAAGGTTTTAATCCGGCCTGGCAAAAAATTAAGTAAATAAACCAAGTTATCGTTTGATTTTCTTGTAATTCTGATGTTTTGTCACTAGATGGCGCCAAAGCTACAACAACACTGCTCCCATTAAAATGTGTGTGTCTCCGTGATGCCCACGCTGTCAAAATAAACAGTGTGCACAGATATGGAAAACCTTCGGGGCCAATACACACACGTAAACAAGCGTGTTACATGTTAAAACAAACAAAATTTCCACAACAGTAGGCATGGGCAAAGTACGGCTCGCGGGCACCATGTGGACCGTTAAATCGTTTAATCCGGCCCGTTGAACTTAAAAATATAAATAAAATAAACCTTGTTCATTTCTATTTTTCCTGTAGTTATGATGTTTTGTCACTAGATGGCGCCAAAGCTATAACAACACTGCTCTAATTAAAATGTGTGTATCTCCGTGATGCCCATGCTGTCAAAATAAACAGTGGGCACAGATATGGAAAGCCATCGGGGCCAATACACACACGTAAAAAAGCGTTTTACATCAAGCGTTTAGATTTTAAACCTAGCGCCACTTGATTTGAAATTTAACGCTCCTGATGTAACATTTAGCGCTTGTTTAAAATCTAGCGTCATTCTATTGGTCTAATCTAGAGGTTACCAAAGCATGCCATCCATCTGATCCTGCTCCGGACCCCTGGTCAAATGTTAGAACTCAATGTGGCCCTCCAACAGAAAAGTTTGGCCACCCCTGGGCGAGGTCCTCCGGACAGAAGACAAGAGCTTAACATTTCCTCCTGCTCCAGATCATATGAACCTGCTTCTTCATACCTGAGTCTCTGAGGATCCTTCAGAATGTCCACCAGCAGCTTCACTCCTGATTCACTCAGGTAGTTGTAGCTCAGGTCCAGTTCTTTCAGATGAGAAGGGTTGGAGGTGAGAGCTGAGGCCAAGAAAGTGCAGCTTTCATCTGTGAGCAGACACCCAGACAGACTGCAGGAAACACAAAGAGAGAAATCTTCACCAGACTTCCTGTGGGAAGTGGGCGTGGCTACTTCCATTACAGGAAGCGCTTACATTGATTTATTCGAGGTTGAACCCTGATTACCATGGTAACCAGGATTCACGTTCCTACCCTCACCATGGTAACCAGGATCTACGTTCCTACCCTCACTATGGTAACCAGGATCTAAGTTGCTACCCTCACCATGGTAACCAGGATCTACGTTCCTACCCTCACCATGGTAACCAGGATCTACGTTCCTACCCTCACCATGGTAACCAGGGTCTATGTTCCTACCCTCACCATGGTAACCAGGTTCTTTGTTCCTACCCTCACCATGGTAACCGGGATCTACGTTCCTACCCTCACCATGGTAACCAGGGTCTATGTTCCTACCCTCACCATGGTAACCAGGATCTACGTTCCTACCCTCAGCATGGTAACCAGGATCTACGCTCCTACCCTCACCATGGTAACCAGGATCTATGTTCCTACCCTCACCATAGTAACCAGGAACTACGTTCCTACCCTCACCATGGTAACCAGGATCGACGTTCCTACCCTCACCGTGGTAACCGGGATCTATTTTCCTACCCTCACCATGGAAACCAGGATCCACGTTCCTACCCCCACCATGGTAACCAGGATCTACGTTCCTACCCTCACCATGGTGACCAGGATCTACGTTCCTACCCTCACCATGGTAACCAGTATCTACGTTCCTACCCTCACCATGGTAACCAGGATGTACGTTCCTACCCTCACCATGGTAACCAGGATCTACGTTCCTACCCTCACCATGGTAACCAGGGTCTATGTTCCTACCCTCACCATGGTAACCAGGTTCTTTGTTCCTACCCTCACCATGGTAACCGGGATCTACGTTCCTACCCTCACCATGGTAACCAGGGTCTATGTTCCTACCCTCAGCATGGTAACCAGGATCTACGCTCCTACCCTCACCATGGTAACCAGGATCTATGTTCCTACCCTCACCATAGTAACCAGGAACTACGATCCTACCCTCACCATGGTAACCAGGATCGACGTTCCTACCCTCACCGTGGTAACCAGGATCTACTTTCCTACCCTCACCATGGTAACCAGGATCCACGTTCCTACCCTCACCATGATAACCATTATCTATGTTCCTACCCTCACCATGGTAACCGGGATCTATTTTCCTACCCTCACCATGGAAACAAGGATCCACGTTCCTACCCCCACCATGGTGACCAGGATCTACGTTCCTACCTTCACGGTGGTAACCAGGATCTAGGTTCCTACCCTCACCATGGTAACCAGGATCTACGTTCCTACCCTCACCATGGTAACCAGTATCTACGTTCCTACCCTCACTGTGGTAACCAGGATCTCGGTTTCTACCCTCACCGTGGTAACTAGGATCTACGTTCCTACCCTCACCATGGTAACCAGGATCTATGTTCCTACCCTCACCATGGTAACTAGGATCTAGGTTTCTACCCTCACCATGGTAACCAGGATCGACGTTCCTACCCTCACCATGGTAACCAGTATCTACGTTCCTACCCTCACCATGGTAACCAGTATCTACGTTCCTACCCTCACTGTGGTAACCAGGATCTAGGTTTCTACCCTCACCGTGGTAACTAGGATCTACGTTCCTACCCTCACCATGGTAACCAGGATCTATGTTCCTACCCTCACCATGGTAACTAGGATCTAGGTTTCTACCCTCACCATGGTAACCAGGATCTACGTTCCTACCCTCACCATGGTAACCAGTATCTACGTTCCTACCCTCACCATGGTAACCAGGATCTACGTTCCTACCCTCACCATGGTAACCAGGATCTTCGTTCCTACCCTTACCATGGTAACCAGGATCTTCGTTCCTACCCTTACCATGGTAACCAGGATCTTCGTTCCCACCCTCACTATGGTAACCAGGATCTATGTTCCTACCCTCACCATGGTAACCAGGATCTACGTTCCTACCCTCACCATGGTAACCAGGAGCTACATTCCTATCCTCACCATGGTAAACAGGATCTACGTTCCTACCCTCACCATGGTAACCAGGATCTACGTTCCTACCCTCACCATGGTAACCAGGATCTACGTTCCTACCCTCACCATGGTAACCAGGATCTACATTCCTACTCTCACCATGGTAACCAGGATCTATGTTCCTACTCTCACCATGATAACCAGTAGCTACGTTCCTACCTCACCATGGTAACCAGGATCTAGGTTCCTACCCTCACCATGGTAACCAGGATCTACGTTCCTACCCTCACCATGGTAACCAGTATCTACGTTCCTACCCTCACTGTGGTAACCAGGATCTAGGTTTCTACCCTCACCGTGGTAACTAGGATCTACGTTCCTACCCTCACCATGGTAACCAGGATCTATGTTCCTACCCTCACCTTGGTAACTAGGATCTAGGTTTCTACCCTCACCATGGTAACCAGGATCTACGTTCCTACCCTCACCATGGTAACCAGGATCTACGTTCCTACCCTCACCATGGTAACCAGGATCTACGTTCCTACCCTCACCATGGTAACCAGGATCTTCGTTCCTACCCTTACCATGGTAACCAGGATCTTCGTTCCCACCCTCACTATGGTAACCAGGATCTATGTTCCTACCCTCACCATGGTAACCAGGATCTACGTTCCTACCCTCACCATGGTAACCAGGAGCTACATTCCTATCCTCACCATAGTAAACAGGATCTACGTTCCTACCCTCACCATGGTAACCAGGATCTACGTTCCTACCCTCACCATGGTAACCAGGATCTACGTTCCTACCCTCACCATGGTAACCAGGATCTATGTTCCTACTCTCACCATGATAACCAGTAGCTACGTTCCTACCTCACCATGGTAACCAGGATCTACGTTCCTACCCTCACCATGGTAACCAGGATCTACGTTCCTACCCTCACCATGATAACCAGTAGCTACGTTCCTACCCTCACCATGGTAACCAGGATCTTCGTTCCTACCCTCACCATGGTAAACAGGATCTATGTTCCTACCCTCACCATGGTAACCAGGATCTATGTTCCTACCCTCACCATGGTAACCAGGATCTATGTTCCTACCCTCACCATGGTAACCAGGACTTATTTTACCATCACTTTGATAGCTCCTGACCTCAGTGTTTCTACTTTGCAGTTTGGACTCTTCAGTCCATCTGAGAGCTTCTCCACGACTGAATCCTGTAGGTCGTTGTTGCTCAGGTCCAGATCCTTCAGCGTGGAGTACGGCGAGTTGAGAGCTGTAGACAGAATGCCACAGCCTTTTTCTGAGAGACTGCACACACTCAGCCTGGAGAGAAAAGATAGAATAACATCCTGTAAGATGCAGAGAGAATCCACTGAATATAATCCCACTCTGCTCTGCCTGGAACCAGCTAACCCAGAGGTGGGTAAACCTTTAGATTGGTGGGCCACATCGAGTTCTAACATTTGGGTCTGGAACAGGAGCAGATGGATGGCATGGTTTGACACCCTCACCTCATTGGTAAAGAAAACATGTGATTTAATTTACAATGAAAAGAAGAAAAGCATCAAAACAAAATCTTTTATTTTGAAATGAGTCTTTAAACACAGAAAATTAAAATGATTAACTTTTATTTTGAAGGTCTCTGATCCTACAGGAAGTCATCATCACCCTCCTCCTGACGAAGATGCAGATGTACTCGTCCTACTGTTTCTATTCAATTTGTTTCCCCGTAAGAAACAGTTACAGCACGTCAAGTCTGTGAGCGCGTAGTATTTGATCTGGAAATAAAAAGCCATCGGGGCCGCCACACACACGTAAACAAGCGCGCTAAAATTTAAATCAAGGGCGCTAGAGCTTAAAAACCGCTCATCCAGCACGCTAGTTTAAAATGTAGGTTTGAAATCTAACGCTGTTTACGTGTGTGTATGGGCTCCGATGGCTTTCCATATCTGTGCACACTGTTTATTTTGACAGCGTGGGCATCACGGAGACACACACATTTTAATGGGAGCAGTGTTGTTGTATCTTTGGCGCCATCTAGTGACAAAACATCAGAATTACAGAAAAAATAAAACTATAACAAGGTTTATTTAATTAGATTTTTCAAGTCCCAGTGGGTCGGATTAAAATCTTTAACGGGTTGCATGTGGCCCGCGGGCCATAGTTTGCCCATGCCTGAACTAACCTGAGGGTTTCCAGGTTGCACTGTGGACTCTGCAGACCAGACAGCAGCTTCACTCTTGAATAATGGAGGCTGCAGTTCCTCAGGTTCAGTTCCTTCAGGATGGAGGACTGGAGAGCCGAGGACAGAACTGCAACGTTCTCCTCTGACAGGCCTGAGACGGTCAGTCTGAAAAGAACATTTTAACATGTTGAAACATTTGAATCTGAACATTAAACCAGATATGAAAGGAGGAAGTGAAGGTGGCTAAGCAGAACAACCTGACCTGAGAGTTTCCAGTTTACACTCTGGACTCAGCAGTCTGTCACAGAGAGCTTTCACTCCGGAGTCATCGATGCTCAGATCCAGTTCTTTCAGGCAGGAGGACGGGGAGCGGAGAACTTTAGACACGGCTGAGCATCCTTCCTTTGAGAGGACACAGCAGCTCAGCCTGGAAATGAAAAACAAGATATTTATCAGTCCAATGCTGTCCTATAAAAAGCAGCAGTTTATCGACCTCCTGCTCTAGATGAACTTACAGAGCTTTGCTGGATTCTTTGAACACTGGAACCAGCTTCAGAAAAACCTCTTCCGAAGGAGAAAATTTCTGCAGGTCAAACACCTCCAGATCTCCTTCTGATGTCAGTAAGATGAAGATCAGAGCTGACCACTGAGCAGGAGACAGTTTATCTGTGGAGAGACTTCCTGATCTCAGAGACTGTTGGATCTCCTCCACCAGAGAACGATCGTTCACTTCATTCAGACAGTGGAACAGATTGATGCTTCGCTCTGCAGACAGGTTCTCACTGATCTTCTTCTTGATGTACCGAACTGTTTCCTGATTGGTCTGTGAGATACTTTCTATCCGTTTCGTCAGACTTTGAAAGAGCCTCTCAATGGTCTGTGAGCTACTTTCTGTCTGTTTCATTTGACTTTGTAAGCGCCTCTGATTGGTCTGTGAGCTACTTCCTGTCTGTTTCATCAGACCTTGTAAGAGCCACTGATTGGTGGGCAAAGACAGACCCAGAAGGAACCGGAGGAACAAGTCTAGACGTCCATCTGGACTCTTTAAGGCTTTGTCCACAGCACTCTGATGGAACTGAAACTCTTTATAATTCATCAACGTTTCGTTCCTGAACCCAGATCTCTGGGGAGTTGCTTGTTCTGTCATCAGATTGACTCCAGATGTGATGAAGGCCTGACGGACATGGAAAGCAGCCAGAAACTCCTGAACAGTCAGATGAATGAAGCTGAACATCTTCACCTGGTACAGTCCTTTCTCCTCTCTAAAGATCTGTGTGAACAGTCCTGAGTACACTGAGGCTGCTCTGATATCGATGCCACACTCTGTCAGGTCTGATTCATAGAAGATCAGGTTTCCTTTCTGCAGCTGAACAAAAGCCAGTTTTCCCAGAGTCTTAATCATCTTCCTGCTCTCTGGACTCCAGTGTGGATCTGTCTCAGCTCCTCCATCATACTTGACCTTCTTGACTTTGGTCTGGAGCACCAGGAAGTGGATGTACATCTCAGTCAGGGTACTGGGCAGCCTCTCTCTCTTACTTGTTTCCAGTAGAACCTCCAGAACTGTAGCAGTGATCCAGCAGAAGACTGGGATGTGGCACATGATGTGGAGGCTTCGTGATGTCTTTATGTGGGAGATGATCCTGCTGGCCTGCTCCTCATCTCTGAACCTCTTCCTGAAGTACTCCTCCTTCTGTGGGTCAGGGAACCCTCTGATCTCTGTCACCATGCCGACACAGTGAGATGGGATCTGATTGGCTGCTGCAGGCCGTGTGGTGATCCAGAGGCGAGCAGAGGGAAGCAGGTTCCCCCTGATGAGGTTGGTCAGCAGTGCAACCAGTGAAGCGGACTTCTTGGGGTTGGTCAGGATCTGAGTTTCACTGAAGTCCAGAGGAAGTCTACACTCATCCAGACCATCCAAGATGAAGAGAACCTCGAAGTCTTTAAAGTTGTAGATTTCTTCAGTTTCAGTAAAGAAGTGATGGATGAGTTCCACCAGACTGAACTCATCCTCTTTCATCACATTCAGCTCTCTGAAAGTCAGTGGAAACATGAACTGGAAGTCCTGGTTGGTTTTGCCTTCAGCCCAGTCCAGAGTGAACTTCTCTGTTAGGACAGTTTTACCAATGCCAGCCACGCCCTTGGTCATCACTGTTCTGATTGGTTGATCTCCTCCAGGTGGGACTTTAAAGAGGTCTTCTTGTCTGATGCTTGTTTCTGGTTTGTGTGGTTTCCTGGATGCTGCTTCAATCTGTCTGACCTCATGTTCATCATTGACCTCTGCAGTCCCTCCCTCTGTGATGTAGAGCTCTGTGTAGATCTGCTCCAGAAGGGTTGGACTTCCTGCTTTAGGAATCCCCTCAAACACACACTGGAACTTCCTCTTCAGAGAGGACTTTAAATTATTTCTGCAAACGGAAGCAGCAGTTTCTGAAAAAAAAAAAAATTAAACATTTAAAGAACAATAAAGTAAGACCCCGGTCACACCGCCCGAACTCATCATGATCCCCTCACCTGCCGCCAGAGGGAACCCTAGACCTACCCTTATCATCCTGATCGAGACATCTGAGGGTGATCATTCTGATGCCACACACCTGTGGACCCTGCTGCCTATTTAAGGTCAACCACCCTGGACCTAGTCAAGCCAAGTAAAGCTGCCCGCCAAGTTAAGCCACGCCAAGAGATCCTTGACCACCTGGAGGTGGTCCGTGAGGGGGTGTACTGTCATGATCCCCTCACCTCCCACCAGAGGGAGCCCTGGACCTTCCCTCATCACCCTGATTGAGACATCTGAGGGTGATTATTCTGATGCCACACACCTGGGGACCCTGCGTCTATTTAAGGGCAATCACCCTGGACGTCCTCGTCGGGTCATACCATCCATTCTAACCAGGTCTCCTTGGTTGCCTGACCAAGAACACCCTCTTGTCATGCCACTAAACCCTTGTTTTTCTTTCACAGTGCGTTACTAGATTGGCATACTTAAATAAACCATGTTTTCTGTCTGCAATTGGGTCCTCCTCCTGCCACCTGCACCCACTTCATGACAGAACTTTACTGGAGCGTTTCTGGAGCGGTGGGCGTAACCGTTCATCAACGTTTAAAAACGGTTGGCTCCCATTAAAGCAACACCGCATACGCTCGACCACCGCTCGAGGTGCCTCCGACCACTCATAAAATTGTGGTCAACTTTTTAGAATTTTTTGGCAAATTTTTTAGATCTTTGGCACAAAATTTTTGACAAAAAAAATTTAAAAATTCACGCTCAGTCAAAGTTGGCACCACTAGACGTAAGATCTTAAACGCTTAGTTCCGCTCGGCCAACGCTGGACCACCACTGCTTCACCAGCGTTGGACTGGCGGCGACTCTGGAGCGTTTTACGAGCGGACACAAAGTTGCTGGAATGGTGTCGGCCGTTGAGGCTGCGAATAACGGCAGCGAAGAACATTGATTTGGTGTTGCCAACGCCAGCTACCACTAAGCCAACGGCTGGGTTTTAGATTTTTTTTTCTATTTTATTCGCGGTGACGAGCGTTGTCAAAATTCAGCGCCCGTTTTATTGTTCAAGGAACGTTTCAGCGAAGTTCAGGCGGTGTGATCGGACCTTAAACACGTTGAGAGTAAATGTTTTAATTCTGCAACAGTTTGTTCTGTTACGTCATCTTCCACTCATCCGGGGCCGGGTTGCGGGGGCAACATCCTCAGACAGGAAGCCCAGGCTTCTCTCACCCTGGCTGCATCCTCCAGCTCACCCGGAAAGATCCTGAGGTGTTCCCTGTCCAGCTGTGAGACATAGTCTCTCCAGCAGGTCCGGGGTTTGACTCTCGGTCTCCTCCTGGTGGGACGGAACACCTCACCAGCGAGGCGCTCGGGAGGCATACTGACCAGATGCCCGAAACACCCCATCTGGCTCCTCTCGACCTGGAGGAGGAGCAGAACAGTTTGAGCAGAACAAAAATCTTACTGCTCCACAGAAGCTCAGGCAGATCCTCCCGATTCATTTTTCTGAGAAAGTCTACGCAGATCGTCATCAAAGCCTCTCTGTTGCTCCTCAGATCATCCTCATCCTCACAGCTCCCCGAGGAATCCAGACTCAGAAGCTTCTGAATTTTCTTCAGCTCGTTCTTCACGAAAGTCGTGATGTTTTCCTCCAGCGCCTGGAGAGCAACAAAAAGGATACAATCAGACTGGAACCAGTAGACAAACAGGGTGTCACAACAACACAAACAATTGATAGATTTTTTAGTTTGTTTATGTTTATATTTTTTTAAGAGGTGCCAGCTTCACGGAGGTTTTAAAACGCTTGTTTTATCTACTTTGGGCAGTGCCAATCAGTGCTACGTGTCCTCTTCCTGCTTCTGGTGGGGAATAATGTTTGAATGATTTAAATGAACAAAGTCTTGTAAGTGTGGATCTGTCACACGCAGGTTTGCCTGCGTGTTGTGTGTGCCCGGGAAGATCTGAGTGGTCAGTTGGCCGCAACATACACACCGTAAATATGATGCCCAGCTTGTTTGGATGCTGCTGGTCAGACTGGAAACTCTGCTGGTTCCCACTGTGGAGGAACGAGAAAGAATGGTTATGATCCAGCTGGAAGTCCGAAAGGGATATGCGTCATCGGTTGGTGGGCAGCTGGTGGAGAGATTTCCCAACAAACAGAGAACCTCCAAGGATCCTCGTTACCATGGTGAGTCACTGGTTATAGAGTCACTGACTCTATAACCTACAACGTAGCCAAATACCTGAAAACCATCTTGGCCCCCTTAGTGGGTAACACAGAACACCACGTGGAGAACACACAAGATTTTGTAGAGAAAGTGAAACATCTACATATAGACAAAGATGACACCATTGTTTCTTATGACGTATCACTCTTCACCTGCATCCCTACAAAAGAAGCTGTAACAGCAGTCAGACAAAGACTACAAGAGGACACCACACTGCAAGAAAGGACCAAACTGACTCCGGAACACATCTGCAACCTGTTGGACATTTGTCTCAACTCCACTTACTTTCAGTTTCATGGTGGTTTCTACAGACAAATCCACGGCTGTGCGATGGGCTCTCCAGTGTCTCCTATTGTAGCTAATCTTTACATGGAGGAGGTCGAGAAGCAAGCCCTGAGCACATTCCCAGGAAATCCGCCCAGTCACTGGTTCCGATATGTTGATGACACTTTTGTGAAGATCAAAAAGCAAGATCTGGAAGCCTTCACTTCACACATCAACGTTGTGGATCCTAACATCAAGTTTACACGTGAAGACTCCAAGGACAACCGGTTGGCCTTTTTAGACTGCGCTGTGATCATAGGAGAGGACGGGAATTTGCAACTGGAAGTATACAAGAAACCCACGCACACAGACCAATACCTACAGTTTGACTCTAATCATCCATTGCAACACAAACTGGGCGTCATCAGAACTTTACAACACAGGGCGGAGGAGGTACCCACGAGCACAGAGGCTAAGAAGAAGGAGACACAGCATGTCCAAAAAGCCCTCTCGGTCTGTGGCTACCCCAAATGGGCCCTGAATAGGGTGAGAGCGTCCAAGAAACGTGAGAAGAGGGAAACAGAAACTGAGAAGAGGGAAAATGGAGTCTCTATTCCCTACGTGTCAGGACTGTCCGAGAAGTTACAGAGAATCTTCAGACAACATGACATCCCGGTTTTCTTTAAACCGGTCAACACATTACGGCAGAAACTAGTACATCCTAAAGACAAGATGCCCACAGAAAAACAGAGCAATGTAGTTTATTTGATCCGGTGCAGTGAAGGGAGCTGCAAAGAACAATACATTGGTGAAACTAAGCAGCCACTCCACAAAAAACTTTACCAACACAGAAGAGAAGCCTCAAGTGGTCCACAGTCTGCTGTACATCTGCATCTTAAATCCACCAAACACACTTTTGAGGACAGTGAGGTGAAGATTCTAAATAGAGAGAAAGGATGGTTTGAAAGAGGGGTGAAAGAAGCCATCTTTGTGATGAAAGAAAATCCCTCTTTGAATCGGAGTGGAGGCGTTAGATACGTTTTGCCCGGTATCTATAGCAGCCTTTTGAAGCCATGGACTAAAGATGACACCTCGTGACCCAGTTTCACGCCTCTCGTTAGCAAGTAATTTCTATTCACTAGGCTTTTAGCATTTTTATAATATCAGAATCAGAATATACTTTATTGATCCCACACAGGGGAAATTTATAATAGGTTTGTTTACTGGTCTGTGGTTACAATAGGAGCCATTCACGGCCATCATAGGTAACACAGGCTCATTGGTTGAGCCCTTCTTACTATTTTTTTAC
Source organism: Neostethus bicornis (assembly GCA_902685375.1). NCBI lineage: Eukaryota > Metazoa > Chordata > Actinopteri > Atheriniformes > Phallostethidae > Neostethus > Neostethus bicornis. The sequence continues at coordinate 73,838 of LR738546.1, read as the reverse complement.
CTTTTACTCAGGTTAGTATAAATAGATCCAGGTTTCAGTCCATTTCATTCAGATTGAAAATGATTTCTGGATGGAAGTCGAAACGTATCGATCAAGAATTAAACTGTCCAGAAGACTTTTTTGAAACTTTTTCTACTATGGATCACTCCTGGATGAATGAGGGACTACACAGACATGGTGAGGGTAGGAACGTAGATCGTGGTTACCATGATGAGGGTAGGAACGTAGATCCTGGTTACCGTGGTAAGGGTAGGAACGTAGATCCTGGTTACCGTGGTAAGGGTAGGAACGTAGATCCTGGTTACCGTGGTAAGGGTAGGAACGTAGATCCTGGTTACCGTGGTAAGGGTAGGAACGTAGATCCTGGTTACCATGGTGAGGGTAGGAACGTAGATCCTGGTTACCATGGTGAGGGTAGGAACGTAGATCGTGGTTACCATGATGAGGGTAGGAACGTAGATCCTGGTTACCGTGGTAAGGGTAGGAACGTAGATCCTGGTTACCGTGGTAAGGGTAGGAACGTAGATCCTGGTTACCGTGGTGAGGGTAGGAACGTAGATCCTGGTTACCGTGGTGAGGGTAGGAACGTAGATCCTGGTTACCATGGTGAGGGTAGGAACGTAGATCCTGGTTACCATGATGAGGGTAGGAACGTAGATCCTGGTTACCGTGGTGAGGGTAGGAACGTAGATCCTGGTTACCGTGGTGAGGGTAGGAACGTAGATCCTGGTTACCATGGTGAGGGTAGGAATGTAGATCCTGGTTACCATGGTGAGGGTAGGAACGTAGATCCTGGTTACCATGATGAGGGTAGGAACGTAGATCCTGGTTACCGTGGTGAGGGTAGGAACGTAGATCCTGCTTACCATGGTGAGGGTAGGAACGTAGATCCTGGTTACCATGGTGAGGGTAGGAACGTAGATCCTGGAACACCTCACCAGCGAGGGAGGCATCCTAACCAGATGCCCGAACCAACACATCTGGAGGAGCAACAACTCTACTTCAAGCTCCTCCCAGATAGCAGAGCTCCTCCCTCTATCTCTGAGAGAGAGCCCGCCCACCCTGCAGAGGAAGATCACCTCATCTTAGGTGAGGGTGCTCAAACACCCCTCGTGAAGAGAACAACCGTAGCCGAGTTTCCCTCGCCCGGATGTGGGTCACAGGGGCCCCCCATGAGCCAGGCCTGAGGCTGGGGCACCAAAGAGAGTACATGGTGGCCGGGTTTTTACCCATGGGGCCCAAACGGGGGACATGGGCTACATTTCTAGTGGACTCACCACCTGCAGGAGGGGCTGTAGTGAAGGCAGAGATGGGCAGAGACGGTCAATCTCTCTGATCATACTCTAGAGCAATGACCAGAGCAATGATCGATTTTTATTTTTGAAATCACAGTGGATTTCGGTTCCCTGTTAGGCATAATATACCAACATTGGTATCTCACGACATTCAACAAGCAAAAGTTTTTCTCACACACAAGGCGCACCGTCATAAGCGTGTCTCTTTGTCATTTTCAGGGTTAAAACAGCAATGTTGTTCATACAGCGCATACCTTTTTTACACAAACCACGCCCACACTTAACTCTTTAACGTTCTCATGCCTTTACTTTCAGGTTCACCTCCTCTCACAGGCACCCTGTTTTCCTTTAGGTCCGCCTCGCCTCACAGGCACCCTGTTTTCTTTTAGGTCCGCCTCGACTCACAGGTACCCTGTTTTCTTTTAGGTCCGCCTCGCCTCACAGGTACCCTGTTTTCTTTTAGGTCCGCCTCGCCTCACAGGCACCCTGTTTTCTTTTAGGTCCGCCTCGCCTCACAGGTACCCCGTTTTCTTTTAGGTCCGCCTTTTCTCTCTCTCCACCAGAGGGATTTCGGTTCCCTGTTAGGCGTAATATACCAACACTGGTATCTCGCGACATTAAATGACCTGACCGGTCCGCCTTTCCTCACACGCACCCCGTTTTCTTTTAGGTCCGCCTCGCCTCACAGGTACCCTGTTTTCTTTTAGGTCCGCCTCGCCTCACAGGTACCTTGTTTTCTTTTAGGACCGCCTCGCCTCACACCCACTCCGTTTTCTTTTAGCTCCGCCTCGCCTCACAGGCACCCTGTTTTCTTTTAGGTCCGCCTCGCCTCATAGGCACCCTGTTTTCTTTTAGGTCCGCCTCGCCTCATAGGTACCCCGTTTTCTTTTAGGTCCGCCTTTTCTCACACACAAGGCGCACCGCACGAAAAGGCGCACCGCTCATTTTGAAGAAAATCTAAAAATAACTTTAAAGAACCAAAAACAAGAAATAACTTTAAAGAACCAAAAACAAAAAATAACTTTAAAGAACCAAAAACAAAAAATAACTTTAAAGAACCATAATAATCTTTAAAAATCAGATGGTTCTCTTCAGAGGGAGACGCCATCTTGTCTTGGTTTAGATCCATGATGGTGAATCAGAACCCCGAAGAGGAACCGATACTTCAGAACCAAACAAGACCCCCCAACCCGCCTTACCCGCTGCCGTGCCCGCTGCCGTGCCCGCTGCCGTGCCCGCTGCTTCTCTTGCTTTGTCTTGTGACGCAGAAAGAATTAAGAAATAAAACAGAAAGTGAAAATAAAGTTGACGAGGCGTTCAGGGAACATCCGTAAAATAAGTTTCATACATTCTTTGTTTATTTTGTTTAATTGACTGATTTGTTTTTAATATTAAAGTAAATTAAGAAAAAAAAACACTTTTTTTCTTACTCAATCAGTGTAAAAACGGAATGCGTGTGAATTTTTATGGACGTCAGAGCTACTGGAAAAAAAAAAAAAAAAAAAAAAAAAATAAAACTCTCTTAAAAAAATGAAATAATAAAGCGTGATTTTTTTTTTTACTCCTGACTTGAAGGTAAATGATGGATAAATCCAAGAAAAAAAACATTTCTGAAGAAAACAGAACGTTTAATGTTACGTGTTTTCACTGCTGGTGAAACTGGTTTACCAGTCTGCTTAAAATGTGTTTAAAAAAAAGAAAAAACAAACAAACAAAACAACTGGTAAACAACAAAAAGTCAAATGTTACGAGACATTTCAAGAACAAACACTCGGCCTTTGCTAAAAAATATCCCAAAGAAGAGGAGCGAAAAAAATCACTTCAAGAAGTGGATTAAGATGAAAATTAAACTACATGTGAAAGTTTCACGACTGTTCAGGAAATATTCAAACATGGAGGCCGTTTAAAGATGGAGGATATCTTAAAGAAACAAGATTTCATAACATCTGTTCTTGGACTAGAACACGTGATGGAACAGAAGCAGACTGCTCTTGTTTTTGGTTTGCGTTCTTCTTTCAGTGCTAGTGGATAATATTTGTTTGTCCTCATCCTCTGTTTCAGAGCAGGTCCACTTCACTCCTCTCTGTCAAAGTCACTGTCTGTACTGTGCGGCTCCTCAGAAAGGATACCAGCTTTTGAGAAAGCTCGGATAACAGTACCAGCAGACACGTTAGTCCAAGCATCTACAATCCATTGGCAAACTGTAGCCTAACTCGCCCGGCGGCTCGATTCCCATGTTCCTCTGCGTAGCTGATTGTCTTCATCTTAAACTGAGCGTCATAAGCGTGTCTCAGGTCAGGTCATTTAATGTCGCGAGATACCAGTGTTGGTATATTACGCCTAACAGGGAACCGAAATCCCCTGTGATTTCAAAAATAAATATCGATCATTGCTCTGATCATTGCTCTAGAGTCCGACCAGAGAGATTGCTCAGCCGTAGCCAGCCAGCATAAACGTGTCTCTTTGACATTTTCAGGATTTAAACAGCATGTTGTTCATACAGCACATACGTTTTTATGATTCTAGGACATTTCAGCCTCGGAGATTTTAGCCAAAAACCTATTTTATGTAAAAAATTGTGATATTTTATGTAAAACATAGTGATATTTTGTAAATAGCCTAGGTCGCAGTTTCTATATCAAATTTTTTTTGATGTTTTATGTAAAAATTTGATATTTTATGTAAAAATTTTATCATAAATAAACAGTTGCACTACAGAAAATAATTGCTTTTAGTCAGGTCAGATCAGGTCATTTAATGTCGCGAGATACCAGTGTTGGTATATTACGCCAAACAGGGAACCGAAATCCCCTGTGATGTCAAAAATAAATATCGATCATTGCTCTGGAGTCCGACCAGAGAGACTGCTCAGCCGTAGCCCAGCTTGCTTTTAGTCATTTTTATCTCATGGCTCAAATATCCTAGGTTGCAGTTTTTTGGCTCAAATCTCCGTGGCTGAAACTTTACTTTACTTTATTGAATGTCGCGAGATACCAGTGTTGGTATATTACGCCTAACAGGGAACCGAAATCCCCTGTGATTTCAAAAATAAATATCGATCATTGCTCTGATTCCGTGGCTGAAAAGACCGTTCACGCTTTTTTATACACAATCCACGCCCACACTTCACTCTTTAACGTTCTCATGACTTTTCTTTCAGGTCTACCTAGCTGACACAGCTACTACAAATTATCTGGCTACGGCCGAGCAATCTCTCTGGAGCAATGACCAGAGCAATGGTCGATTTTTATTTTTGAAATCACAGGGGATTTCGGTTCCCTGTTAGGCGTAATATACCAACAATGGTATCTCGCGACATTTAATAAAGTAAAGTAAAGTAATGTCGCGAGATACCAGTGTTGGTATATTACGCCTAACAGGAAACAGAAATCCACTGTGATTTCAAAAATAAAACTCGATCATGGTGTCACCCTGAAACACTGTGCTGAGGAACTGTCTCCAGACTCTAGTGCAATTCAAATCCCATTTCATCCACGTGATTTGATGGATGAAATCTGCTTTTCAGTTTATTAGTCTGAGATAGCAGAAGTGAGATCTATCTTGAATTGTAAGAACCAAGTGAGGAAGACAGCTTCTGAAAGCTCCTGGTTGAAGCTCTACATCTTTTCAAACTGGTTTGACTCAGCCAGAACTTCTCAGTATTGACTCTGTTTTATTTTCTTCAGGAAATGATGACCTAGTTGTTTGTTTATGCACTTGAATTTTCAGTAATTCAGTCATTTGAAATCATATAAATGGATCAACCACGATGGACATTCAGAATCAGCTTCAGAATCAAATCACAAAAAGACCTTGGCATTTCTAAGATTTCATACTTTGCATCGTACTCCTGGCATGTGGATGCCAGCCAGTAGTGGCACATTAGAATAACAACAGGGACTATGGAACCATCGCATTCCAGGGCAGAAGGTCAAAAGATCCATATAGTCCTAAAAGGAGTAAACAAAATGAAGTGCCTTCCAAACAACTCTTAAGTGCCTTGTTTTAATAACAAAGCAGAAGGCCTGGGGTCTAGAAGAAGCTTTCAGGTATGTAAGTCAACTGACCCAATCGGGGGGCTGCTAGCGTTAAAGATGGAGAATATCTTAAAAAAAAAAAAAACAAACATCTGTTCTTGGACTAGAACACGTGATGGAACAGAAGCAGACTGCTCTTGTTTTTGGTTTGCGTTCTTCTTTCAGTGCTAGTGGATAATATTTGTTTGTCCTCATCCTCTGTTTCAGAGCAGGTCCACTTCGCTCCTCGCTGTCAAAGTCACTGTCTGTACTGTGCGGCTCCTCAGAAAGGATACCAGCTTTTGAGAAAGCTCGGATAACAGTACCAGCAGACACGTTAGTCCAAGCATCTACAATCCATTGGCAAACTGTAGCGGAACTCGCCCGGAGGCTCGATTCCCATGTTCCTCCTCATAGCTGATTGTCTTCATCTTAAACTGAGCGTCATAAGCGTGTCTCTCTACCATTTTCAGGGTTAAAACAGTAATGTTGTTCATACAGTACATACCTTTTTTATAAACAATCCACAGAGGTTGCTGGCTAAGGCCGGTCAATCTCTCTGATCATACTTTGGAGCAATGACCAGAGCAATGATCAATTTGTATTTTTGAGAGCACAGGGGATTTCGCTTGCTTGCTTGTAGAATGTCGCGAGATACCAGTGTTGGTATATTACGCCTAACAGGGAACCGAAATCCCCTGGGATTTCAAAAATAAAAATCGACCATTGGCTCTGGTCATTGCTCTGGAGTCCGACCAGAGAGATTGCTCGGCCGTGATAAAAAAAAAAAAAAAAAACTAATAAAATAAAAAACGGCTAAATCGTTGATTTTATACTGAAACCTTGCAGAGAAACTCTCACTCTGCACACAGGGGATTTCGGTTCCCTGTTGGGCGTAATATACCAACACTGGTATCTCACGACATTCAACGAACGAACGAACGAACAATCCACGTCCACACTTCACTCTTTAACGTTCTCATGCCTTTTCTTTCAGGTCCACCTCGCGGCACCGTGTTTTCTTTTAGGTCCGCTTTTCTCACGAGCACCGTGTTTTCTTTTAGGTCCGCTTTTCTCACTTGTACCGTGTTTTCTTTTAGGTCCGCTTTTCTTACTGATCCCAGTGATTACAGCAAGCTCTCTGGTCGCAACATACCAACACTGGTATCTCGCGACATTTAATAAAGTAAAGTAAAGTAAAGTCCGCTTTTCTTACGAGTACCGTGTTTTCTTTTAGGTCCGCCTTTTCTCACACACGAGGCGCACCACACGAAAGGGCGCACCGCTCATTTTGAAGAAAATCTAAAAATAACTTTAGAGAACCAAAAAAAAATAAAAATAACTTTAAAGAACCATAATAATCTTTAAAAATCAGATGGTTGTACCCCTCAACTATCTTTGATTAACTGATAGGGCAGGAAGGTTTCTGATTACCAGTTGGTCTCTGTATGTTAACAGGAAAGAATTATTTACTTCAATCCCAAAATATTGCTGACTGGAAAACAAGAATGAGAGACTTTCTTTTACTTTACAAAGATAGACCACACCAGTCGACTGATCGGAGTGACTATAAAAGAATATGCATCTAATCTGCTTCATTTGTAAAAGAAAAACTGAGTCCTTCCAAAGTAATGTGGGAGAGAAGGGGGCTAGAGACCCCCGCTTACAGATGGTAAGAAACAGGGAGTAAGGGTAAACACAGGTGAAGGGAGGCTAATAACTCATTCATTGTTTTAACAGATAACACTATCTTAACAGAGATTTATTATGGAAACGAGGAATCGTCCTGAGTGGCCCAAGGAGCAAGTTTACTTCATACATGTTGATAACAACCTCTTGCGTGTAGCATGACCGTCATAGATACATCTGGACTACGAAACACATTAGCGTAAAGATTATTAGGAGATTGTTAGCCATCTTGTGCTCGATCCAAAAAGATGTAAACCCTCTATATCAGATACGAAGGAACAGGCCATCCTGACATACAGTTAAGACAATCTTGTGTCCTGTCATCTGAAACCCATTTTCCCTCTACAGTGCCCACCAGGGAGCGTGCTCCTCTCGGTCCCTTCAGGATTAATAGGATATAAAAGCCGGTGTTCGTGTGGATGTTTGTGACTGTGAGGATGATGAACGTCACTCAGGTCTCGTTCTTCATCCTCACCGCTTATTTAGACTCAAAGTTTCTAAAATATCTTCATTTTACTTTCGTTCTGACGCTTTTTCTTCTGATTATCGGAGCTAATTTTTTAATGCTGGTCGTGATCTGTTCGGATCGGAACCTCCACGAACCCATGTACGTGTTTCTCTGTAGTTTATTTATAAATGAACTTTATGGAAGTTCCAGTTTGTTTCCGTTCCTATTGGTCCAGATCCTCTCTGACGTCCACACCGTGTCTCTTCCGGTCTGCTTCCTCCAGATCTTCTCCATTTATTCTTACGCTCACATTGAGTTTTACAATCTGGCCATCATGGCGTACGACCGGTACCTGGCTATCTGCCGCCCGCTGCAGTACAGCTCTAAGATGACCTTCTCTCTCGTTATGAAGCTCATCGGCGTGGCGTGGGTTCTACCTCTGCTGGGGTCCGTCGTGGGCATCGTCAGCACCCTTTCTCTCCAGCTTTGCGGGAACGTGATTGATAAAATTTACTGCGACAGCTTCTCCATCCTCAAACTGTCCTGCGGGGACATCAGCTTTAAAAACATCTCGGGTATCGTTTACATGTTCACCATCATCCTGGGAATCATCCTGCTCATCCTGTACACCTACGTCCAAATCCTGAAGGTCTGCAGCTCAGGGTCCAACCAGACGCGGCAGAAAGCCGTCACCACCTGCGCTCCACACCTGGCATCCCTGCTGAACTTCTCGTTCGGATGCTTTTTTGACGTGATGCAGAGCAGGTTTGATATGAGTGGGGTACCCGGTGTGATCCGGATCATCCTGGCGTTGTACTTCCTCACCTGTCCTCCACTCTTCAACCCGCTGCTCTACGGTTTCAACACGTCGAAGATAAGAAACATCGCCAGGCTTTATTTTGGTAAAACCACCACTTCCGCTTTGTGAGGAGGCAGAAGCTTTTATTTTGTAGAAACTCAGGTTTAAAAGTTTTTGTTTTATTTCCTAAACTAATAGTTGGATCTTATATTTTTTTCTTTCTTTTTTTCTGCGAGCAGCCCCAGGGGGAATCGAACCAGGTTCACCCGGTTGAAAGAAAGCAACTGTGCCACCAGGCCAACGCCCCCTGGGACCAGATGTTAGTTTTAAGGCAGGATTAAAAAGACAGATAAAAGCACCAGGGGCAGAACCAGGGGGTTGTGGGGAGCGAACGCATCCCCCTCTTTTACCTCCATTTGGGCCACAAAGAAAAAAAAAGAAGAAGAAAGGAAAAGGGGTCTAGTCAAGCTGCCCCCTGGCAGGATCGCGGGGGGGGGGATTGTGGTAGAAAATTTTGGATTAAGTAAGGTTAAAATTCACTTTGAAAACATCTTTATGATAATAAGTGTCTTTGATTGGTGTGATGTGATGAAACATCTATCTAACATCCATGGTGTGAGAACACACACACTCCAACCCGCTCAAGGACAAAAAAAGATACATTTTATAAACTATATCCAAATAAAACAGCCTCTGTCCAACGAGGTGCAGGTGCAAGATAAGGACATGTTTAGTTTGTTCAGTCCAGTAATAAATATTAATAAATTATCAACCTATCATACGTAACGGTCAGCCCAACCAAAGTTGCATAGCCTATCAGAATGCCTAGCAACAAAAAAGCCCACCCTGACAACGAGGATCCTTAAACATGTGTCTGTGGGGCTCGCGACATTCTACAAGCAAGCAAGTTTGTTGAACTTCTGCTGTTCAATGTTTGATTTGCATGAACTTCCAAAAAGCTGCAGCATTTAATCTTTTTACTAATTTATTAAATTCTTTATTTTCTCTTCTCATTTGTGTGACATCTTATTAAGAAAATTCCGTTTAATGTTACGTGTTTTCACTGCTGGTGAAACTGGTTTACCAGTCTGCTTAATATGTGGTAAAAAAAACAAAAACAAAACAACTGGTAAACAACTAAAAGTCAAATGTTACGAGACATTTCAAGAACAAACACTCGGCCTTTGCTAAAAAATATCCCAAAGAAGAGGAGCGAAAAAAATCACTTCAAGAAGTGGATTAAGATGAAAATTAAACAACATGTGAAAGTTTCACGACTGTTCAGGAAATATTCAAACATGGAGGCCGTTTAAAGATGGAGGATATCTTAAAGAAACAAGATTTCATAACATCTGTTCTTGGACTAGAACACGTGATGGAACAGAAGCAGACTGCTCTTGTTTTTGGTTTGCGTTCTTCTTTCAGTGCTAGTGGATAATATTTGTTTGTCCTCATCCTCTGTTTCAGAGCAGGTCCACTTCGCTCCTCGCTGTCAAAGTCATTAGGCGTGTTTGAGATGACACAGGCGGACGCAGTTCTGATCGGCGCAGATCGGTGCGCAATGCATGCCGGTTAGTTTTTGCGTTCGAGATACCGCCGACTTGCTCTGATGTCACCTGTGCGCCGGTAACGAGACTCTCGCGAGAGCAAGGTGGACGCAGCTGCTTTTTACCAACTGCGCCACCTGTATGGACTACAAAGCAACCGGCATGATGGGAAATGGAGTCTTTTAAAGATGTGTACTGATAGCTGATTGGCTCTCAGTGATGTTTACATCAGAAACTCTGATTTCTTATCGATACATATCTCTGTTTATATGTATTTCATTGCTGCTTTAAGTTTTATTTATTTTTTTACGTCTGTCGCTCACACACTCACTGATGATCTTTTACTGATAAGTTTTTATTTTAATTCTTCAAATATGATGGAAATGATTGTAAGACATGAAAATATGGAACTTAATTAACTTAATTTATATTAAAATAATCTAAAATAACTTCTGAGTGAAGTCTAAAAAACATCAAAACTAAATTAACTTTCACAAGTTTTGATTTGATGCGTTTTTTTCCGCAAATAGAAACATTTATTGTGTAAAAATTTAAAACAGGATGTAAATAAACTGTTACTTCCTGTTCTCGTCTGTCTAAACTTTAAGAAAACTGATCGACTTTATTCCAGGCGAGAGCAATGATCAGAGCAATGATCGATATTTATTTTTGAAATCACAGGGGATTTCTTCTTCTTCTTTTTCAAATCGTTTCCGGCAGGCTATACGCTCGAGTGCGCAATGCTGCCCTCCACCGGTAGACCAATCCACATCCAGCCTCCAGAAAATCCACAGTTAGATTTTCAAGAATCCAACTGTGTTAGATTCTTGAAAAAAGGCCAGTGCGGCGCAGATAAAAAAGCACGGCTTCTCCAACTTGCCCTTCCAACGAAAACAACATCGACCTGAGCGAAAAAACGGCTAACCCTGTGTCTGCCAATTGAACAAAAAGATGTCTTCTTTCACGACTGTATTTGCTGCATGTCAACATCACATGAGCAACCGATTCAGCGTTTCCACACTCACAAAGCCCACTAGGGTGTTTGCCGACCAATTTCAAACCCTCCGCCAGGGCGCAGTGTCCAAGTCTAAGCCTAGTTAGAACAACTTCAGTTCTGCGACAATAGGTTGCAGGGCACCCAGCGCCAGCAACCGAAGGCTGACCCGCAAAATAGTGTCTGCCCCGCCGCTCATTCTCCCATTCTGTTTGCCACTCCTCAGTAATTTTCTCCTTACAGATGCCAAAACACTCCTGCATCCCCAACGCCAAGGACACATCTACCGTGTCTCTACCAAGGGATGCCTTGGCTAGAGCATCGGCCCTTTCATTTCCCACAACTCCAGCATGTCCAGGGACCCAGACAAACAGAACCTCCGAACCTATATCTTCCAGTCGTTTAAGGCAGCACAGAATATCAAAAACCAAATCTGGCCGAGCTCCAGGTGTCCTATACCGGAGAGCTGATAAAGCTGATAAAGAGTCTGAACATACTATACACCGTGATGGAGGGAGATCACGGAGCCAATACAAAGCCCATAAAATTGCCACCAACTCTGCTGAAAACACAGAGACATCATCTGACAGACGGACACTATTCATAACTAGCGGATTAGCAACATACATTCCAAAACCTGCTCTTCTACCCTCTTTCCACCCATCAGTGAAGATATGAACGGCCTCACTCTGCTCGCCTAAGTAGTTGTCAATACACTCACAAGCTGCCCTTTTGCTTAAACTAAGCAGATCTGTGCTGACTTCTGGCTCAGGTAGGCTCCAGGAGGGCATAGGGGGCCACACCAGGCCCACCACCGAGTCTTTCCGCAACCCCATAGTCTGTGCCACCTTCACACTATGGGTGAAAAAACATGCTTTTTCTGGCCTTTTCGCAAACTCCCAACAGTCATCCAGGAGACACTTAGACGCCAAATGGCCATGCGACCCCGCCACTCTAGCCCAAAAATGGACCCCCAGTTTGTTCCGTCTAAGTTTCAGAGGAAACTCGCCCATTTCAACCAGTAAGGCAGGAATCGACGTTGTCCGAAAGGCACCACAGCAGATCCTCAGGGCCTTTGATTGTACAATATCTAGTTTTTTCAACACTGAAGAAGATGCAGCTCCAAACACCACACAACCATAGTCAAAAATGGATCTAATCATTGCTCTGTATATTAATTGAAGAGTATATCTCTCCGCTCCCCAGTCACTACCACAGAGACTTCTCATGATATTGGTCACTTTCTCACACTTTTTGATGATATTATCAACATGTATTTTCCAAATCAATCTCTCATCAAACCAAAGCCCCAAAAATTTAAAAACCTTTACCCTCTCAATGGGTGAATTATAAATACTAAGAGAAACAGAGGGTATCTTCTTTTTCAATCCAAATATCATAACTTTGCTTTTCTCACTTGACAACTTAAATCCCCATTTAGTTCCCCACTCAATAACTTTATTGAGTGCCTTTTGTGTTTCCGTGAATAAAAACGAAATGTTTTTTCCACTCCTCCAGATTGCTCCATCATCAGCAAACAATGACTTGCCAAATCTAGTATCAACACACTGAAAGATATCATTAATCATAATATTAAATAACAGCGGGCTGATTACAGCTCCTTGGGGAGTACCGTTTTCTATTCCTGCAATTTCAGACACTGTTTTACCTACCCTTACCTGAATTGTTCTTCCACACAAAAAACTCTTTATCCAACAGAACATCCTTCCATGAACACCTGCATCATGCAATTTGAAGAGCAATCCCTCCCTCCATAGACTATCGTAAGCCCTTTCAATGTCTAAAAACACTGCTAAAACTGCTTGTTTATTTACCATAGCCCTTTTGACATCTCTATCTAATACTGCTGCTGAGTCCATCGTACTTCTACCTTTTCGAAAACCATTTTGGTAATTCACAAAGAAATCACCAGTCTCAAGAAAGAACTCAAGCCTCCTTGTGACCATCCTCTCCATCACTTTACAGAGGACAGATGTAAGAGCTATTGGCCTATATGAAGATGGGGACGACGGGTCCTTTCCTGGTTTCAAAATTGGAACCACAACAGCATGCTTCCACGATGTAGGTAGGAATCCAGACTCCCAGATATAATTGAATAACGCCAAGATTTCATACAAGGTGTCCTCACCTAGATGTTGCAGCAGCTTATAGCTGACCCCATCTTGCCCTGGAGTAGTGTTCGCACCCGCTTGTATTGCGTCCACTAGTTCTCTCAAAGAAAAAAATAAGTTATACTGAGTGGGTGAGTCAACCCCTCCTCTTAGTTTAGATTTATTCTGTTTTAGGGTTTCGTTTCTCATCATGAGAATTTCCTGACCCAAGTGCTTTGAGTCATGAACATTCTTAAAAACTCGAACGAACATATCAGCCTTTTCTTTATTATTCACAGCCTCTCTTTGCCCATCAGATAACACAGGCAATGTGGAGTGAGTTGTCTTTCCAGCCATACGACGGATCCTCTTCCATAGCTGAACTGAGGGAGTATCTGGCCCTAGAGTTCCACAGAAGTCCCTCCAACTCTTTTTCCTTTCAGCTTTAATAACTTTCCTTGCTGCCGCTCTACACTTCTTAAACTCCATAGCATTTTCCAGGGTAGGGAAACGACGCACTTTTCGAAAAGCCAGTTTTCTTTTACTTACAGCAGCATCACACTCCTTATTCCACCAGGGAACACTGCAACGTTCTACAGGAGGCTTCGTACGTGGAATTGAGTCCGAAGCGGCCCTTATAATCATCTCTGTCAATGAACTACAGTACTCATCTATTGATCCCTCGCTATTAACCTCTTCCAATCCTACAGAAGCTAGCTTACTAAACTTGCCCCAGTCAGCTAAGGCATAATTAAATCTGCTGCTTCTTTCTTCATTTTCTGCAACAAGTGTCCTCCCAAAATTACTACACACCGAGAAATGATCACTACCCAGTGGGTCCGTCTCCACTCTCCACTCGTGCCAAACCTGGTGAAACAAAAGTTACATCCAGACATGATCCTTTATATGAAATTGGATCCACTCGAGTTGGTGTGCCTGTGTTCAAAACAACTAAATTTGCAATATCTAGAAACTGCTCAATAACACCACCATTAGAATCTTTTTCAGGACTTCCCCAAAGTGGATTATGGGCATTAAAATCTCCAACCCATATCATAGGGGTCCCCACAGAGCTCAACATATCTTCAAATTCTGCCAACACTAAAGGTTTACATGGATTGTAACAATTAATTAAATGAAACTTACTCTCATGGCCGAAAACTTCAATTATCACACACTCAAATGAACCTTCCCACTTTACAGACCTGTACTGAATACCTGCTCTAATAAATGTTGCGCATCCTCCTCCACTCCTATCTGGTCGGTCTGCACGCAGACACTCAAAACCTGGAAGAACAAAATCAAGATTTGGTTTCAACCAGGTTTCCTGGACACATATAAAATCTGGCTTGGGGTTGGAATCCCTGATAAACTTCTTCATTTCCTGCCCATTTGCAATTAAGCTCCTGGCATTCCACTGCAAGAGACACACCATATTAAGTACATTCATCCCCATTTTCCATAAAACCATCGTCGTCATCTTCAAAACCCTCCTGTTCAATTAGATTGCATACTGGCTCAGACTGGCCTTCTTGGCCGGGTCTCTTGAACTGATGCAGGTTCTGTGATGAGTACTTTTTAGGTCCCAAGAATCTATCTGCAGCCTCAGCCACAAATTGAATTATGTCTGATCTGGACTTCTTTTCACGAGCTCCATAAATGACATCCACAATAAAAGCCAGCAATGCTTCCCTTTGAATCAGCAACGCATTTGGACCCACATTTACATCATTGTACTTCTGAGACTGCACAGATAAACTCTCTGCAGTGGCAACTGAAGTACGAGAGTTCGTAGTCCCCTCCACTCTCTTCACTGCTTCCGCATATGTAAGTTTGTGCTTATCTTTAACTGCCTGGACCTTCTTAGCTTTCGTGAAAATGCTGCACTCTTTAGAAGATGCCATGTGGGCTCCCCCACAGTTACAGCACTTATGAACATCCTCATGACAGTCGGAGATGTCGTGTTCTCCCCCACACTTGGCACATCTCCTATTCCCTCTGCACGCTGCTGCCATGTGTCCAAATCTCTGGCATTTAAAACACCTTAAAGGGGGCCTGACATAGGCCCTAACCTGGAACGATAGACAGCCAATAAACACTCTTGGTGGAAGACAACTACCTTTAAATGTAAGGAGGACTGGAGCGTTAGCGTTACCACCCTCACGTGCTTTAAAACGCCTAACCTCAACCACTTCTCCGCCATTTACGTTCTCCTTGATCTCCTTCTCAGACATGACCCCCTTCACCACCTCTCCATGCTGCTCCGCCACCGTGACTTCAACTTTCTTCCCACAAATTTTGGTAATCTTTTTCACTCTAGCCAACTCTTCTCCCCCTTTGCAAAACACCAAAAGAACCCCTCTCGGGACAACCTGAGCTTTCACCCTGTCACTCACACACTTTAAAGCCTCAGCTATTTTAATAGGGTTCATGCCCCTAAAACCCTCTCCCACCTGATCTTTCAACTTATAATAAACTTTAAATTCTGCCCCAGATTTGGCCATCTTGCCACCCCTGCTAACGTTCTCCTCCAACAATAAATCACTCCCGTCCCTCTTCCGCTGTAACCTCAAAGTCTCTCCTGCCGACGCAGAATGCATAACAAGAAGCCGGTCACCGGAGCCGGGCAACATATACGAGAGCACCGTCTTACCGGACCTATACAGGCCTTCGGCCGGCGCCCCCGCAGATGAAACCTCAACTGCCAGACAACCAACAAAGTGATTGGTTCTATTTTAATATGATTTTTGTTTAAAATCACACACTACCAACAGGGGTTTGATCCAACTCAACCGTGAGCTTCCAAAAACCAATCTCTGGCTTTGCTCACAGGGGATTTCGGTTCCCTGTTAGGCGTAATATACCAACACTGGTATCTCGCGACATTTAATAAAGTAAAGTAAGTTTATTCCAGGCGCCTTTCCCCGCCCCCTGCGGCGGCCGCCTAGTCTCGTCTCTCTGGTCGGACTTTAGAGCAATGACCAGAGCAATGGTCGATTTTTATTTTTGAAATCACAGGGGATTTCGGTTCCCTGTTAGGCGTAATATACCAACATTGGTATCTCGCGACATTCTACAAGCAAGCAAATCCAGGCAAGGCGCAAATCTTCTCAAACACAACAGACGATGAACTGTTGAATCGAGGGTGCTGGCTACGGCCGAGCAATCTCTCTGGTCAGACTCTAGAGCAATGGTCGATTTTTATTTTTGAAATCACAGGGGATTTCGGTTCCTTGTTAGGCGTAATATACCAACACTGGTATCTCGCGACATTCAATAAAGTAAGTAAAGTAAAGTATCTTCTCAAACACGCCTATTGTCTGTACTGTGCGGCTCCTCAGAAAGGATACCAGCTTTTGAGAAAGCTCGGATAACAGTACCAGCAGACACGTTAGTCCAAGCATCTACAATCCATTGGCAAACTGTAACGGAACTCGCCCGGCGGCTCGATTCCCATGTTCCTCCACGTAGCTGATTGTCTTCATCTTAAACTGAGCGTCATAAACGTGTCTCTTTGACATTTTCAGAGTTTAAACAGCATGTTGTTCATACAGCACATACGTTTTTTATAAACAATCCACGTCCAAACTTCACTCTTTAATATTCTCATGGCTTTTCTTTCAGGTCCAGGTCGCAGCACCCGTGTTTTCTTTTAGGTCCGCTCTTCTCACGAGCACCGTGTTTTCTTTTAGGTCCGCTTTTCTAACGAGTACCGTGTTTTCTTTTAGGTCCGCTTTTCTCACGAGCACCGTGTTTTCTTTTAGGTCCGCCTTTTCTCACACACAAGGCGCACCACAGGAAAGGGTGCACCCCTCATTTGGAAGAAAATGATCTGTGTTATTGTTGTGATTTTATTTATGATCAAATGAATAAATCTGAACTGAACTGAAAATCTAAGACGTTCATATGCGGCTTATGGCTTTGAAATTACGGTACTCAAATACACACCTGGTATTTTATTTTGAAATGAAGCATCAACCAAGTGTAAAATGTTTTTGTTACATGCAGAAATAAATTCGGTGTTTTCTCTGCAGCAGTTCGTTGATTTTTTTTTTCATAAATACAATAGTTTTTTGTTTATAGCATAAAATATAATGACGTCAAAATGGGTGTGGCTCCAGGTGCTTTTGTTTCATTGGGCGCGGTCCCAAATGGCTCTTTGAAAAAAAAAGGAGCCGACCCCTGCCTTAGACTCTCCTTCACGAAGAGTCTAAATGTTTTTCATCCAAATGTGAAAACTATGACCTTCGAGGCAAAACTAATCAATGGCTGCAAAGTTATCTGAACCATAGATTACAATCTACAAGTATAAATAATATAATATGTATGTGGGGTCCCACAAGGCTCAGTCATTGGACCAAAATTATTCACACTGTATATAAATGATATTTTTACAGTCTCAACAGAGTTAAAGTTTGTTATGTTTGCTGATGACACCAACTTCTTTTGTAGCGGTGAAAATATTAATGATTTATTGAAGGTTGTGGAAAAATAATTTGTTTTGATAAAAAAAAGTATTTTGATTATAACAAATTATCACTGAATCAAGATAAAACTAAATTTATGATATTTTCAGGAAACAGATTTGTTGATAAAACTACTTTATGTTTGAGTGGAACTATTATTGAACGGGTTTATGAAGCTAAATTTTTGGGGGTTATTATACATGAAAAATGATCTTGGAAATCACATATTTATCATATTAAACAAAAAAATCTCAAAATCTATTGGTATACTGTATAAAACAAGAGACGCTTTAAATACAAAAGGGTTATATTTGATTTACAGTTCCTTGGTTAGGCCTTATTTATCATATTGTGCTGAGATTTGGGGGAAAAACTCAGATAGATTCATTAGTTAAATTACAAAAAAAAGCAATAATAAAAGTAAACAGAATTTGATTTTATGAAAATACAAATCAACTGTTTATTCAGAATAACTGTTTAAAACTACAAGATATGGTAAATATTAGAATATTACAGATTATGCACAAAATTAAAAATAACTTAGTTCCAAAAGGTATACTAATTTTTTTTTACATTTAGAGTTGGTTATCATAATTTACGAGGATGTTATATTTTTAAACGTGTTAAAGTAAGAACTTTAATAAAATCAAAATGTGTTTCTGTTGTTGGAGTAAAATTATGGAATGAATTTAAAATATGTTCTTCTTTCTTAAAATATTAACATCATGTTAAATATAAAAGTATTAGTGATTATAAGTAAGTTAAAAAAACAATGAAAAGATGATTAATATAAAGTTTATTGTGGTTTTCTGTTTGATTGGAGATGTGTACTTTATAAATTTAATTTTTGTTTGATTGTAGTGATTGTGTACTTTATAAATTTAATTTTTGTTTGATTGTAGAAATGCTGTTCAGATAAACGTCTCCTCCTGCCACTCACAGTTCTGTGCCCGCTCCACGTTCTGACCTCAGATGACGAGGTGGGGGGGACCCAGAGAAAACCCACGTATAAAGAAACAGAACATGCAAACTCCACACAGAAACACCAGTGTTTCACATCTCGCTCAAAAAAATTTTTTTTATTCTGCCTTCATCTGAAATCAGTCAGGTTGGCTCTGGCACCCCCTGTAACTGTTGTGATCCCGTGCCATCCTCCAGCCGTCTTTCTACACCTGCTCCACCTCTGACCCTCATCAGCTCTACTATTGGTCACCTCGTTGTAACGGTCATCTGCTCTGGACACAGGGGCGGATCCAGGATTTTCTAAAGGGGGGCGCATGGGTGAGGGGGGCGCATGGGTGAGGTCACTGACAAAGCCAGTACAGGAGAACTGGGGGCATCCTGTTGTGGAATTTTCTTAATAAGATGTCACACAAATGAGAAGAGAAAATAAAGAATTTAATAAATTAGTAAAAAGATTAAATGCTGCAGCTTTTTGGAAGTTTATGCAAATCAAACATTGATCGGCAGAAGATCAACAAACTTCCCCACAGACACATGTTTTAAGGATCCCCGTTGTCAGGGTGGGCTTTTTTGTTGCTAGGCATTCTGATAGGCTATTAAACTTTGGTTGGGCTGACCGTTACGTATGATAGGCTGACACGTCATTTCATTATGTCTTTGGTGGCTTCCTCAGTTCCATCCTCCCTCGCTTCGCTGCAGAGTCTCGCGAAACACACATCACTTGGGTGGTTTGGGCCAGATGGGTAGCCATGTCTTCCGTCTGCATTATTTCCACACTATGCAAAGCTGGCACATTGACTAGATCATGTTTCAAAAGGTGGTATGATGGAGATGATTGCCCAAAAATTGGTTCACAAAAGGGTTTTGCATTTACGCCCAGAAGTATCGTCATGCCTGTATGGTCTGTGCTTCACACAATCTTCATCATCAGTTGTTTTTGATTCTTGGTCAAAATCATAATCATAATAACAATACAGATTGCAAAAAAAATCTTCCTTTCTAAGGAAGCTGAGGTCCTTCAATGTGTGCGGCAAGATCCTGGAGACCTTCTACCAGTCTGTGGTGGCCAGCACCTTGTTCTTCTCTGTCATCTGCTGGAGGAGCAGCATCGCAGCCAGTGACGCCAACAGACTGAATAAACTAATCAGACTGGCTGGCTCTGTCATTGGCAGCAAACAGGACTCACTTGAGGCAGTGGTAGAGAGGAGGTCACTGAACAAACTTTTATCCATCATGGACAATCATGACCATCCTCTCTACCCACTCCTGGACGAACAACGGAGCTCCTTCTCCAAGAGGCTCAGACAGCTCCGCTCGAGAACATCTCGTTACCGGAGGTCTTTCTTTCCGTACGTGATCGGGTTCTACAACGACTCACTTAGCAGATAGGAAGTTGTTGCTGTGACACACAAATTTCCCCCTGTGTGGGATCAATAAAGTATATTCTGATTCTGATTCTGATTCTGATTCTGAAAAAACCAAATAGACCAAAGAAAAGGAATAGGCTGAAGCATAGCTTAAATGTGCCTATCCTTATTCATCTATATCCATTTAAAGTCGTGTGTAAACAAAACGCCAACGCCTCTCTCCTTAGAAAACTCTCACAGTTTAACATTGATGCCAGCTGATCCTTCTAACCGTGGGCACAGATATTTGGAGCTGGTCCATTCGGGCAGAAGGGTACGGTCCATTCAGACCACGACCCGTCACATCAGGAACAGTTTTACCCATCAGACTGATGAACACCACCTTACCCGTCTCCTCGATAATCTGGACCCTCTTTGTGGTGCCATGCTGTATTCTTTACCAGTCTGTGGTGACGGTCGTCTGCTGGAGGGGCAGACGACCGCCTGGGCAGACTGAGAAATGTGTACCCATGGTGGGGAGGGGCGTGGGGTCTGTGGGAGGTGGTCTGGAGAGGAGGATGAAGGTGGGCATGCTGGGAATCCTGAAAAATCTCCCATGATGTGGTCACAACCCAGAGGAGTGCCCGAAGTAACAGGTTCATCTCACTGAGCTTCACACACACACACACACACACACACACACACACACACACACACACACACACATACACACACATACACACACACACACACACATTCCTAGCAGCCAATCAACCTAACACGTATGTTTTGTGTAGGAAACCAGAGAAACCCCACACATACACAGGTAGAACATGCAGACTACACACAGAAATGACAGGGTTTCAAACCTAACCCCCACTCCAGTACTCCCTGACCTTCTTGCTGTGAAGCCGCCGTGTAGCCTGCATGCTGAATGTACGTTTTGTTTATTAAAATATCTTTTACTTTTTTTACTTTTTAAAAAAAATTAATTTCTTTTAGTTTTTTTAGTTTTTAATGAGGCGATTCAAGATTTTTTTAAATTAAAAACTTGTTATAAATAAAATGAATTGTTTTTCAAATTTAATGTTTGAAAGTTAATTTACTCTTTTTTAAATAAAAGTTTAAAATATCAACAATAATTATTCGTAAAAACATATTTACAATAAAAAGTAAATAAATATATTTCTTAATAATTATTATTATTGATCATCTTTATTTCACCAGAACCAGATCCACGATTTAAACATGCTATAATAATAAGTTTATGTAAATATTTTAAATAGTTTTATTGTTTTTCTAAGGTTAATTTTTTTAGGTTAAAAACTACAAACATGGCGGACGGAAGTTTGTTAAAGCGTCGTGGCTTCATCCGCCTAAATATTTTTTTTCTGCTTTTGTAAATTTAATTTTTTAAAAAAAAAATAACAAAGACACAAAATAAAGATAAAATACCACTGTGATATTTTCTAAAAAATAAACCATATCATAGAAAAAAAAAGTTAGAATTTACTTCCGCTGACGTGTGATTAACCAATCAGAACAATCCACGTCGCAGCGCCATGTTTGAAAAGAAAATGGCGACTTCACGGAACGAAAAGAGTGGATTGTTGGAAAAGGTTTGATTTAAAATCATATTTTACTGCTTTAAAGTTTATATTTAAACTTAAGATTCTGAAACATCCGGGTTTTTAAGGGTGAGGTCTGTAGTTTGAAGATGTTTATAATAAACACGTAACCCATCTCTTTCATTAGTTCACAATAACTGGTTTTAAACTAGTAAATAAAACTCCTCCATCATGGAGTTTTATTTCTTTTTTATGTCCAATAATAAATATTAATAACTGTGTGCGCGCGTTCATGTCGTTCATCTTTGTAACATATGGTGGTTTATTGTTATTGATGATAAAATAACGGTTACGTACACTACACATGGTAAACATGGTATTCTGATCATGGACGTAAATACGGCAGAATATGATTTTTTTTTTTTTTTGCGCATGCGCCCAAACAGTGTTATTAAATATCAATTTGTTGTATTTTTTTAAAAATAAAAAAGGTTGTTGAAAAAAAATGTTTAAAAAAAAAAACAATTATACAAATTGACAAAAAAAAAAATTTAAAAAATGCAAACATTTTCAAACTTTCTCAAAATAAAAAAAAAGCGAAAATTTGAAGAAAAAAAGCAAATTTTGCCAATAATTTTCATAATTGACAAAAATTTGCTAAAAAAAAAAAAGAAGCAAAATTTGCAAAAAATTTTTTCAAAGTTTGCTGATTTTTCAAATTAACAAAAATTAAAAAAAAAAAAAAAAGGTTAAAATTTGTAAAATTTGCAAAAATGTCTAAAAAAAATATTAAAATGGTTGAAATAAAAAAAAAAATTGTTTTTCATTCTACCACCCGACCGGGTGAGACGGGCGATGGATGGGTGAGGGATATCCACGATCCTCTCAGCTGCTCTCCCTGATCCCTCTCGTTCCTTTCAGCAGGACGTGGTACGGTGCCAGCTGTACCACACGGTGGTGGTATGGTGCCAGCTGTACCACACGGTGGTGCAGCTGGTGAGGTCATTCTTGGTCCTGAAAGGAGGCGGGTCTCCGTCTCTTCTAGAAGAGTACCCGTTGGGCTCTACTGGTCTGTGATTCGGACCAGGAGAGCTCCTCAGAGACGGGCACACCCACCCTCTCCTCTGATTGGTCACTTTTTAAATCTCATGAATATTAATGATTTCTTTTTTTTTTATTTTAGTGGAGAATCGACGAGAAACCAGTAAAGATTGACAAATGGGACGGAGCCGCGGTGAAGAACTCTCTGGATGACGCTGCCAAGAAGGTGGCATCGCTTCACCCGTCTGACCCCTCACCCGTCTGTCTGACCCTTCACCCGTCTGTCTGACCCTTCACCCGTCTGACCGACCCTTCACCCGTCTGACCCCTCACCCGTCTGACCCCTCACCCGTCTGACCCTTCACCCGTCTGACCCCTCACCCGTCTGTCTGACCCTTCACCCGTCTGTCTGACCCTTCACCCGTCTGTCTGACCCTTCACCCGTCTGACCGACCCTTCACCCGTCTGACCCTTCACCCGTCTGACCCTTCACCCGTCTGACCCCTCACCCGTCTGTCTGACCCTTCACCCGTCTGACCCTTCACCCGTCTGACCCCTCACCCGTCTGACCCTTCACCCGTCTGACCCCTCACCCGTCTGACCCTTCACCCGTCTGACCCCTCACCCGTCTGACCCTTCACCCGTCTGACCCTTCACCCGTCTGACCCTTCACCCGTCTGTCTGACCCTTCACCCGTCTGTCTGACCCTTCACCCGTCTGTCTGACCCTTCACCCGTCTGACCCCTCACCCGTCTGACCCTTCACCCGTCTGACCCTTCACCCGTCTGACCCTTCACCCGTCTGACCCCTCACCCGTCTGACCCTTCACCCGTCTGACCCTTCACCCGTCCGTCTGACCCTTCACCCGTCTGACCCTTCACCCGTCTGACCCCTCACCCGTCTGACCCCTCACCCGTCTGACCCTTCACCCGTCTGACCCCTCACCCGTCTGACCCTTCACCCGTCCGTCTGTCTGACCCTTCACCCGTCCGTCTGACCCTTCACCCGTCTGACCCCTCACCCGTCTGACCCCTCACCCGTCTGACCCCTCACCCGTCTGACCCCTCACCCGTCTGACCCCTCACCCGTCTGACCGACCCTTCACCCGTCTGACCCTTCACCCGTCTGACCCTTCACCCGTCTGACCGACCCTTCACCCGTCTGACCCTTCACCCGTCTGACCCTTCACCCGTCTGACCCTTCACCCGTCTGACCCTTCACCCGTCTGTCTGACCCTTCACCCGTCTGACCCCTCACCCGTCTGACCCCTCACCCGTCTGACCCCTCACCCGTCTGACCCCTCACCCGTCTGACCCTTCACCCGTCTGACCCTTCACCCGTCTGACCCTTCACCCGTCTGACCCCTCACCCGTCTGACCCTTCACCCGTCTGACCCTTCACCCGTCTGACCCTTCACCCGTCTGACTCCTCACCCGTCTGACCCTTCACCCGTCTGACCCTTCACCCGTCTGACCCTTCACCCGTCTGACCCCTCACCTGTCTGTCTGACCCTTACAGGTCCTCCTGGAGAAGTTTGGGTACCAGGAGAACTTTGGCCTGGTAGACGGGCGCCTGCTGATCTGCACCGTGTCCTGCCTCTTTGCCATGTTGGCACTGGTCTGGGACTTCCTGCACCCGTTCCCCGAGTCCAGGCCGGTGCTGGCCTGCTGCGTCATCTCATATCCTGTAACCACGGTAACCGGGTAGACCACAGTAAAGGTGGCATACTGTATTAAAACACTACCAGGTGGCGCTGTGCCACATACCCAGTAGAAGCTGTTGTTTTCCTTATGGTTGGCATCACGTACTTCATCATGATGGGCATCCTGACCCTCTACACCTCCTACAAGGAGAAGAACATCTTCCTGGTCGCCATGGAGAAGGATCCAGCTGGCATGGATCCAGACCACATCTGGCAGCTCTCCTCTTCTCTCAAACGGTCAGCGCTGCTGCCACGCACACACACACACGCCCGCACGCACAGACACACATATACACACACACTCTCATATACATACACACATATACAAACACACTCATACACGCGCACGCCCACACACATACACACACACATATACATATTAGGGGTGGGCGGATCGATCCTAATATTGATAATATCGATACCAAAGCTAGTATCGATATCGATTGATACTCGAACCACAATATCGATACTTTGGTTGAAGTTTTACCTCTCGCACTTTGCTTCCGTTTTTTTTTTTTCCCTTCAAAAAGTTAACCTAACTGATCTTTCTGCAAAATATGCGTAAACACTGTGTCACACCTGTATGCTAAAGCGAGGTGGCCCCGCCCCCTCTCTCCTCTCATTCGCTTTGACTTGTCACATGACTCAGCGACTCGGGGCCAGGAAACAAAAAAAAAAAAAAACGCAAGTCGGTAAAAGTAGAGAGAGATGGAAGGGAAAAGGAGAGTAACCATGTGGCTGTACTTTGAGGCACCATGTGCAGAAAGGCTGTTAAATATAGGGGTAACACTACAAATTAAAGAATCACCCCAAAGAAAAACTTGAGAAACGGAGGAGAAAACCCTGACCCCTTCTGTTTCCCAGAGGCAGAGCTCATTAACAGAGATGTGAAAGAACAACAAAATCATCTTTAACATTAGTAAACATTTGTTTGTTTGTAACTGGTCACTTCTATGGATCTACCAACCTGTGTTTATACATACAGTGGTGGTCAAAAGTTTACATACACTTGTAAAGAACATAATGTCATGGCTGTCTTGAGTTTCCAGTTATTTCAACAACTCTGATTTTTCTCTGATATAGTGATTGGAACAGATCCTTCTTTGTCACAAAAAACATTCATGAAGTTTGATTCTTTTATGACTTTATTATGGGTAAACTGAAAATGTGACCAAATCAGCTGGGTCAAAAATATACATACAGCAACATGAATGAGCAATTTTGGAGACTTAGAAAGTTGTGTCAATGACATGAGCTTCATAGCATGACCTCTTAACTTCTTGTGAGTGATTATGAGTGACTACAGCTGGTGACTTCTCTGAGGCCATTTAAAAAGGGCTCATTGGATAAAAACACCCACAAACGCTACAATGGAAAAGTCAAAGGAGCTCAGCACAGATTTGAAAAAGAGAATCATTGACTTGAACAAGTCAGGAAAGTCACTTGGAGCCATTTCAAAGCAGCTGCAGGTTCCAAGAGCAACAGTGCAAACAATTGTTTGTAAGTATAAAGTGCATGGCACTGTTTTGTCACTGCCACGATCAGGAAGAAAACGCAAGCTGTCACCTGCTGCTGAGAGAAAACTGGTCAGGAGGGTGAAGAGTCAACCCAGGAGCACCAAAAAGCAGATCTGCCAAGAATTAGAAGCTGCTGGAACACAGGTGTCAGTGTCCACAGTCAAGCGTGTTTTGCATCGCCATGGACTGAGAGGTTGCCGTGCAAGAAGGAAGCCCTTGCTCCAAAAGCGGCACCTTAAGGCTCGACTAAAGTTTGCTGCTGATCACATGGACAAAGATAAGACCTTCTGGAGGAAAGTTCTGTGGTCAGATGAAACAAAAATTGAGCTGTTTGGCCACAATGCCCAGCAATATGTTTGGAGGAGAAAAGGTGAGGCCTTTAACCCCAAGAACACCATGCCTACCATCAAGCACTGTGGTGGTAGTATTATGCTGTGGGCCTGTTTTGCTGTCAATGGAACTGGTGCTTTACAGAGAGTCAATGGGACAATGAAGAAGGAGGATTACCTTCAAATTCTTCAAGAAAACCTGAAGTCATCAGCCCGAAGGTTGGGTCTTGGGCGCAGTTGGGTGTTCCAACAGGACAATGACCCCAAACACACATCAAAAGTGGTAATGGAATGGCTAAATCAGGCTAGAATTAAGGTTTTAGAATGGCCTTCCCAAAGTCCTGACTTAAATCCCATTGGGAACATGTGGATAATGCTGAAGAAACAAGTCCATGTCAGAAAGCCAACAAATTTAACTGAACTGCACCAATTCTGTCAAGAGGAGTGGTCAAAGATTCAACCAGAAACTTGCCAGAAGCTTGTGGATGGCTACCAAAAGCGCCTAATTGAAGTAAAAATGGCCAAAGGACATGTAACCAAATATTAGCATTGCTGTATGTATATTTTTGACCCAGCTGATTTCGTCACATTTTCAGTTTACCCATAATAAAGTCATAAAAGAATCAAACTTCATGAATGTTTTTTGTGACAAAGAAGGATCTGTTCCAATCACTATATCAGAGAAAAATCAGAGTTGTTGAAATAACTGGAAACTCAAGACAGCCATGACATTATGTTCTTTATAAGTGTATGTAAACTTTTGACCACCACTGTATACTTGGTCATATTATAGATATGACCAAACCCTTGATGCAAAAATAGTCATTTAAAACATTTAAATATCGGTATCGATATCGGTATCGGCGATATCGGTCTGGTGTTTACTTGGTATCGGATCGATACCAAAACTTGCGGTATCGCACACCCCTAATACATATACACACACTCATAGACACACACTCACTCATACACACACACACACATATACATACACACTTATATACACACATGCACACACACACTCATACACATACACTCACACACACATCGTCATACCTAGGAATGGGTATCGGTACCGGTCATCCGATCGATTCGGTATCTTATCGATACTTTTATATTGTTAAAAAAAAGTCGAGGAAGACGAGCCCGACACTTTAATCAGGTGCTCCACAGATGGGCATCGGTGGTAAAGGGTTAAGAATACCTGACGTACCAGTACGGTATGCCATCCCTGGTTCTGACGGGTTCTGTTTGCCCGTCCAGGTTCGATGACCAGTACACGCTGAGGGTCTCCTTCACGGACGGTAAAACCAAGCGTTACCGCGACGCAGAGTTCACCATGTCGGTGGCATCGTTCTTCGACGAGAACGGGACCCTGGTGATGGACCGATACGAGAAGTCCGTCTCTAAACTCCACGACACGCTGGCATCCGACAAGAAGACGAAGTAACCAACGGCATGCACTCAACCCGGTCAGCGGGGGAACCAACCCCCTTCAGGTCAATTCAAAAAGCAGCCAATCACAGAGGGGACGGGAGGAAGGAACCATCCAATTATTTTACTTCTCAATAAAAGTTCTGCTTTTCAAAATAAAACAGAGTCCACTTTCTCTTTCATTTTGGGTCCAATTTGAGGTCCACAAGCCAGAGTTTGAACCCTAAACTATGCAGGGGAGGCCCCGTACCTAAGGGGCAGGGCCTGAAGGGGGTTAGGTACGGACTGACCTCCTACCAGAGGGTAAAGGGGGTGAGGGATGGACTGACCTCCTACCAGAGGGTGGAGGGCATGATGGGGGTGAGGTATGGACTGACCTCCTACCAGAGGGTGAAGTGGGTGAGGTACGGACTGACCTCCTACCAGAGGGTGAAGTGGGTGAGGTACGGACTGACCTCCTACCAGAGGGTGAAGGGGTGAGGTACGGACTGACCTCCTACCAGAGGGTGAAGGGGTGAGGTACAGACTGACCTCCTACCAGAAGGTGAAGGGGTGACGTACGGACGTACGGACTGACCTCCTACCAGAGGGTGAAGGGGTGAGGTACGGACTGACCTCCTACCAGAGGGTGAAGGGGTGACGTACGGACGTACGGACTGACCTCCTACCAGAGGGTGAAGGGGTGAGGTACGGACTGACCTCCTACCAGAGGGTGAAGGGGTGACGTACGGATTGACCTCCTACCAGAGGGTGAAGGGGTGACGTACGGATTGACCTCCTACCAGAGGGTGAAGGGGTGAGGTACGGACTGACCTCCTACCAGAGGGTGAAGGGGTGAGGTACGGACTGACCTCCTACCAGAGGGTGAAGGGGTGAGGTACGGATTGACCTCCTACCAGAGGGTGAAGGGGTGACGTACGGACGTACGGACTGACCTCCTACCAGAGGGTGAAGGGGGTTAGGTACGGACTGACCTCCTGCCAGAGGGTGAAGGGCATGAAGGGGGTTAGGTACGGACTGACCTCCTACCAGAGGGTGAAGGGGTGAGGTACGGACTGACCTCCTACCAGAGGGTGAAGGGCATGAAGGGGGTTAGGTACGGACTGACCTCCTACCAGAGGGTGAAGGGGGTTAGGTACGGACTGACCTCCTGCCAGAGGGTGAAGGGCATGAAGGGGGTTAGGTACGGACTGACCTCCTACCAGAGGGTGAAGTGGGTGAGGTACGGACTGACCTACCAGAGGGTGAAGTGGGTGAGGTACGGACTTACCTCCTACCAGAGGGTGAAGGGGGTTAGGTACGGACTGACCTCCTACCAGAGGGTGAAGGGGTGAGGTACGGACTGACCTCCTGCCAGAGGGTGAAGGGCATGAAGAGGGTTAGATACGTACTATGTATGAGTATGTGTGTATAGTGTGTGTGTCTGTATGTGAGTGTGTGTGTCAGCAGGAGGCGTGGCTCTGAGCAGGAGGCGTGGTCCGGTTCTTAAGGAAGGCGTGTTAATGACCATGACCTGCCGACCCTGAAAGAAGAAGCTCAGGAGCTGCTGATCCTCTGCTGCTGCCACCGCTCTGCTGCTGCCCAGCTCTGCTGCCACCGCTCTGCTGCTGCCCAGCTCTGCCGCTCCGCTGCTGCCCTGCTGCCCAGCTCTGCCGCTGCGGCGGCTATGGGATGTTTGATGGCTGCCTGGTGCATACACACTCCTACCATCACCAACTCCATCATCATGGTGAGTATACACACACACACACAAACTCACACACACTCCAACCGTCACAAACTCCATCATCCTAGTGAGTACACACACACCCATACATACACACAGATACACACAGTGCAGATCTTGGTGGTAGTAGCAAATAGCAAATGGTAGTCACAAACTCCATCATCCATCATCCTAGTGAGTACACACACACCCATACATACACACATACACTCATATACTCACCCACACACACTCATACACACTTCGACCGTCAGCAACTCTATCATCATGGTGGTTACACACACACACACACACACTGTAAACACACACATACACTCATACACACACTCAAACACACACACTCATATACACTCTGACCATCACCAATTCTATCATCATGGTAGGTACACACACACACACAACACATACAGACACTCATACACATACACACTTATACACACACATACACATTCACACATACACTCACACATACGCACTCACACACACACTCGCTCACACCCACCTATTACACACACATTAACACACTCACATACACACTGATGCACTCACCCATACACAACCACTGTTACAACTCTCATGGTCGAGGGTTAGTCCGACACGTAGACGGATGTTATGATTAATCCTCGGGCATGAAACGATCACCGAAAGAATGAGTAAGAGGAGGGTGTAAAAAAAATAAACTAGTAGCAATCATCTGCCAACAGGTGGGGAAAGTTTGGAGCCTGGTTGGCAGAGGTAGCGGAAAACACAATAGGGCGACAAAAACAAAACCCAAACTTCCCCTAAATGGCTTTGCCCATAACATATATGTACACACACATATACACAGACACACACTCATTTATACTATTTAGACTATTTCTACTATTTAGACACACACTCACTGAGCCGAAAAGCAAAGCTCTCGATTTACAAGTCGATCTACGTTCCTACCCTCACCATGGTAACCAGCTGTGGGTGGTGACCGAAAGAATGAGATCGCGGCTATAAGCGGCCAAAATGAGCTTCCTCCGCAGGGTGGCTGGGCTCTCACTCAGGGATCGGGTGAGGAGCTCTGCCATCCGGGAGGAGCTCGGTGTTGAGCTGCTCCTCCTCCAGGTCGAGAGGAGCCAGATGGGGTGATTCGGGCATCTGGTGAGGATGCCCCCCGAGCGTCTCGCTGGTGAGGTGTTTCGGGCACGTCCCACCGGGAGGAGACCAAGGGGCAGACCCCGGACCCGCTGCAGAGACTATGTCTCACAGCTGGCCGGGGAACGACTTGGAATCCTTCCGGGTGAGCTGGAGGATGCAGCCAGGGAGAGAGAGGCCTGGGCTGCCCGCTTGAGGCTGTTGCCCCCGCGACACGACCCTGGAACAAGCGGAAGATGACGGAACGAAACACTCATTTATACTGATACACACACTCTTGTACACACATACATACATACACATCATACACATATGTCGGGATTAGCGGGGGGTAGCGGGTTGCCAGAGGATACACACCGAAGAGGTCGCCAGTCTGTTACAGGGCACACACACACACACACACACACTCATTCCTAGAACCAATCAACCTAAGTGTGTGTGTGTGAGTATGTGTGTGTTTGTGTGTATTTGTATGCATATATATGTGTGTATGTGTATATGTATGTTTGTGTGTATTTGTATGTGTGTGTGTGTATCTGTCTGTCTGTGTGTGTGTGTGTGTGTGTGTGTGTGAGTGTGTCTGTCTGTGTGTGAGTGTGTGTGTCTGTCTGTGTCTGAGTGTGTGTGTGTATCTGTGTGTGTGTGCTAGTACCTCTCCCTGATGACATCACGCATTCTGTGTATTTTTGAATATTTTTTTCAAAGAATTACAAGTTTTTTTTTCTTTGTAACAGTTTTTCAGTTCAAAGTAAAAACTTTCAGTGTTTCTCAGTTTTTTAAAAGAAAAACAGGTAAAAACAGGTAAATAATAATTTTTTTTTACTTTAATGTTTGTTTACAGTTTGTTTTAACGCTATTTGTTAAAATAATTCAAGTTTTTTTTCTGTTTTACATTCATTTGAATTTATTTGATTATTTTAAACTTTTTTTAAACAAGTTTTAAAGTTAATTTAAGTTGTTTTTATGTTGTTTTTATTTTATTTTTTGATTTTTCAGGGATTTTAAACCAGTTTTAGGTCGTTTTTTTTTCAGTGAGGGTCAGCCTCCGTCATGGCCGCCCTTTGTTATCCATTAAATTCAATTAGAAATACTTTATTAACCCTCGAAGGGCGACTTAACGCGAGGTGTTGGCTCAGTGGTAGAGTGTTTATCCTTGAACCGGGAGAAACTGGTTAGATTCCCACTGAGCTCATGCCTAGGTGTCCGTGGAGCGGTCACCTAACCCCCCAGTTGCTTCAAAGTGTTCAAAACCGTGGTTAGAACGGCCATGGTGATTGGTCTAGAGACACCGTGGTGAGAGCGGCCATGCTGATTGGTCTAGAGACAGTGTGGTGAGAGCGGCCATGCTGATTGGTCTAGAGACACCGTGGTGAGAGCGGCCATGCTGATTGGTCTAGAGACAGTGTGGTGAGAGCGGCCATGCTGATTGGTCTAGAGACAGTGTGGTGAGAGCGGCCATGCTGATTGGTCTAGAGACAGTGTGGTGAGAGCGGCCATGCTGATTGGTCTAGAGACAGTGTGATGAGAGCGGCCATGTTGATTGGTCTAGAGACAGTGTGGTGAGAGCGGCCATGCTGATTGGTCTAGAGACAGTGCTTGCTTGTTTGTAGAATGTCGCGAGATACCATTGTTGGTATATTACGCCTAACAGGGAACCGAAATCCCCTGTGATTTCAAAAATAAAAATCGACCATTGCTCTGGTCATTGCTCTAGAGTCCGACCAGAGAGATTGCTCGTGTGGTGAGAGCGGCCATGCTGATTGGTCTATAGACAGTGTGGTGAGAGCGGCCATGCTGATTGGTCTATAGACAGTGTGGTGAGAGCGGCCATGCTGATTGGTCTAGAGACAGTGTGGTGAGAGCGGCCATGATGATTGGTCTAGAGACAGTGTGGTGAGAGCGGCCATGCTGATTGGTCTACAGACAGTGTGGTGAGAGCAGCCATGCTGATTGGTCTAGAGACAGTGTGGTGAGAGCGGCCATGCTGATTGGTCTAGAGACAGTGTCACTGAGGAAAAGACAGGAAACAGAGATGTTTGTATCAGAGATGAAGATGCTGAGGATCTCTCTGGGAGTGACCAGGATGGACAGGAACAGCACATGTTAGAGGTTTTAAAGTCAGAGAGGTCAGACTGAGATGGTTTGGACATGTGCAGAGGAGAGAGAGAGAGTACATCAGAAGAAGGATGCTGGGTTTGGAACCACCAGGAAAGAGGACTAGAGGAAGACCAAAGAGGAGGTTCATGGATACAGTGAAGGAAGACATGAAGATAGTT
This sequence comes from Neostethus bicornis, assembly GCA_902685375.1. Lineage (NCBI taxonomy): Eukaryota > Metazoa > Chordata > Actinopteri > Atheriniformes > Phallostethidae > Neostethus > Neostethus bicornis. The sequence goes on along the minus strand of LR738546.1, from coordinate 41,443 downwards.
GGTGTGACTGAAGAGGATGCAGGAGATAGAGTTAGATGGAAGAGGCTGACTTGCTGTGGCGCCCCCTGCAGGGAAATGGAAGAAGAATAAAAAGTGTCTGCCTGCTGAGGTGTAATGCAGCACACACATTTCCTCCTTGAGGTTTGAATCAAGTAAAAATTAAACAGAATTGAGGATACAAGCGGCTGAAATGATCTTCCTCTGCATCCTTCCGCATCCTTCTTCAGTCACCCTCTTAACAGTCTATCCCTTACGGGGTGGTGTGGGGGTGCCAGAGGGGCAGGGTACACCCCGAACAGGTTGCCAGATGTCACAGGGCCACACACACACTCCTTCCTAGGTGCCAATCATCCTAACAAGTATGTTTTTGGATGAAACTAGAGAAAACCCACATAGAGACGGGTAGAACATGCAAACGACACACAGAAAGACCCACAGCAAGAGTGCTGTGATGCCACTGTGCCACCCACTATGTCTCTGTTTAGTTTTTTTTTAACCCGGGTGTCATTCGACCACTAAGATGGCGTTCTTCTGTGCCCACAGAACTCGAACGGACCTCCAGATCTCATGCTCGACACCGGATCAGTATGCGTGAGCATGGAGGAGCAACCCAGCAGCTGGCGCAAGGACGCCCCGACTCCCATCAAGAAGGTGGACAGCATTGCGTCCGAGTCCCAGAGATTCTCCACGTTGCCACGGAGACCTGCCGTCAACATCGAGTTCCACGACGTCTCCTACTCCGTGAGGGAGGGGCCGTGGTGGAGGAGGACAGGTAAGACACGCCCACTTTCAGGCGACCATCCTCCTGGCGGATTACCGGTCGGATGTAATCTTTTAATCTGCGTCTCTGTAAATAGCAGAAGGTTGGATTACCCGAGTTAACGTTCGCCACGTGTCTTCACCTCTAATCTCTACCACCTGCACTACGGCGTCACGGAAACGCCCAGTTCACAGCTGGCACCATGGGCGCCTCTAACTGGCTTTAGACCTCGGTGATCATCTACTGAACCAGGAAGCGGGCAAACGGTTTGATTCAAGGGGCACAGTGAGGTCTAATGTTTGACGAACGGGTAGGAACAGGAGGAAAGATGGCATGGTTTGTAACCGGGCACGGAGCGCCAGGGAAGCAGTGGCACAGCATGGAACGGGTTTAAAAATAAAATAAAATAATGAATTACTCTCTTCATCCCTCACCGTGCTGCACTCCTTACACCACAGCAGGCTGCCCTTCGACGGCGCCAATGGTGGGAGAAGCGGGGGTTAGGTGTCTTCTCCAAGGACCCTAGACGGTGGTCTCAGTGGGAATCAAACCCGCGACCTTCGGGTCCGCGGGCGAGCGCTCTAGCGCTGATCCACCGTCACCCGTTTAACCTTGTTTATCAAAACATACAAAATGGCCGACTTTAAAGTAGAGTTTACATGTTGGGGTTCTGCCCACCGGCACCTCCCCCTCGTCCCAGGTCCGTGCTTTACGCGCCCACTCCTCGTCGTCCTGAGACCGCTTTTTACATGCCCGCTCGTCGCGGGCCCACTCCTTGTCGTCGTGGATCCGCTCTTTACGTGCCCACTCCTCGTCGTTCTGGGTCCTCCCGATAGAGGCCCACTCGTCCGGACCGCCAACTGCGGGAACCTCATCGCCCAGTAGGATCCATGATAGACACCCCGCATTTCTTTTTAGGGGTACCCCTCACCACAGAGTGGTGTGCAGGCTGCCACACTACTGCGCCACCAGGAGGGCTCCCTCTCTAGTCCCTTCTCCTCTTCCTCCGGCTGCCTCTTATCAACCAATCAGAGAGGGCGTTACGTCTCAGCAGCAGGTGAAAAAAATAAAATAATTAAGACAAAACATACTGAAAAAAAACCAGGGTCCGTTCTTTATGTGCCCACTCCTCGTGCCAGGTCCGCTCTTTATGTGCCCACTCCTCGTTCCAGATCCGCTCTTTATGTGCCCACTCCTCGTTCCAGGTCCGCTCTTTATGTGCCCACTCCTCGTTCCAGATCCGTTCTTTATGTGCCCACTCCTCGTGCCAGGTCCGCTCTTTATGTGCCCACTCCTCGTTCCAGATCCGTTCTTTATGTGCCCACTACTCGTTCCAGATGTGTTCCTCGTATGTGTGTGTGTGTATATGTGTGTGTGTGTGTGTATGTGTTACTCTGTCTCTCTGAGGTTACTGTCGGTCAGACAGGATTAAATCGACCAATCAGAATAAATCTGATAATCTGGTTACCGTGAGTTTCCCTCAGCGTGGTCGTTTCCATGGTAACCGTGGTAAACAACCACCACAAACTTTGTTTTTTGTTTTTTTTTTCGTCTCAGGCTATAAATTCCTGCTGAACAAGATTTCGGGTGAATTCACCAGCGGGCATCTGGTGGCCATCATGGGGCCTTCAGGAGCCGGAAAGTCCACGCTGATGAACATCCTGGCAGGGTACAGGTGGGTACTCCACATCTGTATGAATAAGCCACGCCCTCTGAATGGATAAGCCACGTCCTTTTTTCCTCTACACAGAGAGACCGGGATGAAGGGTGAGATCCTGATCAACAGCCAGGCCCGGTACCTCGGATCCTTCCGGAAGGTTTCCTGTTACATCATGCAAGACGACATGCTGCTGCCACACCTCAGCGTCCAGGAAGCCATGATGGTAGGACCCACTCCAGACACTGCCCCCTGGCACTCCTCTCATTGGTCCTCATTATGAGTTTAACAGTGATACACCTGAGTGGGCGTGGCCTGTTTCTTAAAGGTGTACACACGATGGAATCACATCAAATATGGCAGCTGAAAACAAGCATCTCAACTACCCCTACATTTATTCAGAGTGATGCCCTGTCCCTTTACCCGTGTCCGGGTCGTACCAGCAGGTACGGGGTCTGCCTCTGGGTCTCCTCCTGGTGGGATGGCACATCTCACCAGTGAGGGAGGCATCCTAACCAGATGCCCGGACCATGCCATCTGGAGGAGCAGCGGTTCTACTCAGACATCCTCTTGGATGGCAGAGCTACTCCCTCTATCTCTGAGTGCAAGCCCTGCCACCCGGTAGAGGAGGATCATGCCAACCGCTTGTATCCGTGATGTTGTTTTTTGGGTCGCGACCCACACTGGTGACAATAGAGTATTTTTAATGGGGTGGCACAGCTCAGTGGTAGCACCAACGCCCTGAATCAGAGAGTCCCAGGTTCAATCTACTGCTGAGCTGTGCCCTGTTGGGTCCCACTTCTGGTGCCACGGTGACTCTGTGCTGTGGTGTTCATACATGGGTAAGGATGGCTCGGCGGGTCGGGCGACTGTCCTGTAATCAGAGGGATGCCGGGGTTGATCGCCCACCTGGAGTTCACGCCGAGGTGTCCCTGATCAGGACACTGAACCCCCGATGTCTCCTGATGGTGGTTTACAGCTTGCATGCCAAATTCCACCGTCAGGCACGTGTGTGTGTGTGTGTGTGTGTGTGTGTGTGTGCACTCATATACACACACTCACACACACACTCAGGCACTCACACACACATTAACTATATCAGTCTGTTTTTTTCAGGTTTCTGCGAATCTGAAGCTTAAAGAGAAGTTAGAGTCTCGTAAAGAACTGGTGAGTCCTGATCCTCCTGATCCCGATCCTCCTAATCCTGGTACCAGACCGGGTTCTGGTCCTCATCCCGGATCCCGGACAGGGTTATGGTTCGAATCCCGGATCGGGTTCCGTTCCTGATCCCAGCATAAATCCTGGTTGTTTTCTCAGGTCCAGGACATCCTGGTGGCCTTAGGTCTGCTCGCCCACGCTAATACCCGTACCTCAGACCTGTCGGGCGGTCAGCGGAAGCGTCTGGCTATCGCCCTGGAACTGGTCAACAACCCTCCCGTCATGTTCTTCGATGAACCCACCAGGTGAGGTCTGAAGGATGGCTCGGTGGGTAGGGCGACCGCTCCGTAACCGGAAGGTCGCAGGTTCGATCCCCCGCCCAGAGTCCATGCCGAGGTGTCCTTGAGCAAGACACCGAACCCCCAGTTGCTTCTGATAATAGTGGTCTGCGCCTTGCATGGTAGCTCCATCATCAGAATGAATGTGTGTGTGTGAATGATCGTATGGAGTGAATGAATAATGCATATGTAAAGCGTCTTTGAGTGTCTAGCGCTATATAAGTTCAATGCATTATTATTATTGGATGGCTGTGTGGTGAACCACACCGTGGTGGTTACCATGGTGAGGATAGGAACGTAGATCCTGGTTACCATGGTGAGGATAGGAACGTAGATCCTGGTTACCATGGTGAGGGTAGGAACGTAGATCCTGGTTACCATGGTGAGAGTAGGAACGTAGATCCTGGTTACCATGGTGAGGGTAGGAACGTGGATCCTGGTTACCATGGTGAGGGTAGGAACGTAGATCCTGGTTACCATGGTGAGGGTAGGAACGTAGATCCTGGTTACCATGGTGAGGGTAGGAACGTAGATCCTGGTTACCATGGTGAGGGTAGGAACATAGATCCTGGTTACCATGGTGAGGGTAGGAACGTAGATCCTGGTTACCATGGTGAGGGTAGGAACGTAGATCCTGGTTACCATGGTGAGGGTAGGAACGTAGATCCTGGTTACCATGGTGAGGGTAGGAAAGTAGATCCTGGTTACCATGGTGAGGGTAGGAACGTAGATCCTGTTCTCTTTTATTTGGATCTGATGTTGTCTTCTATGTGTGTATGTGTGTGTGTGTGTGTGTGTGTGTGTGTGTGTGTGTGTGTGTGTGTGTTCCAGCGGGCTGGACAGCTCGTCTTGCTTCCAGGTGGTGACCCTCCTGAAAGCTTTGGCCAGAGGGGGGCGCACCATCATCTGCACCATTCACCAGCCGAGCGCCAAACTCTTCGAGCTCTTCGACAAGGTCGGTCTGCTCGCCTGTGTGTGCGTGTGTACGTGTGTGTGTGATTACATGTGTGTGTGTGTGTGTGTTGCAGCTCTACGTGCTGAGTCAGGGACATTGCATCTACAACGGGAGAGTCAGGAACCTGGTCCCTTACCTCCGAGAACTGGGACTGAACTGCCCGACCTACCACAACCCTGCAGACTTCAGTAAGACACACACACACACACACACCCGACCTACCACAACCCTGCAGACTTCAGTAAGACACACACACACCCGACCTACCACAACCCTGCAGACTTCAGTAAGACACACACACACACACACCCGACCTACCACAACCCTGCAGACTTCAGTAAGACACACACACACACACACCCGACCTACCACAACCCTGCAGACTTCAGTAAGACACACACACACACACACACCCGACCTACCACAACCCTGCAGACTTCAGTAAGACACACACACACACACACACCCGACCTACCACAACCCTGCAGACTTCAGTAAGACACACACACACACACACACCCGACCTACCACAACCCTGCAGACTTCAGTAAGACACACACACACCCGACCTACCACAACCCTGCAGACTTCAGTAAGACACACACACACACACACCCGACCTACCACAACCCTGCAGACTTCAGTAAGACACACACACACACACACCCGACCTACCACAACCCTGCAGACTTCAGTAAGACACACACACACACCCGACCTACCACAACCCTGCAGACTTCAGTAAGACACACACACACCCGACCTACCACAACCCTGCAGACTTCAGTAAGACACACACACACCCGACCTACCACAACCCTGCAGACTTCAGTAAGACACACACACACCCGACCTACCACAACCCTGCAGACTTCAGTAAGACACACACACACACACACACCCGACCTACCACAACCCTGCAGACTTCAGTAAGACACACACACACCCGACCTACCACAACCCTGCAGACTTCAGTAAGACACACACACACCCGACCTACCACAACCCTGCAGACTTCAGTAAGACACACACACACACACACACCCGACCTACCACAACCCTGCAGACTTCAGTAAGACACACACACACCCGACCTACCACAACCCTGCAGACTTCAGTAAGACACACACACACACACACACCCGACCTACCACAACCCTGCAGACTTCAGTAAGACACACACACACACACACACACCCGACCTACCACAACCCTGCAGACTTCAGTAAGACACACACACACCCGACCTACCACAACCCTGCAGACTTCAGTAAGACACACACACACACACACACACACACACCCGACCTACCACAACCCTGCAGACTTCAGTAAGACACACACACACACACACACCCGACCTACCACAACCCTGCAGACTTCAGTAAGACACACACACACACACACCCGACCTACCACAACCCTGCAGACTTCAGTAAGACACACACACACATACACACCCGACCTACCACAACCCTGCAGACTTCAGTAAGACACACACACACACACACACCCGACCTACCACAACCCTGCAGACTTCAGTAAGACACACACACACACACACACCCGACCTACCACAACCCTGCAGACTTCAGTAAGACACACACACACCCGACCTACCACAACCCTGCAGACTTCAGTAAGACACACACACACCCGACCTACCACAACCCTGCAGACTTCAGTAAGACACACACACACACACACACACCCGACCTACCACAACCCTGCAGACTTCAGTAAGACACACATAAAAAATTCCATAAAAGCCACAGTTTAAATGACAATCTTACCACCATCTAGATTGTTAAAGATAAATGACTTCACCTCATTAACAGAAACAACTGTTGAAGTAATTATCACTAGTCTGAGTTTATTTACTTACTCTCTTGATGTATTACCCACCAGATTTCTAAAATCTGTGTTAACCAGCATGTTGACACCAATCACTCAAATAGTCAATGTGTCACTTCAAACCGGAACCTTCCCAAGTGCCTTTAAAACTGCGGTCATCAAGCCACTCTTAAAGAAGAGAAATAATAATAAAAATCTTATTTGTAACGCACTTTATATCCAGTGGAGATCTCAAAGTGCTACAATGACCAAAAAAAGGAACAACAAACAGCAAAATTAAACAAAAACCACAAAAAAAACAACACTAAAAAAACACACACACAAAAAAAAACACTAAAAACTTTGTTGAAAAGCCTTTAGAAATAAAAATGTCTTCAGTCTTTTCTTAAAAACCTCAACGCCCTGTCCCCCATAGTAGAGAATTTGGTCCTTGATTGGTGCAGGCAGTAGGATGTGGAGGAGCGCAGGTCTCGGACAGTGGTGTGGAGGGTTAGGAGGAGGAGCGCAGGTCTCGGACAGTGGTGTGGAGGGTTAGGAGGAGGAGCGCAGGTCTCGGACAGTGGTGTGGAGGGTTAGGAGGAGGAGCGCAGGTCTTGGACAGTGGTGTGGAGGGTTAGGAGTTCTTGGAGATAAACAGGTGCAGTGCCGTGTATGCACTGATGGGTGAGGAGGCAGAGCTTGTACTGAATTCTGTATTTAACGGGTAGCCAGTGGAGGGATTTGAGGATGGGAGTGATATGGTCATATTTGCGCCTCCTTATCAGGATCCGGGCAGCGCAGTTCTGGATGTACTGGAGTTTTTGTAAGCCCCTGCATGGGATCCCTACAAGGAGGGCATTGCAGTAACCCAGTCTGGAGGAGATGAAGGCGTCCGGTTTGGAAAGACATGGGCGTAGCCTGGCTATATTTTTAAGATGGAGGAAGGAAACCTTGCAGAGATGGGGAATGTGGGGGTCAAAGGTGAGGTTAGAATCCATTTTACAGAGGATGACAGAGGGATGCTGTGTCCAGAAATGGGGATACTACTGAGTAGTCTTGATGACACATAAAAACTATCGGCCTATTTCAAACTTACTGTTTACAGGAAAAATTCTTGAGAAAGTTGTTTACCAACAACTGACCAAATTTATTTTAGTGAACAACTCATTTGATGTCTTCCAGTCAGGTTTTAGACCTCATCACAGTACAGAGACAGAGACAGCTCTGATCAAGGTAACAAATGACATTCTTATGAACACTGACGCTGGCAAAGTCTCTGTTTTAATCCTGTTGGACCTGAGTGCTGCGTTTGACACTGTAGATCATGAGATCCTTCTACAGAGGCTAGAGAACTGGGTTGGTCTTTCTGGTACTGCACTTAACTGGTTTAAATCTTATTTCGAAGGACGCAAGTATTTGGTAGAAATTGGAAATTGTGTGTCATATCACATGCCTTTGACCTGTGGGGTTCCCCAGGGGTCAATTCTTGGACCCCTGCTGTTTAACCTCTACATGCTGCCGTTAGGGCAATTGATAGCCAGTAATAACGTGTCCTATCACAATTATCCAGATGATACTCAGATAGATACTCAGATTTATGTGTCACTGACAGCAGGTAAACTTGGACCTGTGGATTCACTCTGTCACTGTATACAACAAATCAGAGTCTGGATGCAAAACAACTTTCTCCAGCTAAACTCAGACAAAACTGAAATCATTGTCTTTGGCCCACAGAAACAAAAAGAAAGTGTCATCAGTTACCTTCAATCTCTCTCTCTGGAACCGACAAATCAAGTTAGAAATCTGGGAGTAATAATGGACTCAGACTTTAACTTCAACAGTCACATCAAATCAATTACATCAGCAGCCTTTTACCATCTGAAAAACAGACAAAATCAGAGGTTTGGTTTCTAAAACAGACCTAGAGGTTCTTATCCATGCATTTGTTTCCAGTAGGTTAGATTATTGTAACGGTATACTCACTGGTCCGAACAAAAAGGCTTTAAAACAGCTGCAGTTTATTCAAAATGCTGCTGCTCGAGTCCTAACAAGAACTAGAAAATATGATCACATTAGTCCTGTGCTCAAGTCTCTGCACTGGCTTCCTGTGGCTCAGAGAATAGACTTTAAAGCTGCTCTGCTTGTGTTTAAGTCTCTCCATGGTCTAGAACCAAAGTACATCTGTGATATGTTAGTACCTTATGAACCATCTAGAACTCTGAGGACCTCTGGGACCGGCCTCCTGCTAATGTCTAGAGTCAGGACTAAACATGAACCATCTAGAACTCTGAGGACCTCTGGGACCGGTCTCCTGCTGGTGTCTAGAGTCAGGACTAAACATGAACCATCTAGAACTCTGAGGACCTCTGGGACCGGCCTCCTGCTGGTGTCTAGAGTCAGGACTAAACATGGACCATCTAGAACTCTGAGGACCTCTGGGACCGGCCTCCTGCTGGTGTCTAGAGTCAGGACTAAACATGAACCATCTAGAACTCTGAGGACCTCTGGGACCGGCCTCCTGCTGGTGTCTAGAGTCAGGACTAAACATGAACCATCTAGAACTCTGAGGACTTCTGGGACCGGCCTCCTGCTAATGTCTAGAGTCAGGACTAAACATGAACCATCTAGAACTCTGAGGACCTCTGGGACCGGTCTCCTGCTGGTGTCTAGAGTCAGGACTAAACATGGACCATCTAGAACTCTGAGGACCTCTGGGACCGGCCTCCTGCTGGTGTCTAGAGTCAGGACTAAACATGGACCATCTAGAACTCTGAGGACCTCTGGGACCGGCCTCCTGCTGGTGTCTAGTGTCAGGACTAAACATGAACCATCTAGAACTCTGAGGACCTCTGGGACCGGTCTCCTGCTGGTGTCTAGAGTCAGGACTAAACATGGACCATCTAGAACTCTGAGGACCTCTGGGACCGGCCTCCTGCTGGTGTCTAGAGTCAGGACTAAACATGAACCATCTAGAACTCTGAGGACCTCTGGGACCGGCCTCCTGCTGGTGTCTAGAGTCAGGACTAAACATGAACCATCTAGAACTCTGAGGACCTCTAGGACCGGCCTCCTGCTGGTGTCTAGAGTCAGGACTAAACATGAACCATCTAGAACTCTGAGGACCTCTGGGACCGGCCTCCTGCTGGTGTCTAGAGTCAGGACTAAACATGAACCATCTAGAACTCTGAGGACCTCTGGGACCGGCCTCCTGCTGGTGTCTAGAGTCAGGACTAAACATGGACCATCTAGAACTCTGAGGACCTCTGGGACCGGCCTCCTGCTGGTGTCTAGAGTCAGGACTAAACATGAACCATCTAGAACTCTGAGGACCTCTGGGACCGGCCTCCTGCTGGTGTCTAGAGTCAGGACTAAACATGAACCATCTAGAACTCTGAGGACCTCTGGGACCGGCCTCCTGCTGGTGTCTAGAGTCAGGACTAAACATGGACCATCTAGAACTCTGAGGACCTCTGGGACCGGCCTCCTGCTGGTGTCTAGAGTCAGGACTAAACATGAACCATCTAGAACTCTGAGGACCTCTGGGACCGGCCTCCTGCTGGTGTCTAGAGTCAGGACTAAACATGAACCATCTAGAACTCTGAGGACCTCTGGAACCGGCCTCCTGCTGGTGTCTAGAGTCAGGACTAAACATGAACCATCTAGAACTCTGAGGACCTCTGGGACCGGCCTCCTGCTGGTGTCCTGAAAGGGATAGACGGATAAGAAGATGACTGACTGACTGTGTTTAATGTTTTATTAAAGACTCTTATTGTGAAGGTATATTATGTCATGTTTTATTAAGGACTCTTAAAGACTCTTATTGTGAAAGTGTACTATGTCAATCAGTCATTTTCTTATCCGTCTATCCCTTTCGGGGTTGTGCGGGTGGCCGGAGCCCATCCCGGCCAATTCAAGGCAAGGGGCAGGGTACACCCCAAGCAGGTCGCCAGCCTGTAGCAGGGCCACACACATACAACCATCCACACACACACTCATTCCTAGGGCCAATCAACCTAGCATGCATGTTTTTGGAGGGTGTGAGGAAACCGGAGTACCCGGAGGAAACCCACGCAAACACAGGGAGAACATGCAAACTCCACACAGAAAGGACAGTGTCGTCCCCACCCGGGACTTGAACCCACAACCTTCTTGCTGTGAGGCCACCGTGCTGCCTTCTGTTTAACTGTGCTTTTGATTAATTACTCTTTTTATCTGTTTTAATGATTTTATTTATTTTTTTAAACTTTTTGATTCTGTTTTTGTGATTTTAATGCATTCTTTTTTTTTTTTTTTGTGAAACACTTTGAATCACATTTTTTTTTAACTTCTCTCTAAACTCTTTTTAGTCTCTGCTTGTTTTTTTTTAATGACTTTTACAGATTTTTTTGTTAAATGATGGACTGAAAGAAAAAAATTTAACAAACTAACTTCAGTCAGAGACACACTCACACACACACACACATACACACACACACACATACACACACACACAAACTCTGTTTATATGTGTGTATAGTGATGGAGGGGGCCTACGGGGAGTACGGCGATCAGACGGCGATGTGTGTGTGTGTATATCTCTATCTATGTGTGTGTATGTGTATTATATCTCTATCTATGTGTGTGTGTGTGTGTGTGTGTGTGTGTGTGTATAGTGATGGAGGTGGCCTCCGGGGAGTACGGCGACCAGACAGCGATGTGTGTGTGTGTGTATTATATATCTCTATGTGTGTGTATTATATCTC